>OY282559.1:39632744-40098388 GCA_958295665.1 Tipula vernalis
CAGCACCAACACAACACAAGGTGCAGAGGGTGATATAAAATATATTAAAGGAAGTAAACAAAAATCCAAGCCTAGACTTTTTTACACGGATGGGGACAAGACACTGTATATCCTTGCTTGTTTCGAAATTAAAAATTTTCAGAATTTTCGAGGTTAACATTTTCGAGAATTCGAAATTTCTGTTATTTATATAGAAATTTTATATTTAAAAACCATTATTACCATTTATAAGCATTTAAGTGATCTTTCAAACCTATACCAAAACCTTCACAGCTAATTAGTAATTAGTGTCGCATGTTTAGAATTCGCCTTTGTTTTAAATTTTTTAATTAATCGTAAGCTTAATGCTCTATGTTTTGTACATATACATCATTCTTATCACAATTAATATACATTACCGTTACATATTAAATTTCTCAGACACATGTACCTGTCTCATTATAATTATACAATATAATATCTTTAACTCTTGTATACCACTTGAACTTTATGTCTTGAAGCAGGTATGTATATGCAGACAGTTTTTATATATAAAGAAGATGTATCAATTACATTATATAACCGTCTCCTTGTGACCTATAACCGTCTTAAATATTCATACCATTAATCATATGTGAGAGTCCAACACATCGCACATAATTCAAAGTGTTAACATTATATCTCATACATATACATATAATTACATGAAATACGTAAGAAAAACATATAAATATTAAATATTTAAGACGACTAAAAAGTTGTTAGGATACGAGTATATAACCGCCACATTTATATAAAAGTTCGCTAAAACGGCGGAAGACAATGTTTTAGTGTCATTGTTGTTGTTATATTTTATAATCATGTTCAGTTTGTTATTGTATGCAGTGCCTTATATAATTTTAGTTTTGTAATTTATTATTGTAGGGACATAACATAATATACATAAGTAGCATTAAACATAAACAAAAAAAAAAAATTAATTGAAACTTTTTGTCTTGTTGTGTGTTCCGGTGAACAACACAAAACATACAGATATACCAAGTTTTCCTTGTATTTTCGCTATACGCTGTACACTGCTTAAGTGTTTGCTCTTGTTAAATTTTTATAATTTATATGACGGTCATTAAGAACACTGTTATTTTGTATATATATAAATATATATATATATATATATATATATATATATATATATATATATATATATATATATATATATATATATATATATTCATGGAGTACAACAGATACAGAGATAAATCATTAATTTCTGTTTTTTACGAAATCATTTTTATACGTTTCTTCGTTTTGATTTCCCTCATTTTCTGTGAGCTTTCATGATTTTCCAACTAAATAATATGTGTATGTATAAATTTCCCCGTCAATATAAAACCAAAATTCTTTCGATATCGAAAAAAATTCGAAAAGCTTTCATTCCATATGTATTTGTGTACATGTGTACATTTTCATGCTGCGCAAAAGCTTAGTTTCCTTAATATTCAGCTGCGAGTTTTTTTTTTTTTTTTTTTTTGCAAACGAAAAGAAAATTTAGCTCTTACGAGTATAGCAAATAAAATTGTACTAGATTTTCACTAGAATTAACACGGAAAAAACAAAAAAAAAATTTTTTTGAAAAACCAACACACCAAAAAAGAAAAACAAAAATAATCAACTCAGTTTCTATTTGTTTGTTTTATATAACGGACGTAAATTTTCCTGTCTACAATTCTCGTATACACGGTTGTGTCGCGGTTTTTGTTGTTATTTAAAATACAAGAAAAAAAATTTGTTTTTAACAATAATTTAATAAATTCTAAATTCTAATACAATTTCGGGTCGGGCATTTAAGTGAAAAATTTCTTGTGTGTGATTTTTGTAAAGTGTTTTTTCTCTGTGTTCTGTGCCAAGTGTATCTTTTTGGTTTACATAATAAAAGGAAAAATAAAAAAAAATCATTTGTGAAAATTTTTTATGTGCTATGTGAAAAAAGCTCATGTCTGTATTTATGTTATATATTATATAGTGGAAGTGAAAATTTAAAGTTTTAAAGGAAAAATGTAAAAAAAAAAGTTTTGAGTGCGAAATAAATTTATTTTGGTGCAAGTGCGGATTTGTTCACAAAAAAGCACAATATATTTGTGTGCCGCGCGCGTCTAATGTTAAATTAAGGTGAGCTTTTTATTTGATGTTTTTTTTTTTTTGTTGCTCGTATACTGTTGCCTGTAACATAATATAATATTGCCCCAGGTCATTGACTAAAATCATATAAAACTTCCTGAAATCATGATTGATGCGGCATACACCTTTACACAGTATTTGTTGTTGTGTCAATAAAGGTAAATACAAAAAAGTTGTTTTTCTTCTTTTTTTTTGGTGGATTTTCGTTTTTCTGGGGGTGTGAGTTTATGAAATGGATCTTTATCAAATTAACAATACTCTTAAATAATTTAATGGAGCCAGCCGATTAAAATATTCACTGGATATGGAAATTTTATTCGGAATGGGTCTCTTGAGTGACTTTAATAAGATCCATTTAAATAAGTTATTGCCGGGTTTTTTATTTTTTATTTTTTATAACAGGAGTGCTTATCCTTTATTTCTTATGTGTTGAGTTTTTATAATTTTAAAAGAATATTAAGGTTTGAGGATAAAATATAGGCCAATGGGGCTTAGGCGATATTTTCTGTTTTGTGGGTGGAATATTTAATAATTTAGTATTCAATAATACTTCACAGTGATTTATTCTTTAATTAGTTTTAAGGAACTTTTCTCTAGAAATTGTGAGATTAAAAAGTCTACATTGTATATATTTAAAAAAAAATAATTATTTATTATTTTGAATGAATTTGCTATCAATACAAATTTATAGCTGGCGCTTTGCCATGACCAAATAACCTATAAATTGACTCAACAAGTGAAAGCCCTAATAGTTACGAAATATCTGGGTGTCGACAACAGAACTACCAATTATATTATGAAATCTATTCATTGCCGTATATTTCACAGTCAGTTCGTAATCGATTACATCAGATTGTAAACAAAGGAGATTTTTAGAAGATGGATTGAATTAGCTTGATTTGGAGCTAATTTATTATTTATTTTAAATAATTTTCATTCCTACCGCATAAATAAATAAATGGTTAAATAGGTAAAATTAGCCTTTACCAATAGGTTTTTAAAATAAAACAAATATCAAAGAGCCCAAGTGTTGTTCTGGAGTTTCGATAAGATGTAATCCATTTATTAGTAAAATCAGTAAATTATGATCAATTCTATCGAAGGCCTTACTCAAATCAGCATAAACAGTGTCAACATTATCAAATGTCTGTTAAATAAATTCTCAAAAAGCTTAGTTAAAACGGACTAAAGACACATTCACCTGTAATTTTCAATATCAAATCGGAAACGATGAAAATTCCTCAAACTTGAAAAGTGAAAATCAGCAAGGCTTTTTTAAATAGTTTAGTGATATATTTTGCAATTACACTGGCATTCAGATTCTGGGCAGCAGTTTGGTCGATGTTGAGTTTTAATAATTCGGACAGTAAATCATCAACTTTCAGAGAGAAACATTGAAAATTGAGACCAACCTAAATCATTGGTGAAAAACCAACAAACAGATCTACAAAAATATTGTGGAACAGTATCTGTTGGAATTTTTACTATTATTATTCGATTGGGCTTACACCTCACATTAAACCTCATATTAGCGGATCCAGTTTAGATTTTTCGACTTTTTAGTAAACCACGGTTCTTTTGTAAAATCCAAAAATTTAACTTTGGCTTGATAAATAATATATTAGAATTCGTTTCACATAGCGTCTTAATTATAAGTCGAACTCCATGAACCACAATCGTAACCATCGAGTATGATTAAACGTTACCCTCACCGTTGCCGTTCAAATATTTTATTAATGTTCGTAAAAGACACACGTATTTAAGAATACCAAGTTACTTGTAAGTATCGTTGTTGACCGCGTGCTTGTGAAATGTGCCGTATTTGAAGTTGAAATTCCAGCATGTCTTTGGTTCGTTTGCCTGGCCGAACTTTGGCTTAAGCATGGGGCTATAATTTTTCTGTAACCTTCATTTGTTAATTTCCAGCACCCTGTTCCTTATCGCTATGTTTAGTATGTAAAAAAAAAAAAAAATTTCGTGTATTGAACCATTCTACTGAACATCCTGTCGATTGCCGATATACATGCATTGTAGGATACCACTGGTTTTGGCTTTACTTTCTCTGTTCCTTTTTGTATTTAAATTAACAAGATAGGCATTGTATCTGGTAAAATCGACAAAATATTTTGCTTATCCTTCCCTTTTGCTTGATTTCTTCCGTTGTAGTGATCTGTCAGGTCAAAACTGCAATATTTATTGTCAATATGCAACGTACATATGTCTCTTGCCGAAATATCCTTTCATTAATTCAACCTTTCTTGTTTGAGACCGTGCCTCTTTCGGCATATACATTCATTGAATTTGATCCCGTACTTCTGCCTCTTATTTAGTGGGTCCCGGCTTCCGGATGTTTTTATAATCCCGTGAATCGGGATTCATTTTAAACAATCCGGGGGTTTCCCAAGTTTTCCCGGGCTATTTAGGTAAAAGTGATAAATATACTTAATTGTGGGTTTTATAGTATGCCTTTTAAAGAACGCGAAATATCGACATCGAATGGTCAGATGACAGCACTATTTTTTGGTGACAATTGTCGGAAACAGGCAAAACAATTTCCGATTTGGTTTAAGTTGGCTTAATCGTTTGATAATGATCCAATGATTATAAATATCTCTCTCCTTCATTAAAGAAGTGGTTTTACTTTCTGTATAAGTCTTTGGTTAGTAGTCATTGTTGCCTTTGCAGAGACAATTTAAAGAATAAAGTTCAAAGGTCCTCTTCGCGCTCCCACCAAAACGTCAGCTTTCAATCCCTAATCGGGTTCATCTTCAAAAAAAAAAAAAAAAATATAATCCCTCAAAGATTGCTTCCCTCTTATGTAAACCCGACTGGTAATGGAAACGCGCAGCCATACAATTCTTCGAAAAAAATCCACACCAAAGCCAAATTATTCCATAAAACATTTCTACAAGAAATTGAATAATTCTCTATGAAGTAATAGAGCGCTCCTTTTGATCACAGCTTTAATTGATTTGATTTTCGAAGGGTTTTAAAATTTGGAGCAATTATTTAATAGAAGTTCATTTTGACCAGTGCTACTATAGAGAATTTATGTGTTGAAAACCAACATCTAAAAGTCTTACATCACTATTCCATTGGTCGTGTCACTCCATTCGACGTGACAATAATTGTCGTGTCCTTTCAACTTTAAATTGCTATTTATTCTCTTAGTCGATTGAAGCGATAATATACGAGAATGAAACGTAAAAAGATGTTTGTCACTTCAAACGATGATTGTTGCATTGATCGACTAGGAGAATACCGAAAATTGGGTGTTGGTACAAGTGACACAACTTTAAGGGAAAAGGGATGTTATTATTGTGCAAAAAAGGTTTTTGATGTTTAAGAATCGGCATTATAAAAAATATCAATTTCCCGGGATTTCGCTCCCGGAAATTCCTGCAATGGACCCACTATTCTTAATTCGGTAAATATTGCCTGAATGAAAGTCTTTCTCGCCGTACTAGCAGAGTTTCATTTAGTGAAAGATTTTGCGGACACAGAAACAGATAACCGAAGTATGGTTTCAAACCTTATTCGAGTCGTTGTCTGGCCGAACATATTTAGAACATAAATCCCGGTTTTAGTGCAATAGTCTATTATGGTTAATTTTCTATTAAAAGGTTTTCGTAGAGATAAGGCAAGCATTTGTTTCAATTCGCTATTGGTCGCATCTTTGAAACGACGAAATTTTGAATTTGCTGAAAGTGGCTTATACTGAATAATGAATCTAGATCATGCGTTAATCCATGTAACTATTTTCTCGAGTAACAAATCTTCAAATATTTTCCTTAAATATGCTACTGGTTCAGCTTCATATGGTTAATGTATGTACATTAATTCTCCGCCCGTAAAAGCTATATTATTTGTGTCAGGCTCAATATTGGCAACGTCGAAATCTATGAGAGCAGTTTACTTTAAAAAAACCAAGCATTCGTCTTTCCTTAGATAATAAATTATAAATTAAGAACTGAAAAGCTTACCTTTAGACTTTTATAGAAATTTTGGAATTCATAAAACTCAATTATTTTATTTGTCATTTAGTCGGTTTGATTTAGCGAATTTTATCTCAGTAAAGAAAAACACGTTCAAATGTACATTTAAGTCCGTTTACTTTACCTAATTTTATTAAAAATCCTCAACCATTCCAAAACGAAAATAACGCCATGTCACAAATAGACACAAAATTATTTTGTATGAAGAAGGTCCGTTATAAAGCTTTCAATGTTAGCAGAATGACGGGATGAATTCCTCTCCTTTGAAATGCTTCGTTAGCCATGTTTTTAGCAATACAGATGATGTTCAAGACATATTCAAAAATTGACAGATCTAATGATTTTGATTCCTAGCGTAATTATATATGTTTAACAGATTAGAAGATGGAAAAATACAAAGCTGCATACACCCTGGAATGTATTAGCTTTAATTCGCTTTTTAAGTGGTCGGTTCTCCGCTGTTAAAACTTGAATCCGTTCAATAGCATTTCGTAAAATATTTAAATGTTCATTAGTACTTTCGTTAAATTCACTATTGATAGTTTTTATGTCACGTATGGTCCACATTAGTTTAGACTTTTTTAAATATTCTAGATCAGTGTCATTCAATGACACGCAAGCACAATGAAACATCGTACTTTACTTTTAAAGCAATATTTTCGTCTATTTTGCTGTTGGAAATGAAGCAAGACATAAGAGTTAGGCTCTTTGCTATGGGGAATTTATAAACTATTCGAATACCCTTATCATCACAAGCTTGGCCAACTTGTTCTAGATATTTTAAAATAGGTAACCTTTTTTAAAATTAAAGCAGATCACCAGCAGAAACTTCCAAGTATTTTTAATTTTAAAATTTGCTGAAGCACAACAAAATAAGAAACATTTTGCAAGGTGTCTAATTATCAGCTTCCCTTTAATGCTTTAAAAATTTGACTTCATGCATTTGTACCAAAAATAGGCATAGACGAATATTTGTTATCCAATGTTACTGACAGATAATTACCCAGATGGCCCAGCAGATTCTTGGTCAGCTCGTCCATTCTTTTATCTGTATTGGCTTCACGAACATGGCTTCATTGCCAATTTTCTCATATGCCCCCTTCTCTTTTTTCCAGAACTCTCTAAATTTCGTAGACGTAAAACAAGAAAAAATGTCGGTAATTTAATTCTTGACCTTTTTTTCAAATCCAACATTTGGTAATAGTCACAGTATAATTTGTTGGGCTATTAAATTAGAACGTGCTTTTTTGTCGAAAGTACAAAAAAAAATTAAAGTAATACATAAATGTCACAGTCATATGGTGACTGCGTTTATACACGACAAAAAACATCAAATTGACTACGTTCATGTGAATTAGCCAAGCGTTGTTGAACGTTCGGTTTACACCTCAATCTTAATACTCCTCCTCGTTCAAGCAATGTTGCATCTGTCTCTCAAATTTTCATGCTTTTTTCCTGAGAGCGGTTTTGTAAGAAGATCAGCAATCATTTCGTTTATTGAGCAATATATACACTTGATGATGAAGTTCTTAATTAATTTTTTTATGAATTTATATTTGATGTCAATATGCTTTGCTTTAAATGAAAATTTATCATTCTTAAACAATTCCAAACAACTCGTATTGTCTTCATAGATAAGCGTTGATGCATCACACAATGAAATATGTTCGGCCTTAGTGGATGAAAGTGACACACAGTCTTGTTTTCGATAAGTCCAGCTTATAGTATACCGCCATTATAGAAGAATACTGTTCCGCTGTTTGATTTACCTCATCAAACCTATCTTCTGATAATTCGTATTATTCAACAGCTTGTCTGATATACCTGTTTTTCCATAATTTAATTCTATCGGTGTCTTGACTGATTTTGCCATGTGCAGTCCATAATCCAGTGCAATTTTTTCAATATAGTTTAAATGACTTAGTTCATAGTCTCCGTGATTGTCCTTCGAAATAGTCATTCCCAAACAATGTTTGATTGATCCAAGATTTTGGATTTCAAATTCTGGCAAAAAAATCATTTCAACAACTTTTAAATGTTTATGTTTTTGGCAAGCCAGTACCATATCATGAACATATATGATCAGATAATATCAGCTACCATCTCAATTTTTTCAATGCAGGCATGGTACGACTTAACTTTAATTATATCTTGCTTTAATCAGCACTCTATGAATCGCATCATTCCATACTTTAGCTGCTTGTTTCAAACCGTAAATGCTCTTTTTTAGTAAATAAACTTTTGTTGAATAGACTTCTATAAAGCCCGCAGGCTGTTTCATGTAAATAGTATCTGTTAGCTTCCCGTCAAAAAATGCTGTTTTTGCGCCTAAATTGTGTATTACCATATTTTGTTTCGCTACTACAGATAACAGCAAACAAAATGTTACCTGTCGAATTACTGATGCAAAAACCTTATCGTAATCTTCACCAAATTTCTGCGAGAAACCTTGTGCCACCAGCCGCGCTTTGTATCGATGAATGCTGTTTTCTGTATTAGATTTCACTTTGTATACCCATTAGCTGAAAACCGTTTTTCTGTCTTCTGGTAAATCGCACAATTGCCACGTGTCGTTTTTTTCTTGTGAATCCATCTCCTCCTGCTTCGCTTTGATCCAATGTCGATCAAGCGTGTTGGTGGAATTCCTTTCGTCGAACGATGTGAAATGCGAGTTGGCTGATTTTCTGAATATTCTTCATTTGAAGAACATTCACTTCTTTGTGATTCTCATTATAGGCGTTTTATCCTCCTGATTTTGGCACATCTCCTCCTAAATTGATGTCCACTGCAAATTTGAGTTTGAATCATTATCTTTTTTATTCGCGAGTCAATACTGAACCTCACATCACGGCTTATGATAACATTTTTCGTGTTGTAATCGTATTCGAGGTATATATCACTTCGGTTCCTGCATCGTCCAACTTTTTTTTTCTTTCTGTGGGTTTATGAGTAAAGCATTTAGAACCACAAATATGAAATTCCTTAATACTAGGTTTGACGCTGTTCCAAAGTACAAATGGAGTTGTGTTAGTCGCCCTCTTTATGACCCTACTTTGGATAAAGTTTGCTGTTGCTAGTGCCTCACCACAAAAACTTTAAAACAAATTTGCATCAATAAGCATGCATCATGCCATTTCGATCAGTGATCAATATTTTGTGTTGGCCACTCCATTTTGCTCTGGACTATAAACCGCCGTCAACTGCATTTCAATGCATTCTGTTCGTAGAAAATCTGTAACACTCTTACTAATGTACTCTACGCCTCGATCAGATCGAATTTTCTTTGCTTTTCGCCCGAATTTGTTCTTTACAAATTCAACATAGTGTTTGAGTACTTTTTTTACTTTTTATTAATTTTTTTGTTGAATGTTAATTAATTCATGTAATTTTTAATATGCTACCGGTGGTTAGACCATTTTAATTGTGTTTCGATTAACACGAGTAGAAATTGTAAGAGAATTCATCTGTATTAGTACGATTCGCTAGTACTTAAACCACAGCACATTCTGTATATATAGAATGTAAATTGTGGTATAATCAGTCCAGTCGCCGCGGCCTGATGAGAAGATTGATTTTTTCTAATCATAAGCTCACCAGTTCGAAACTGGATTGAATTCTCTTACAATCTTCGAAACATATTAAAAATCGTTTTAGTACTGTTTGCACTTTGGATTTGCTTCATACCAACCGAATTACAGTAAACCGGGAGTAATCATCTATGAATGTGATTATATATTGCTTGCCACTCGGTGTCACTATTTGCATTTTTTCGCATACATCCGTATGAATCGAATCCAATGGTGCCAATAATTTGCTGTTTAATTGTTTCGGAAAAGGTAACCGACTAAGTTTTCCAATCATGCATGTTTCATATGTCGCTGTGATGCCACAATCACAATCAACTACCTTTAAACCATCTACTAAACCTTCAGCTGCTATTTCTGGAATGACTGTAGGATCCCTATGTCCAAGTTTCCAATGTCACTGATGAATACAATTCTTATTTTGTTGAACCATATTGAGTTTTGTCACATCACGTAATTTGTATATATTGCCGATTTTATCCGCTACACTAATTTGTTCATCTTTTTTCATGATTTCACCAATGTATTTTTTGAACACAATTTTAAAACCCATATCGTCTAGATGCGAAACTAAAAGTATATTGCCAATCAAATCTGGAGCCAACAAGACATCGCATGCTTTTGCTGTATGAATGCTTTCCTGAAGTTTTTGATCAACATATAGTATTCTGCTCGTCATAAAACCTGAACGACACATTTTAGCAGAGTAAATCGGTCAAGCGGTGATAATTGCATAAATATCATACCTCAGATACTGTATTTCCATCGCAATAAATTGCCACTCTAAAAGCTTTACCTACAATCCAATTTCCGCCGCCAAATTCAAAGTGACCAAGCACTGTTTGAAGTGTCGATATTTTACTCTCACGCGGCATTACAATTTCGTTCACGTACATGTATATTACTTTTTCTGTCCTTAATTCCCTAAATATATTCTTATACTAAATCCTTGAAAAACTAATGGATTGTATGTATCCCTCTGCGACTGATACGTAGAAGAATTCATTTTTAAATTCAAGAATTTGAATACATCTTACATTTGCTGTTAAAAATGACAAAACATTTTGTTCGTCCAAAACAACTTTTCTCGACGATGTAGAAGTGCACGAGTGCGAAAAAATTAAAAAGAAATTGCATCCGTCTGTTTGGCTGCCTGAATATCCGGATGTCTGGATGACTCCCTATATTTAAGGTAGGTAATCTGTTTCTATGGCAAAGGCGGAGAATTGAAAAGCTTATGGAAGCACATGTTTATAAAAACTTAGCAAATTTTTTATGAATAACTGGTTTGAGGACTGAGATGGGTGTTGAATTTGTGGTTGAGTTGGATGTTCAGTTAAGGGTCTATTTGCAGATTGAGCTGTGGTTGGATTAGGTTTTAGTGAACTTATGGGCAATTTTATATTTACTGGTTGAATTGGGATTGAGTTGGAGTTGAGTTTGGGTTAAGTCACGGTTTAGTGAGCGGTTCAACTGTCAATTGACGGTTGAATTAGAACTAGCTTGAGCTGAGTTTATGTACGATTGTATTTTTTATGTTTAGTTGGACCTGAATTTGAGGTTGATTTAATTGAGTTGAATTGAGTGTAAGTCATCTGTTAAGTATGGGAATTTATTTATGGTTGTGTTGAGGGTTGAGTTAGCTTGAGTTAGAGTTAAGTTGAGAGTTGAATTGAGAGTCGAGTAAGATGATGACACAGTTGAGTGGTAAAGTAAGATGTTGAGACATATACGGATTTCAGACAATGTTGGGTTTGGGAATAACTTTGGTATTGAGTTGAGTTTGGGTTAAGTTTAAGGTTTGCAAAAAGCCGTGTTTATTTTAAAACTGGCTTTACGGACCGGGTTGTTGTTTAAAATTTGTTAGTTCATCCTTAGTCCTCCTCGTCCTTTGTATTCCCTGGTGACCACCAAGAGAGATGTCATGAAATTCTTTTATATGTGTTAGTTGATTTTCTTGGTCAGTAATTCTAATAATGTCACTAGGTGTCATATTAGTTACAGAATTTCCTTTAAGCGGAATTACCAAATTATTATTGCTATAGTTATTATTCGTTAAGGCATTACACAATGAATTGTTATGGGGCAAATTATCTTGAGTATTTGAGTCATTTCTATCTTGAGCTTTAGTTGGTGAACGTGTAACTGCATTAATGTGTTTAGAATAAGATAAATTTGAATTTGATTTATTTGATTTCTGATCGTCTGAAGAAATGAAAGTAGTAGATTTATCGATTTTACAAGAATCAGAAATATTTGAAGAAATATTTTGTAAAAGTTTCGAATTATCGATTGAAATACGACTAAAAAATTTAGTAGTTATCAGCCGAAAGTAAATAGGATACAAAGATTTAAATAAAAAATTTTGTAACTAAATTTACCTGTAAAACTTTGCTTCGTAGAAAATATCGGAAAATCAGAAGAATATACAAAATTGGAATGAAATCAGCCTCTAGAGTATGTATCTGAAGATAAATCGTTTTTATGTTATTTGTCAATAGCTATCGAATGAAAAAATTCTGTTTAATTTACCCGTGGGAAATCTCGGAAAATTCGATTTTCCAAAAATTATTAGAACATTTATATAAAATCAGCCTCTAGAGTGTTATGTCTTATGATGGATTACATTAATGTGATTTGTCAAAAGCTATCGCAGGAAAAAAATTCAGTTCAAGTTTCCCGTGGGAAATCTTGGAAAATTCAAAAAAGTTTCCAGCCGAAAGTAAGAAATGGATGAATAAAATCAACCTCTAGAGTGTAATGTCTGGAGATGGATTGCATTTATGTGATTTATCAACAGCTATCGCAGGTAAGAAATTCAGTACAAATTTTCCGTGGGAAATCTTGGAAAATTCGATTTTCCAAAAATTATTAGAAATTTTATATAAAATCAGCCTCTAGATTGTTATGTCTAATGATAGATTGCCTTGATGTGATTTGTCAAAAGCTATTGCAGGAATAATATTCAGTTCAAGTTTTCCGTGGGAAATCTTGGAAAATTCGATTTTCCCAAAATTGTTACAAAATTTGTATAAAATCAGCCTCAAGAGAGTTATGTATGGATATTAATTGCATTGATGTAATTTATCAATAGCTATCGCAGGAAAAAAATTCGGTACAAGTTTCCCGTGGAAAATCTCGGAAAATTCAAAAAAGCTTCCAGCCGAAAATAAGAAATGGATTAAAAAATCAGCCTCTAGAGTGTTATGTCTGATGATGGATTGCATTGATGTGATTTGTTAATAGCTATCGCAGGAAAAAAAGTTCAGTTCAAGTTTTCCGTGGGAAATCTCAGAAAATTCGATTTTCCAAAAATTATTAGAAAATTTGTATAAAATCAGCCTCTAGAGTGGTATGTCTGGAGATGCATTGCATTGATGTGATTTATCAATAGCTATTGCAGGAAAATAATTTAGTGCAAGTTTCCCGTGGAAAATCTCGGAAAATTCAAAAAAGTTTCCAACTGAAAGTAAGAAATGGATGGATAAAATCTGCCGCTAGAATATCAGAAAATCAAAAGAATATACAAAATTGGAATAAAATCAGCCAGAGTATGTTACTGAAGATGAATCGTTTTTATGTTATTTGTCAATAGCTATCGAATGAAAAAATTCTGTTTAAGTTTCCCGTGGGAAATCTTGGAAAATTCAAAAAAGTTTCCAGCCGAAAGTAAGAAATGGATGGATAAAATCAGCCTCTAGAATGTCATGTCTGATGATGGACTGCATTGATGTGATTTGTCAGTAGCTATCGAAAAAAAAAAATTCAGTTCAAGTTTCCCGTGGGAAATCTCGGAATATTCGATTCTTTAAAAATTATTAGAAATTTTATATAAAATCAGCCTCTAGAGTGTTATGTCTGGAGATGGATTATATTGATTTGATTTGTCAATAGCTATCGCAGGAAAAAAATTTAGTTTAAATTTCCCGTGGGAAATCTTGGAAAATTCGATTTTCCAAAAAATATTAGAAAATTTGTATAAAATCAGCCTTTAGAGTGTTATATCTGGAGATGGATTATATTGATGTGATTTGTCAATAGCTATCGCAGGAAAAAAATTTAGTTCAAATTTCTCGTGGGAAATCTCGGAAAATTCGATTTTCCAAAAATTATTAGAAAATTTGTATAAAATCAGCCTCTAGAGTGTTATGTCTGGAAATGGATTGCATTGATGTGATTTGTCAATGGCTGTCGCAGGAAAAATATTCAGTTTAATTTTGTTGTCAATAGCTATCGCAGGACAAAAATGCAGGTCAAGTTTCCCGTGGGAAATCTCGGAAAATTCTATTTTCCAAAAATTATTTGAAAATTTATATAAAATCAGCCTCTAGATTGTTTTGTCTGTTGATGAATTGCATTGATGTGATTTGTCATTAGCTATCGCAGAAAAAAAATTCAGTTCAAATTTTCCATGGGAAATCCCGGAAAATTCAAAAAAGTTTCCAGCCGCAAATAAGAAATGGATTAATAAAATCAGCCTCTAAAGTGTTATGTCTGAAGATGGATTGCATTGATGTAACATGTCAATAGCTATCGCAGGAAAAATTTCAGGTCAAATTTCCTTTTGGAAATTTCGGAAAATTCGATTTTCCAAAAATTAGTAGAAAATTTGTATAAAATCAGCCTCTAGCGTGTTATGTCTGGATACGAATTGCATTGATGTGATTTGTCAATGGCTGTCGCAGGAAAAATATTCAGTTCAATTTTTCCGTAGAGAATCTCCGTAGAGAAAAATCGATTTTCCAAAAATTAGTAAAAAAATTTGTATAAAATAAGCCTCTATAGTGTTATATCTGGCGATGGATTACATTGACGTGATTTGTCAATGGCTACCGCAGGAAAAAAAAATCAGTTAAAGTTTTCCGTGGGAAATCTCGGAAAATTCGATTTTCCAAAATTTAAAATCGCGAGATTTTCCACGAACAACTTGAATTGAATTTTTTTCTTGCAATAGCTATTGACAAGTCACATCAATGCAATCCTCTGGAGAAGGATTTATGTCTGAACATAACACTATAGAGGCTGATTTTATATAAATGTTCTAATAATTTTTGGAAAATAGAATTTTCCGAGATTTCCCACGGGAAACTTGACCTGCATTTTTGTCCTGCGATAGCTATTGACAAGTCACATCAATGCAATCCATTTCCAGACATAACACTCTAGAGGCTGATTTTATACAAATTTTCTAATAATTTTTGGAAAATCGAATTTTTCGAGATTTTCCACAGGAAACTTAAACTGAATTTTTTTTCTGCGATAGCTATTGACATGTCACATTAATGCAATCCATCTCCAGACATAACACTCTAGAGGCTGATTTATTTACGGCTGGAATGTAAATAACTTAATCTGCATTATCGACTTTTCACTTTCGGCTGAAAACTTTCTGCTAACTTTAACAAGGTCACAACAGCGTCCGTCAACACTTCGTGCTTGGTTTAAATCAGTTCATAAGTACAGACGCTCTGCTACACAATACCACTTTAAAAACCCATTTGCACATCTTTATTATATTTTGCTCAATTTTGTAACAAGGTTTTCTAATGCACTTTAATATATGTCCTTGAATCTGCTTTCCGAAACCTGTTTAAAATCCTCTGTCACTATCGATTATAGCTATTAACTTTTTGCCCCCCACTTTAACATATTTTACCATATATTATGTTTATACTCGTGTAGTGTTTCGACTATTAATTGTTCACTAGAATTTGACCAGATAGGCGAAATTTTCCAAATTAGTCACATCGATAACTTTGTATCCATTATTTGGACATTTTTGTGGGAAGGACTAATTACTTTGTACTGGAAGGATGCTGCCGGTACATCGATATAAGATATGCTTATTCGATTCTAAATCAGAAATGCATGCTGGGTTCGCTTGAATTTCCTAAAATAATTTATTATACTAATGTACGTGCTAAATACATACATGGAACAAAAGCATAACATTAAGGATTTAATTGTTTTCCTGGAAAAACCTTTTTAATTCAAAAATTGAAATATAATATTCAAAATAAAGAAAACTGTTGATTTAAAATTATACTGATTTTTTTGATTTAATTTATTATGCTTTGGCTAAACACAAAATTATTATTGAAGAAGAGATTTTAAATTAAATCCGGATTTTTGTGTTTGGTTTATAATTTATGAATAATCTCATTCATAGAGGAACTGCATTCATTTTTCTTAGAAAAAAATATTTGTTGTAATGAAACTCTATGATCAAACAAAATTGTTGAAACGGAAATAGAACTCTGCAATGACAATTCTAGGAAATTATATCGTACTGTTCAACAGTTCTTAACAAATACAGTTTGCGAAACTCTAACAATATTATTTACGTTCTTAGGATTTGTTCTCATTTTACCTCAAATAGAAACTATTGATAAATCAGTTTCCTATTGAAAGTTCACCAGATGTTTAGCTTATCAAGAATTTATCTTGAGTAGAGCGTGTGGGTGTTTCCCTACATCACTAATCTATAATTAAAATTTGTTTACTAATTCAAAGACGATTTTTTTTTGGATGATTAAATTTTAATAAAAATTCGTACCTTTTACTCAGTTCACAATTCGATTACCAAGTGCCTAAGTGTATTAAAAAATACTCGAATTTTTAATTAAATATTTTATAAAAATTTCAAATGTTAAAATAAAAAAATTAAAAAAAAAAAAAACTTTAAATCAAAAGTACAAGAACATTAAATTATTCATAATTCATTGCTTATTGATGGGAACATTACAAAAACCCTTTAGAATTTAATATTTAATTAAAATTAATTTTTAACGGCATTAACAACAACGCAAAATAGCGATTTCTCATTTTATTTAAATCATTTAAATTTTTTATTTTTATCAACGAGCCTAAATTGATTCCAGTCCTTTAAACCCTTTTTTATTTATTTTTTATTGTCGAAAAATATCCCTTTCATCATCATCGTCTTGAAATTCTATCGCGCGCGCGGCGCGTTTATTAGCAACAACAAAAAAATGGTTTTTTGTATAGGGTACATATTGATGATCATTTTAATCAATTTTTATTTCTTTATTTCGGGTGTGTGCTTTTTTTATTTATTTTTTGTTTTGAAAGCACAAAATTCCAAATATTTTTATTTTGGTTCTGTTTTTGGCATGGTAAAATTGGAGAATGTTTATAAAAAGAACGGTACACATAATATAAATGTAAGCGTGAGACGAGAATGAAAGGTGGTTTAACGATTGTTAAGTTTTTTTTGTTGTTGTTTTGTTGATGGTTTAAGTTGATAACAAACGATTTAATTTCTATTATTATTTCCAAATTTTTGTTTTTAGGTATTTTCTTTGTGTGTGTATGTGTGGTAATTGTAGGTATATAGTTACATATACAACCGTATTGTAATAACAATAGTCATAGTTATTTTGTTGTTTTTTGTTATTTAACAAATTGAAACAAATATAATGAAATTAATTTTGATCAAATCTTTATAATAATCATACATAAAGTGTTATTGTGTTGATTTGTTATGTGTTGTTTGTATATTGCCTATGTACATTGTTTTAGTTTGATAAGACAAACAAAAAAACATTTTTTTTGTTTTTTTGTTAATGTGCACGTTGCTAGAAAAGTTTATGATTATATCTGATTTGGTGGGATTGAAGAAGAGGGGGGGTTGGGTTTTGTGCAGAAAAATAAACAATTTTTCATTCCATTAGAGATATGTACTTATATATGATTATAGTTTTTAATTATGCAGGATTATTTATTGTATGGCCTATTTAAACAAAATTCAGATTGAGAATTTTTAATGTAGATAACTGGGATAATTATAGGATTTGTTGTTATTTTACTGGTTTTATGTTGGCTATTTTCCAGAGAAGTTGGTTTAAATAAATAAATTTAAAAAAAAAAACAAATATTATGTAAATGTATATTTGTTTACTTATACAATTTGCTGGTATGTTGGATATTACATTTTTATAAAAATCACATGTGAAATGCACTTAAGAAAACGTGAGGGTCCAACATTTTTCTGACTCCCTGGAGTTTGAGTAAAAAAATCTCACTAAAATGCGTTTGTTCTTAGTGGTTCTGTTGTGACTGCTCAGACCCTATGTCTGCAATTTGAGTGGCAAAGAAGCTGCTTGATGAGATTACCCTAAAGATTCAACTACACGGATTATTTCCGATGAAGAAAATAACGCAGCTTCTTTGATTACGTTCGATAAAAGCGTAAATGGTATTCCTAGTTCCGAAGTGACTGCTGTTGTGCCTATTAGTCCTGCAGTAAGCCAGGCTTTTGACGGGAAAAGACCAAAAAGATACATTTTTACAAATTGTTCAATCGAAACTTTCTGTTAGAGCTTACGAATTAATCTTATACAATACGATCGAAACGTGGGAAGATTTGAAAACAGAGTTGACATTGCAGTTTGAAGACTCTCGATCAGTCGAGCAACTGCAAATTGAACTAATTAAGCATGTTTAAGGTCAAAATGAAAACGTTCGAATGTTCGCTCGCAATATTGAGAAAACTTTATCTGCACTTAATAGTGCTTGCATAAGTAGGGAAGGCAAAAAGAGTGCTGAAGTAATAAATAGCTTGAACGAAGCAATTGCATTACGCTCGTTTCAAGACGGACTGCATCATTGCATGAAAGCCTGTCGGATCAAAACTCTGAAGGAAGCCGTCGATAAAGCCATAGAAGGAAAAATATCATTTATGAACAAACCCAGATTTCAGTCAACGTCTATTAAATGCCAATTATGTTCCAAAGTAGGTCACATCGCTAAAGATTCATTCCAACTGAACAAGCCAAGTTCAACTCATACTTCAATTTCACCAAATTCTCGGAATTGCGTGCCCAGTAATGGAAAACCATTGACAAACTTTCAAACTACCACAAATCCAGTGAGGTGTTTATATTGTAAAAATATAGGACACATGCTAAAAGATTGCAGAAAGCGAAAAACTGTCAGGAACTCATTCAGAAGAATCAGGATAAGTTGTCCGAGTTCAAAACCTGTAAATCTGTGCCGTTCTTTCTCTACTCCCTCTGAACAGAGCGTAAAATTATCGGATTGGATTAAAAACAATCTTGTCGAAAACCATTTTGAAAATAATTTTTAATCTGATATTTCCGTACTAAATTTGTATATCGATTTGTAATCCGCAGTAGCCGTTAATAATGAAAAGATCGAAACTAATTAACCAACGTCTAATGAATACCTAAAAATACTATACCAGTCTTCAAATAATAATTCCGACAATGCAAAATACGTCACTTTAAATTTGGACATATCCGATAACCGTATTTTATACTTTCTTTTTGATACAGATGCGGATGTCAGTGGTATAAAAGCAGTTTGTGATCCCGAGTTTAAGTGTCAAATAAAGGGCAATACATCAGGAAAAATTGTAACGTTAGCACTTTGTCACAGTAAATTATTAGTAGGTGATTTAAAAATAGACCAGAAAATTCATTTAGTTTTGGACTCATTCCCAATTCAGTCAAATGATATTTTCGGAAAAGACTTCCTGCAAGTCAATAAATGTATTATCGATTACAATAGTTCTACTCTTCAATTTTCGTTTCAAGGTGTAGAACATAAGTTACCGCTTTGTGGGTGGCCGAAATCAGTTGTGGAGCTAGAAATTTCCAACGAAACACTTGCTCCCCGAGTCGAAAAGATTAAACACGGTACTAATCCTTGTCAAATTAACAAAGATTATATCTGTCTCTCGCATGAAATTACAAATGGTGTGTACCTATATTGCCAGTTCAGTAGTCAATTTCGCTCTTAACAGAGTTCCAATAAGTTTAGTTAATACAAACGATTACGCGATTAACGTCGGACAGATTAAAATATGTTTTGAATCGGGTAATTCCTATGAATTCTTCAACATTGGAAGTTGGAATCCGAACGTAGAAGACAGATTAAGCAAACTCTTGGAAATTTGTCGCGATTTCAATGATGTATTTTATTAAGAGGGCGATAATCTGACAACTATTGATGCTTCCTGTCATAAAATTCCTACTGTACAAAATTCCCAACCGATTCACATTAAACCTTACCGCTTACCTGAGGAAATGCTAAAAAACAAAATTATCGAAAACGGTACTAGTCCCTGGAATTCTCCCTTGTTAATCGTTCCAAAAAAAAGTTGCCGGTGATCGAAAATGGCGATTGGTGGTAGATTTCCGTAAGTTAAACAACAGCACTGTTTACCAGTTTTATCCTCTGCCAAACATAACCGAGATTTTAGACCAGTTAGGCAAAGTAAACTATTTTACGACATTGGATTTGGCAAACGGATATCATCAGGTTAAGTTACACGCTGACGATATGGAAAAGACGACGTTTTACACTCAAACTGGTCATTTCCATTTTTCTGCGAATGTCGTTTGGTCTAAAAGGGACACCTAAAACATTTCAGCATATGATGAATACCATATTATTAGGTTTAAACGGTCTCAGATGTTTTGTGTATCTTGACGACGTGGTAATTTTCGATTGCGACCTTTAAGACCATAACTCAAAGTTAATTGATGTTCTGAAACGTTTACGTTTATTTAATCTAAAATTACAGCCTATATATAGCAAGTGTCAGTTTCTAAAAACCGAAATTTTTTATGGGACATATTGTGACGATGGACGGGGTTAAACCTGACCCATTTAAAGTTAGTGCTATAATGAAATACCCTACACCGACAAATGCTAAAGATATCTAATGTTTTTTTGGATTTTCTGGTTACTACCGGATATTCATTAAAGATTACTCTAAAATTTCAGAAGCTCTGAGTCGATTATTGCGTAAAAATATAAAGTTCGAATTTAATGCTCATTGCGACGAAGCTTTCCATAAATTAAGGAATTCTGTTATGTCATCCCCTATACTGCAACATCAACACTTCGGAAAAACCTTTATTTTAATCACGGACGCTAGCGATTACGCCATTGGAGCGGTAATTTCCCCAATTATTCAATGAACAAGATTTACCAATTTCTTTCGCCAATAAACTTCTTAATGATGCGGAGAAAATGTACCCTACAGTCGAGAAAGAGCCTTAAGTCATTGTTTGGGCTATTCAAAGGTTTCATCCTTATCTATACGGCAGAAAGTTTGTCGTTAGGACCGATCATCATTGAAAACAGTAAAGCATTCAAACTAGTCCCTAACAACGGAGTATCGAATCTCTGGTGTTTGTTTGGTACAAATTGGACATAAAGGCTGATGTACGTATTAAGGCCCTAGACTGGCCAACCGGTGTACACAATCGGGAGTTTTACAAAGAAAAAAGTAGTTTTGAACAGCTGCTGCTCAACAGCTTTATCACTCAACTACCCCGTAATTTAAGTGATGTAGTTTCAAGCAGGATGCTTTCATCTATGTTCGAGACACACCTATTTTACCACGATTTAATACCATAATACCTCTAGCATTCGGTGTAAAGCTAACATAGCTATCCATACCTATTATTACCTCGGAAACATGGCTTGCTAAAAGTTTCGATTCGGCGGAATATTTTCCACCTAACTACGTCGTTTACAGGAATGATCGATATGATTGAGCTCATTGCATGCCATCCAATTTATGATATTATTGCTGTACGTATTAATGTAGTTAGTGCCTCCATCCTCGTGGTTGCTGTATATGTTCCCTGCGGATCTATTCTGAAATATTTTCTTGGAATTATTCCAAAACAACTATTTGTAACTGTTGACTTCAATCTTCCGGATATTACTTGGATGGATGTTGATGGAATTTTTACGGCCTCTTCCATCGACCAAAGTGGAATGGCAGTCACTGATTCAGGTAAACTGAATAAGCAAAAGTCGAGTGAAATTCCTCGATTTGGTTTTTTCAACTGACCTTATATATTTGAAGCTCTCGCCGTGTGAGGACTTCATTGGGTGTTCGACCATATATCATACTCCAATTATGATATACACTAGTCATTCTTTTCATTTGGATTTTAGACATGCTGACTACGTTTCTTTAAACAAATTTCTTGTTGACTCGGACTGGGTATTTCTAGAATGAGGAGAAGACTTGAACGACAGTGTTTTTTTTATTCAACGAGTTTCTCAAGTCTGGTATTGAAAGACATATTCCATCAATGAGAAACGAACCTCGGTATCGAGAGCCATCATATAATAAACAGTTAATTCATATTGAAAATCGCCTTAATAAGTTACGTAAGTGATTCAACACTTCTCATAGGGAGCTTAAAACATTAAAATGGTTCCTTTACAATAACAGGATTTTGCAAATCGAAGTTGAATTAACTTCCTATCCTAATAAATTCCGGAATTTCATAAATAGTAAAGAAAATGTTGCTGGGTTTCTCAGTCAGCCCTTTGATATATCCAATTTGTTTGCCAATTTTTTCGAGTCTGTCTATGAAGTACCTGCGGTATTATGTAACAAGCCTTTAACTAACCGCAGTCTTTCTGAAGAGGTTCAGAAGTTTATTATGGGTTATCTCAACTTGAAGTTGATAAGTGGGCAGGACAATATGGTTTTCCACCTATCATTATTAAAAATTGTTCAGATCGTGTAACCCCTCCACTGACTATTATCTTTAGTAATAGCCTACGTACTGGGATTTTTCCTGATCTCTGGAAATTGTGTACTTTTTGCTCTACCAAAACTATTCGAATCTCAACACGGAATTAATCCGGATAGGTCTAAGGCAACTAATCTAGTCTCTTTTTGTGGACATTTATATAGTAGACTAGAACATAGGCAACAAGTAGATGTAGTAAATACTCCGATTTTTCAAAGGCGATTCTTATCGAAAAGCTGTAAAAGATTGCCAGTTCATCCCTATTAAGTGGTTGCATTCATACCCTTCTGATCTTTAGCAATTGGTTAAGATTAACGATTTTAGCTCTCATTCATTTCGTGTTACATGAGGAGTTCCTCAAGGAAGTCACATTGATCCATTGATGTTGTTGAGTGTTTTGAATTTACACATTGTCTGCTTTACTCAGATGATAAGAAAATATTTGCTCCAACTAATGAGATTGCTGATTAGGTGAAATTGAAAGGTGACTTGAATAACTATTGCAGTTGGTCGTTTAATAACAAATTGTTGCTGAATGTGGGTAAATGTAGGATGCGCTCGCCATTATTCCAGAAATATTTTTTATATAATACTGCTGTCTGTAGAGTTGAGTTCATGTCTGACTAAGGCATAAGCTTTTCTTGTGATCTAACTTTTACTAAAAACATTCATCTTTTCATTACAAAAGCTTACAATATGCTAAGTTTAATTAAGGGCAATTGTAAAGATTTTTGCGACCCACTCACACTGAAAACTTTGTAAATATCCTTTGTTCGTTCCGTTTCAGAATACGGTTCTCAGATCTTGTCCCCATTTTATAGGTGCCATTCAGATAGGATTGAGAGTGTTCAGAAGCAATTTGTTTTGTAAGCTCTTATTCGCATACCTAATATTGATCGCTATAATTTATTAAAACTACAACTTTTGAATCACCGACTGATGTTTTGACGCTCCCATACGCTATTTGTACGGTCACCGTTTGCTACCCGTTGATCCTGTCTATAGGAATTTTGCACTCTCAGGACCAGTTTTGAGAATGTCGCGGCTTTTTAATTCTGTTTACGATGTTTTCGACTTTAACATGACAAGAAATTCGTTTACAAATGAGTTGTTTAAATTTCTGTTTACAGATAATTGTTAAATTTTGTTTTTGCATGTTGACTTACGGATTGTATATATTTACTGTAGGTAATAATAAATAATTTGCTTTTTTTCTTTCCTTAACGAGCTGCTGCGGGCATTTGAAAAATTTTACATGCAAATGATATAATTGGTTGTAACTATGAAATTTATTTTCAACATTAAAACATATTTGCTTGTTTTGATTATTTGGAGATTATTTTGACATACTTTAAATTTGTCCTAAGTTGCCTTTGGTTACCCTTCGTATTCCTAAATATTTCCTAATTTTCTTTTTATATGTCTTAGTGTAAAAGTCTTCTCATTGCGAATTTATTTAAGTCATAGACAGAATAAAAATCAATTTTCAGTTTATTTACTATTAAAAAAAAAATTTAGATTTTTTCTTTGGCAGAATATAATCTGGTGGAATAGGGCCGTAAGGCCGAATGTTGAAAGGTCGAATGTGTCGAAAGGCCGAATGTGCCGAAAGGCCGAATGTCGAAAAGTCAAATGTGTTGAACGGCCGAATGTGTCGAAAGGCCGAATGTCTAAAGGCCGAATGGGTTGAAAGGCCATATATCGAAAAGCTGAGTTTCGAAAGGCCGAATGTCAAAAGGCCGTTTATGTCAAAATTCATTTTAATTTTTACCTTTTTATGAATGAAAATTTATATGAAAATTTTTGTATAAAAATGTTTAATAGTAAATGGCCTTAAATAATAAAATCTTCTTACGTTTTTGTCATATAATTAAAAATCAATTAATTATAATAAAAAAAGAGGAATAAGCAAATTTTTTTCCGACAAAATTTTATCACATTAATATGCTACATACACAGGATTTATTAGCACGTACGAGGGCGAATCAAAATGGCTTGCAATAACATATGAAAAAAAAGAGTGAGTGAGACAGCAATATTTTTATTTTTCGACGTAATCTCCATTAAGGTTTTTATATTTGTTACATTGATCAATTAATTTGTCTAAGCCCTCTAAAAAAAAAGTTTTCTTTTGCTCCATAAAATATTCATTTACGACAGAATCACTGGAAAATTTCCAGCCCCTTAATTTTTTTTTCAAATTGGGAAACAGAAAGTAGTCACTGTGTGCCAAGTCTGGACTGTATGGTGGATGCAGAATTTCTACGAAGCCGCAGTCCTTTAATGCAGCTTGAGCAACTTTAGCCTTGTGCACTGGTGCATTGTCGTGAAGAAGTAAGGTTTTTTTCTAACTTTCTTCGGCCGTTTTTCCCGGATCGCTTTTTTCAATTTTCGCAAAACCTCTGCCTAATAGATGCCTGTGATTGTGGTTTTCGGTGGCATATAATCAATCATCAATATCCCTTGAGCATCCCAAAAAATTGTTGCCAAAACCATACCAGCAGACGGTTGAGTTTTGAATTTCTTTGGTGGTGGTTTACCACGTTTAATCAATTGCACCGATTCTTGTTTGGATTCCGGATCCCTATGATGAATCCATGTTTCAACGCTTGTTATTATGTTATTCAAGAAGTTGTTTGGATCTTCTTCATACATTTCTAAAATCGCCATTGAAGTTTGAACACGAATTTTCTTTTGTTATGCTGTCAACCAATGGGGAACCCATCGCGCACTTACTTTTGAAATTTGAAGGTGGTCATGTAATATGGTATAAGTGGTACCATATGAAAGGGAAAGTCTTAACGCTAACTGCGTATAAAAAATACGGCGGTCCTCTAATACAATTGATTCTGCCAAAAGTATATTTTCATGGCTAATAGCATCTGCGGGACGACCCGGGCGGTTGTCGTATTCTAATGACTCCCGACCACTTTTGAACAATTTTACCCACCTTGTTACTGTGGAATATGATAATGCAAATTCGCCGTAAACTTTTGATTTGTAATTGAATATATAAATTGCATTGCGTCCATCTTTACAGAAAAATTTAATAACGGCACGATATTCAATTTCATTCATTTTAGAATTTTTTTTCAAAACAGGGGCTACTAAATTGAAGAAAACAAACGAACATTCACTTTTTTTTTCATATGATATTGCAAGACATTTTGATTCACCTTCGTATTTTAAATTTATTTAAATCATTTTATATTTAGAAATAAATTCAATGGTTTTAAACACTGATTTCAGTCAATTAAGAGTAAAGGAAAATTTAATTAAAATTCGACCTTTCTAGCCAATCGGTCTTTCCACACGTTCGGTTATTCAACCAATTTGGCCTTTCCATATTTTCGGCCTTTCGACCCATTCGGCCTTTCGACATTCGGCCTTTTCTCACATTCGGCCATATGACATTCTGCCTTTCGACATTTGGCCTCTCGACCTATTCGGCCTTTCGCCGTTCGGCCTTTCGACATTTAGCCTTCTGACAATTCGGCCTTTAAACATCGAACGATTTCGGTGATGTCTGTGTAAAACAAGGTAATTATTTAAAACTCGGAAGCTGTCCCTTTCATGGCAAAAAAAATGTAGAAAGCGGCCAACATAAATTTTTATTTCCTAAGCTGTAAGTTCTGATAGCCTTAAATATTGTATATTATTTCTCTATTGGAAAAGTGGGATTTTAGGATGTTGAGACAACACGTTTGACGCAACTCTTATATTGTAATATGTCGAGTATCTGGTCTATATGGGCGACTTTCTTCAGAAAATCCTAAGAATCGACCCTAAAAACTTTTTAAAAAGTGGGGGATTAGGCCATTTTGTACAGGCATATGTTACGACAAGTTTTCCAAACACAGATCAAACCATTGACCAAATGCGCGCTTGCCCTACTGGCTGTTGATTGATTTTAAATTATTTATTTTACTCATTCTTGTTGTTGTAATGATCCATTGGTATTTGTTGTAAGCCGATGACGAAATTAAATTGTGTTTCTTGTTTTTGGTTTATTTATTTTAAACTAGGTATTATATATAAGGAAAATTAGGTGGTGGGAGTAATTGGCGCATTGAAGCTCTTAAAATGTTTTTGCAGTACTATGTACAACGAAAATTCCTAGGATATAGTATGTCGGTTAAAAAAATCTCGTTTCGATTACGGGTCAGGGACAAAATCCTAATGAACAAAATTCCGAGGGCCGAAAATTAAGATGGTGCAATATTCCGTAAATATTACACACATACTTACGTATAGAATTCTCCAAAAACACTCACCACTTTACTTTATTTTTATATTCGAACAAATGTAGTGATCCTTCGTTTGTTAAATAGGCCTTATTATGGCTATAACCTACAAGCCGCCTTCAACATATTTTTTAAATTAACCATAATTTGTTCTCTTTTCACTGTAAACTAACTACGGTGTATTGCCACTATTTTTTTAACCACTTCTTGAAGGCGATGCGGCATAGTTTCAACCAGGTTTTCTAAGATTTATTTAGAGATCTATTTCCACATGTTAAACATTCTTACAATAATCATTGCATATCCCGTAGTTTGCTACCATATGTGACTCTTCCTCCACGTTCCTCTAACTGAATAATCTTTGAATACAAGCTGTCATTTATTTTATATTTCGTTGCAACGCAAACTCCGATTCATAAATTCGTTCAAGCTCGGCTAGGTGCAGACGTTTAATGTTCCATATTATTTAAACATCAAAAGTATTAGGAATCAGCTGACGTAAACTACGGATGTGTATCGCTTACTGGAGAGCAAATATAATACATGTCGGGGTTGATTATGCCATTTGTAAAACATACGGATAATTCTGAAAGGCGTCCACAACGACTAACCACATTTTTATACCCTGTTAAAGATAGCCGAAAGTTTCCAGCCGAAAGTAGAAAGTCGATAATGCAGATTATGTTATTGACATTCCAGCCGAAAACAAATCAGCATCTAGAGTGTTATGTCTGGAGATGGATTGCATTGAACTGAATTTTTTCCTGTGATAGCTATTGACAAGTCACATAAATGCAATCCGTCTACAGACATAACAATCTAGAGGCTTATTTTATTCATCCATTTCTTACTTTCGTTTGGAAACTTTTTTGAATTTTCCGAAATTTCCCACGGGTTAATTGAACTGAATTTTTTCAGCGATAGCTATTGACAAGTCACATAAATGCAATCCGTCTCCAGACATAACCCCTTTAGAGGCTGGTTTTATACAAATTTTCTAATAATTTTTGGAAAATTGAATTTTCCGAGATTTCACACGGGAAAATTGAACTGAATTTTTTCCTGCGATAGCTATTGACAAGTCACATAAATGCAATTCGTTTATAGACATAACACTCTAGAGAGGCTGATTTTATACAAATTTTCGAATAATTTTTGGAAAATCGAATTTTCCGAGATTTCCCACATGAAACTTGAAATGAATTTTTTCCTGCGATAGATATCAACAAAGTACATCAATGCAATTCATCTCCATACATAACACTCTAGAGGCTAATTTTATCCATCCATTTCTTGCTTTCGGCAGGAATTTTTTTTGAATTTTCCGAGATTTTCCACGGAAAACTTGAACTGAAATTTTCCTGCGATAGCTATTGACAAGTCACATCAATGCAATCCATCCCCAGACATAACACTCTAGAGGCTGATTTTATACAAATTTTCAAATAATTTTTGGAAAATCGAATTTTCCGAGATTTCCCACGGGAAACTTTAAATGAATTTTTTCCTGCGATAAATATTGACAAAGTTCATCAATGCAATTCATCTCCATACATACCACTCTAGAGGCTGATTTTATCCATCCATTTCTTACTTTCGGCAGGAATTTTTATTGAATTTTCCGAGATTTCCCACGGAAAACTTGAACTGAAATTTTCCAGCGATAGCTATTGACAAGTCACATTAATGCAATCCATCTCCAGACATAACACTCTAGAGGCTGATTTTATACAAATTTTCAAATAATTTTTGGAAAATCGATTTTTCCGAGAATTTCTGCGGGAAACTTGAACAGAATTTTTTTTCTGCGATAGCTATTGACAAATCACATAAAAAGGAGGTAACTTGAGATATACACTCTTAAGGCTGATTTTATTCCAATTTTGTGGTTTCTTTTGATTTTCCGATATTTTCTACCAATAGATTAAGCAAAATTTTACACGTAAAACTATTTACTATTTTCGACTGGAATTAGCCAATCTGCATTACCATTTTTTTAACTTTCGACTGTACTAACACAATCTGCATTATCGACTTTTCACCTTCGGCTGGCAACTATCGGCTAACTTTAACAGTATCATTTTTGTCATAAATGGCCCAGCAAAATCGATACGTACTCGTTTAATTGGCGCGGCATGTGTTGGCTATTCGGCGATTTTTTTTTTTGCTAGAATGTCGTTATCTCAAAAATTGTCACAGCGTTTCACCTTCTTTTTTATAAATATGTCGATCTTACCAGCTGCATTTCGAGCGTTTTTTGCTAGAGAAATGATGGAATGTCCACGCGTGTATGATCTGGTTATAAAAATATAATATTATTAAATGAAGAAATTGTGGTTAATTGCCGAAAACAGGCGGACTAGTAAGAGATTTTATTGAAAGACTGTGATAAATGATTTCGTTATTTATATTTTATGTATTCTAAAACTTAGCGCATTTCGGTATAATTGCGTATATTGGGTCATTGACTCTAATAATCTAGACGTTGATTTGTATTTAAAGTCGTACTCATAGCTCTCCAATATAATAGCCCATTTTTGCAAATGGATAGTACTTTGTAAAAGTGGTACATTTGGACTAAATAACATGACAAATGCTTTATGATTCGTCGCCAGTTGAAACTTCCTACGGTGAAATAACTGGTGAAATTTAAACGCATAGTAAATCATCGATAATGCTCCTTTTTCTGTTTGAATCTGGTTTTGTTGAGCATTATTCAAAGTTCTGAAACCGATCGCTTTAGGATATTCGGTTCTATCCGGAAATCGACGGGGAGGACCGCGCCTACGCCGTACGCAGTATCGTCTTTCGCTAATATAATCTCGGCAATGTATCGAAAGCGGGCAGCGTTCTCGATAGATGCTTTAAGTTTCGGAAACGCATCGTTTTCCATAGTTGGGCTTAAAAAATGAGCAATTTTTGAACGGAGTCGATTTAATGGTACGGTTAGATCGAAGCAATTAATGAATTTATTGTAATAATTTACCTTCCCGATAACAGAATCAGGAACTTCCCTTAAGTTCCGTGGATAAGGTAAATTTTTGATCACTCCCAAGCCCATATTTAAGGGTTGGATTCCGTTTTAGTAGATAACTATTTTCATTTCGCGATTTTTCAGGCGTTCGTCGTTAAACTTCCTAGAAATGATAAAGTAATCAAAATAAACAGCATACAATTCTATGGTTTCCGCCAATTGTTGCATTAGCCAATGGAAAATTCCCGGAGCAACTCCAAATGGTAGTCGCTTTAACTGATAAAGCACAAAAGATATGTTCCCTACCATGAGCTTTTCGTTGTCCTCTGAGTGCTCTATTTGAATATAGGCATCCTTTAAATGGGTTTTAGTGAAGCAATGTCCTCCTTCTAATCGGACTTCGATCAGTTTCGAATTGTGGATTTACCATTATTGTGAAACCGGCATATATGCGAATTTCTAAATATATTACTTTCTTTTACGTATTTATCTGTTTTGAGGTCCCCTGAGTCCGAAAAAGTGAGTTTCGAAATAGTTAATACCTGTCATTCTGTCAGTCTGTCATTTGGTTTAATCAATCGAACTAAAATTTCAGATTTAAGCTTTTTTATTTCTCAAAATTCGCTATTCGTAAGATAAAGTCGTTTGTCGGCTACACCTCCATTTTTTTTACTGGTACAATTTTTCTTGCAACGACGCAATCGTTTGGATTAGTTTTCAGACTCATATTTTGACCAATCGCTACAACTCCTTCTTTACCGCAACTTGGATTGCAAATGGAATGATCCTAGGTTTAAATTTTGGAGGCTCCTTATTGGAATTATCCCGTTACTAGACTTTCATAAATTTGGTTGGCCATAAACTCGCTCATAGCTTCATTTATTTGGCGAGGATTTTTCTAGCGCTGTCTGATCCATAATAATATTTATTTATTTTCCTCGCCGCTACTTTTATAATAATGAACAGACAAACAGCATTTCGAATTATATGTTTAAATTACAATAGCGAATGACACTGTAGTCAATTTACAACAAAAAAGATTTTTAGTAAGAATATTTTAATTAGCCTCAGGATGGAGACTATTTTTAGTATTTTGTACAATAAAAGTTTAAATTAGAATTTTGGAACACTACACCTTTGATGCTCACTTTATCTCTGTAATCATCACCTTCGTTTTCACCACACTTTTCACAACATCATTTTGTTGTATTTCAGATATACGAGTGGTGTCACAAAGAATTTTCACATATGCTTTAATATTTTCAAAGCCCCTTAGTATGCGGATAATGGTTATAGTTTCCGGCATTTTTTAGCCAATTCATTGATGTAATTTATGACTGAAAAAAATTCACAAAAAATTTAACAGTTTCACAGTTATTGCTCGATACGTTCTCAATTTTTTTTTTCCACTTCAAGTTTTTCACTATCCCCTTGATTACTTGATTATAAAAAATTAAAGTATTAATTAAGTGTCAAGTTTTTCTAAAAGGCCTTAAGTATTGAAATACTGTCAAAAACGGTCCACCCGTCTGTACCCATGGTATTTCGAGAACGCCTTGTTATATTTGAAAAACGCTGAGAATTGTAAAGCTTTTGGAAGCTGTACTCCAAGAAGATCCAAAACGAATCATATATGAATGCCGGGTTTAGCGATTGGGTTGGAGGTTTAGTTTGCAGATGACTTGAAATTTGAGTTGGGCTCCATTTGCTAATTAGGTTGGAGTTAATATCTAGATTTGTCTTTCCTTTCGTCATATTCTTTCGAAAATAATGCAATTTGAAAAATTAGATTTTAATGTACTACATCTGATTCTGGAACAAATAGTAGCAAAAATGGTAAAGTGTTTTTTTTGCAGATATCCAGTTTTTGTTTAATTCTACAGAACATATTTCAAATTCAGTATCGTAAATTGGTGTTGCCAAAATCTACTGTGTGGCTTTGAGAAAATTTTAGATTATTTCCGACATTTCTAGGAATACTTATCTAATAATTCTGTCAGTTATGTCAGACCAATGTTTACGTCAGATTTTTTTTCTCACTAGGGATGGGAATCACATACAGCACATTTGTAAATTTTCAGAATTATTTAGATTACCAAAAAAATTTTCTAATCAGCCAACATTTTTATTACAAAATGGATTAACCAAATTTCCTAAAATCAATATTGACAATTCGAGTATTTTCGACCAAGACTTAACCGTCTGCCTTGTGTCTATGTTTTTATAAACACCTGAAAAATAGATTTGTTGATTTCTTTTTTGTTGTGTGATATGGAGTTTTCTCAATTATTGAAACTTCCGTCATTCGTTTGTATGTTATATAGCCATCCATGTTTACAGACAAAGCCAACAAAAGAATGTATTCTAATTTCTAAGTAAAATTCAAATCACGAGAATTTATGTTAACTATAAAAAAAAATATTTTGTGTGCTGCTGAAATATACCAAACAGCATTGTATATTCTCATACTTGAAAGAATTTAATTTTTCGCCCCTTATGTACATCGGGATGAAACTATATTATTGTTCCTTGAAAAAAAAAAAAAACAAATAAAGAAAATCTTAAGATGTTATACAAGAATAGAATAAAGTATATATACATACACTTTCAAGTATATTGTTGTCTGCTCGTTATCTTGTTTCGTGTGCACTCGTTTTTTGTATTTTATTTTTGGTGTGGTCCGCATCTTTAACTTTTTTGTTTGTTTACCCCATTTCAAGCGAAATTGAAATTCAACAGACAAAAATTAAATTTTGTCACTCTTCCCTAATGAATTATTGATCAACTGAATTTTCTCTGTGATTTAACCAACAAATAAAAAATGTCAACGGTTCTTATATATGTATGATATGTGCTGTATGCGGTGATACAACTGTGTATTTGGGTTCAAATTTTATTATTTTTTGTGGTGCGGTTTGACTATCTGATGCATATCTCTTTATCATAATGTTTGTTTAAACGAGTTTCAGGTCACAATGTGTATCGATGCCGAAATACTATAAGAGAGGATGAGAATTTTTTTGTAGGCGTATCTATCCATTACATTGTGTTTACATGTGACCTTTCTGGAAATAAAACCACACGCACTGATCATCTACTTTGAATACTAATGGAATTTGAGTTTGAAAAATATAGTTTAGGCGTTTACATGATAATAAAATTAATCAATATATGAAAGGTCATATTTAGCAAAAATTAAACGGTTACATAACAAGTAAAAATCGTCAAAATTTAATTACTTGATGACCTGACTGGTAGAATAAAAAAGATTTACATCGCTCACCTCCGCCGATTGTAAAATAACTCCTAGTTTCCTAATTCTCTACGAGTTGTCAGAAATATTTTCCGTTTTACAGCACAAAAACTGGAGCAACCTAAATTGTAAACTGAACAAAAGAATTGTAGCATTTTTCAAGAATTTCCAAAATAAAAATAAAAAAAAACTTTTTGAAAATTAAGGAAAATTAGGGAAAATGTAAGGAAAGTTTTAGAAAATAATAAACAAAATTATTTCTTAATAATGTTGAACGCTGAGTGAATATATTTCAAAATATATGGTATAAGCAGAAATGGTGTTCCGACGCATTCCCTTCCGTCCCTGTGTTTCTATTTATAGATACCTCACTCTAGGATAATTTAATTTAATTTATTTTTGTTTGTTTCATTGCTCATTGCACAAGGATAATACCGAAACAACTATAATAACAACAACGTAAAAGTTTTCCATTTTTCGAATTCATGAATAGCAGTGGAAAATTTATTATTGATATTACGAAAGCATATACAATTTGCTTCGCTTGTATAAAAATTTTGTTGAGAAAATTTTATATCGCAACGAAATAAATCAATTTAGTAAGAATGTCGAATAAATATAGGCAATAAAAAAAATGTTTTAGTATGGAAGTGAATTTTGAATTGATTGGATCTCTCATTTATAAACATAGTTACATATTTTTTGCAAATTATTGTACAGAGCTTTTTAAGCTTTTTAGTTTAAAATAAACTCAAAACAAACAATATTAAAATTATGTTGATTAAAACAAGAATCAACAACATTCCAAATAACACTACAAGTATTTTAGTTTCAATTTCCAGCATTTCTTCAAACACCAATTCAACATCAGAGATTTAAACTTCTTCGACATATTGTTATTGTCAATATCCTAAACGTTGTTGACGTTGTTGTTGTCAAATTAATGGATACCGTTCAAATTGTAAGCTTTTAAGTTTAAAATGAGCTTAAAACAGACAATATTATTGGAAAGAGTTGCATTGTTGGATTTTGGTTTCAGATTCCAATTTTTTTAAAGTAACAAAAGTAAACTTTTACAATATGTTGTTGCTGTCGATATACTAAATGAACCTTTTTTTTTTTTTTTTTTATTTTTTTAGGCTTGGCTCCTATATGAAATAGAGCCATATTGCCAAAAAATCCAAATTTATAAATTCCTTGTTACATATTTTTCTTCATAACTTAATTTTACAAATAGAATTTTAAACAGAATTTTACTTCCTGCACATATTCCGTCGGCTATTAATTATCTCGTATTAAATTGTTATTCCACTCATCCTAATAAATTCATACATTTCCTTGTAAGCCAAAAAATCACCCTCATTCATTAAATCACTTAGATTTCTTGCATTCCGAAGGATGTTGAACTTAGATCTATATTGGCTATATCTGGGACAAGCCAATATGAGATGTTCAACATCCTCCACATCTCCACACAACTCACAATCTTTGTCCTCACTCAAATGACGTTTCCACAAGCATTCCTTCCAGTTTCCATGGTTCAGCCTGATTCTCTCAACCGTTCGCAACATTCGCGTATCTCCTTTGAGCTCCTTAAAGAACGGAATTCTCAAAGGAGTACGACGGAGCACTCTGTACTTCATTCCTTTCGTTAGACTTTTCTCGTTAAATTCACTCTCCCATTTTCTCCACAGATTCATTTAAAACATTCGAAGTACATCTCTTGCATCATTCCTTTCGTACTCCTGAACCATGTCATTCAATGTACCCTTTTTAGCTAACATATCGGCTCTTTCATTCCCTTCGATCTGTCTATGTGATGGGATCCATTGTATGGTCACATCACGTTGACAGTCTCGAACACATTCAAAAATTAAATCAACATACACATTGCCTTCCCTTCCACCTCCACATTTTAGCAAACATAAACCACTCTGGGAATCGGAAAATATTACTATTTTCCTTTCCCCTTCATTCACAGCCAGTTTAATTCCTTCAAACTTTCCAATCAGTTCAGCGTTTATTATACAGATGCTTTTGTCCACTTTAAAATACTTTTCCACATTCTTACCAGGCATAAATACACCAACACCCACTCCATTCTCATTCACACTAGCATCTGTATAAACTATATCATCTTGCACGTACCGCTGACTGATTTTCCCAAACATAATTTTAGCTATAACTTCATTCATTCCCTTATTAAATTCCTCCATATTCAAACATACAGTAAGATTATTAGGAACGGGTTGCGGACCAGCATTGCCTATACTCAGAAACATGTTCAAGTTTTCAAGTGCAATACTAGTTCTATATGTCGGTTTGTACACCGCCCTATTTTGTAATCTTACTATCATCTCGTTCCAAAACTCATTTTCCTTTGTTATCATTCTCACCGACTCTCTCACTGTGATCCACTCTCTCTTGTAATCGAGAGGTGAATCACCCATTTCAGACCACAGAGTGTGTATTGGGGTTGAGTTAATCGCCCCCAATACCACTCTTGCACATGCATTTTCTACTTTCATTAATTGGCTAAAAGCCCCTTTCGAACCATTTCCATACACACTAATACCATATCCAATTTTGGAGGATATAAGGGCCTTCCTTAACATGTCAGTCACACTCGGATGAGCGCCCCATTTAGGTTTGCTCACCCGTTTAACCACATTTAAACGTTCCTTGCAGTTATCTGCCAAAATTTTCATGTGCTTCCCAAAATCCATACGTCTATCAATCCAAATACCCAAATACCTGTACCTACGCATTTACTTGTTCAATACTTTGACTATCAACACTTATATTAACATTTGCAACGTTTGTTCTGAAACTCATATAAGCACACTTATTAGGATTCACTCTCAGATTCAACATTTTAAGTTTTTGAATCATATCATCTACCCCCTTTTGCGCTCTTTGAGCCGCCACATCAATACTTCTTCCTTTTCCAATTACTACAAAATCGTCTGCAAATTGCAGAACGATTTGATTGTCTGTATTGATGTGGTGTATCTCGCTGGTATATAGGTTGAACAGAGCTGGAGATATTCTACTCCATTGCGGAAGTCCAATATTTGCAACTCCCTCCAACCTAAAACCACTTCCATTCAGAACCATTTTTCTATCAGTCATGAAATCTTTTATCCACATACATACTTTCCGTGAAAATCCAATATTCGAGAGAATTTGTTGTAATTTCCACGGAACCACATAATCATAAGCTCTTTCAATGTCCAAAAATACCGCAACAGCTTTCAAATTATCCTTTCTTACTTCCCAAACAAACTTTTCCACACACTCAATTGCAGAGTGGTTCTTTCGAAATCCAAATGTTGTCAATGGCAACAAATTATTTTCATTCACAAAATCTTCCATGCGCTCTTTCATCATTCCATTTAAGATTTTTATAAAAACATTCAACATACATATGCCTCGATCATTTGTTGCCACATTTGGATCTCTATCCCGTTTAGGGATGGGAACCACCCTGCTCTCTTTCCATTTGTCCGGTATTTTTGATCCCATCCACACTTTGTTGAGTATCTCAAGCAAATTATGTTTTGCTGAGTCACTCAACAACCGAATCATTTTGTAACTTACTCGGTTCGTCCCTGGAGTGGTAGATTTTGATCTATCTAACACCCTCAGAAACTCTCCCCATTCATACTTACAATCCATTCTTTCATTTCTACTCATTCTATCAACTTCATTTATTACATTCAAATCATTGCTTACATTCAATACCATTCTTATAAATTCTTCACCTTTTTCTCGGTTCTCACATACCACATTGCTCACCTTAAAATGTTTACCATTCACCCTATTAAACAAACTCCATACATCCTTAGTTGTGGTTCTATGTGTCATTTGGGACACATATTCCCGCCAACTTTTCCTTTTTGCTCTGCGAATACCCTTTTTCAATTTACCATTCACTTTACCATACATAATCTTATTCTCACTACTCTTATTCCTATTAAATTCACGCAAGGCTATTCGCTTCCTTTCATACCAGTATTGAACTTCATTGTTCCACCAACCATTCACATTAATCTCTTTCATATCCACAATTTTTGTACACAATTTATTTACCCGTTCAATTTCACTATCTAACTGGCTTTGATTTATTTCATTTTCTCCGAGAATCTCATTCATTTGATTCACCCATTTCCTATTATTCATTAATTCACGTTTTTGCCTAAACACTCGATTATCATTCATGATCATTTTGATCATGAAATGATCACCACCCAAATTCTCTTCTTCAACATTCCAAGTGACCCGGCAGGCCAGTTCAATAGTTGTCATAGACAAATCTATTGCGCTGGCCGTGCCTCCCACATTCGCCATTCTAGTTGGCCTTCCATCATTCAAGAGCACCATATCGGAGTCTTGAATCAGGTCGGCCAACTGTTTTCCTCTTACGCAATTGTCTAAACAATCCCACATTCTCGCATGCGCATTCATATCTCCACATACAATCAGGTCACTTTTATCTCTCACCCACTCAAACAATTTTTTAAAATCACTCAAGGCTTTTTTCCTTTCATCTTCATCACGCACATGGGTTACATACACGCTCACTAGTAACAGGTTTCTTTCCAAATTCGTCGTTGAGGCGGCAATTGCTTCAATCACCTCAAAAGCGGGTAACTGTGTCTCTTGAAGCGTAAGATTTCTGTCGTACATTATTGCCACTCCACCGTAACCATCGCTTCTTGGTTTGGTAAGAAATCTGTACCCTTTCACATACAACATCTTATTCATTCTCTCCCATGTTTCACTTATAAGCATCACATTCATTTTATTCTTGGCCAGATAATTTTCCAACATACTTTTTTTCGCGTAAAAACTTTGTATGTTTATCTGGCCAACAATAATTCTTTCACTCATGTTTCACATTCACACAAATAACAATTTGTACATACCAATTAAAATATGTTCAGGGAGAATCCGTTTCCAAAATTTAACAAAAATAAATTTTAAAGAAATAATAAAATTTTGTTGCATGCCTCATAAAGATGTTGATGTTGCGAGTTGTTGTCCCATATTTTTCATTGTTGTCCAGTTTCTCGTTTATCTACTATCGATTTTTATAATTTATTTATGATGTACGTTATTATCAAGTTTCATCGGTGTTGGTGGTACAATAAAATTTTCATTGTTGACTTCCGTACTCAACGTAGTTCTGTTATATTTGTCAATGAACGCTATTCGGTTTTTTGTGCTTGTGTAGCGAGTTTTTTTGTGTGGTCGACCGCGTTTATTTATATTTACGTTTACTGACCCATCTTCATTTTCGATATCCATACACGACGAATCTGTCTCTGTTTTTCGCTCGTTGACGTTGTATTCTTTTAAATTAACCATTTTTTTGCTCGTTTCGATTTTGGTTTCTGCCTGTGCGTGTAACATGTCAATTTTCGCTACATTGCTATACTTGACTCGTTCTTGAATGGTAATTGATTTTACGGTATTTTTGTCGACCGTGCTTGTTTGTTGTACGTGTTGTGATTGTCCTTGCGTGTGTACATGTTGCTCATCTGGTATTTGTGGTTGTAGTGTTTGTTGTTGTAGCTGTTGTTCTGCTATATTGGTGATATTACTTAAAAGTGGACAATCTTGTTTTTTATGTGAATGATCTCCACATTTATAACATCTCTCTTTCATGCCGTCGTAAAAAATACTTGCTTTAATGTTTTGAATATATAAAAATTGCGGTATTTCTCGCTCTATCTCTATATACACGCCTCTTACTCCCGAAAAAACTGGTAGCAGTGAGTTTACTCCAAACTTTTCACGTCTTGTTGAGTGTATATTACCAAAACGGTGCAAGGCCTCACTCAGTGTTTTATCAGTGATTTCTGGTGGCAAGTTAAATACCCTCACGTACCGCATTATTCCACTTGATCCTTTTACCGTTACCTCGGTTGATGTTCCATTAACATAATTGAACGTCAAAACATGTGTTTCTCGTAAAAATTCTAGGTATCTCTTTTCTGTGTTGAACTTTATATAAATACACCGCTCGTACAAATCCTGGTACAACGTATGTATGTCTTTAGCCGTTAGCCCATTGTTCAAGACAAATTGCATCATTTCTTGATCTGACGGCTTAGCATCTGTCTTTTGAAACTGTACTTTTACAGTGTTTTGTCTTAAACTATCCATTTTAACTAATCCACAACCTTGTTATAAACAGGTATTAAATATAACCACTGCGCAGAATTGCGCTTATCAAATTTGGAAAGCACTAATATCACAATATTTTTCAATATTTAAAATTCACTAATTTTTATTTTTATTTTGTAATTCGCTCTATACGCCACAAAGGTTGACAATCGAATGTACTTAACATCAAATTCCTAATTAAAGCTCTATGATATATTGGTATCGGTGTGTCCTAAGTAAGACGTTGTTGTTGTCAAAATAACAACAAAATTTAAAATAGTTGTGATTTTCAAAGTTGAGCTAAATTTTGGTAAGTTAAAAAAAAAAAATCAAAGTTTAATGAGCTTTTAAGTTTAAACAAGATTAAAGCAAATAAAAATAAAAACACTGCAAGTAACACTTTTAACATTTTGATTTATGATTTATGCATTTTTTAAACACCTATTCTGCATCAAATTTCAAATTCAACTTCTACAATATTCTAAATGAAATGTTGTTGTTGTTGTCAAATCTATAACATATTCAACTAGTATAAAATTTCAATTTCGTACTACGATTTGGATGAATATGTGGTCTGTTTAATAAAAAATTATACGGAGCTTTATAAGCTTTTAAGTTGCAAGCAAACCTAAATCAAACCAAAATTAGGACACCGAATTGTAACACTTTAAGTATTTTGTGAATCTGGTTTCAGCGTCTTTTCAATTACTTATATCAAATTTCAAACTTATGCGTTTTGTTGTTGTTGTTAAATATATGAAGTATTCAAATTCTTGGAAATCACAATTTTGCGCTTCGATTTTGGTCAATATTTAGTTTGTTTCGAAATAACATTTTTGTTATAAACAATTGTTCGCAGTTTCGTAAGTTAAAAACAAGCATTCCAGCATTTTATTTATTACCCGTTTTACATTAAACATCTCCGGCATGCTTTTTTTATTTGTCAATATTCTAAATGTTGCTTTATTAGTGTCAAATTATGAAATATTCAAATGCTTTTGATTTGTAAAGATTAGAACCAGCATAACAAAAGCAACAACAGCCTTACAAGTTTTTTCTCATCAAATTCCAATATTTTCCAAATATCTTATGTTGGTGTCCTCCATCCCAGTGATTCCCAGAGTGGTTTATGTTTGCTAAAATGTGGAGGTGGAAGAAAAGGCAATGTCTATGTTGATTTGATTTTTGAATGCGTTCGACACTGTCAACGTGATGTGACCATACAATGGATCCCATCACATAGAGAGATAGAAGGGAATGAATGAGCAGGTATGTATGTTAGCTAAAAAGGGTACATTAAATGACATGGTTCAGGAGTACGGAAGGAAGGATGCAAGAGATGTACTTCGAATGCTTTAGATGAATCTGTGGAGAAAATGGGAGAATGAGTTTTATGAGAAAAGTCTAACGTAAGGAATGACGTACAGAGTGCTCTGTGGTACTCCTTTGAGTATTCCATTCTTTACGGAGCTCAAAGAGGATACGCGAAAATTGCGATCGGTTGAGAGAATCAGGCTGAACCATGGAAACTGGAAGGAATGCTTGTGGAAGCGTCATTTTGTGAGTAAATACAAAGATTGTGAGTTGTGTGGAAGTGTGGAGGATGTTAAACATCTCATATTGGCTTGTCCCAGATATAGCCAATATAGATCTAAGTTCAACATGCTAATGAATGCAAATGAGGGTAGTTTTTTGGCTTATGAGGAAATGTATGCATTTATTAGGAAGAGTGGAATAACAATTTGATTCAAAATCAGCAGTAGCCGACAGAATATGTGCCGGAAGTAATCCGGATCCATTTTAAAGGTTAAAAATAGTTTGGTTACAAATGAATTATGAATTAAAACGATGTAGATATAAATTGTACAAATTTTGATTTTTGGCAATATGGCTCTAATTTATGTAGAAGGCAAGGCCTAATAAAAAAAAAGGGACGTTGTTGTTGTCAAAATAGGAACCAAATTCCAAATAGTTGTGATTTTTAAGATTGAACAACATTTTTGGTAAAGTTCAGTATGTTAGGTAATATCGTTCTAGTTAAAAAAAAAAAAAAAACTCGGGAGCTTTAAAAGCTTTTAAGTCTTAACAAGTTTAAAACAACTAAAAATAAATACCTCGCAAGTAACACTTCTATAGTAGTAAATAGTGTTTTAGATTCCATTATTTATTAAAATATCTATAATGGACCAAATTTTAAATTAAGTTTCTACGATATGTTGTTGTTGTCAAATCTATTAAATATTCAAATACAACGTTTAACATGTTAAGAAGTATCACTTTTGTTATAAACAATTATGCGGAGCTCTATAAAACTATCACAAGTAGCACTTTAAATATTTTTGAAAATCTTATTTCAGCGTTTTTCAATTAGCTGTTTTGCATCATAGCCCAGAATGTTTACTAATTTCCTTTTTATTTATAATAAGCTTAAAACAAATAAACAGCCTAATAATTTAATTTTTTGGTTGCAGGTTTCCAGCATTTTTTCGTATTCCTTTTTTGCTTCAACGATATGTTGTTGTTGTCAATATTCTGTATTTGGTGACGTTATTGATTATTTTGATTTTTAAGATTAAGCTTTATTTTCTACTTGAATTAAGACACAATTTACCCAGTTTTATATTATCAGTTCATAAATAAATAATTTTGAAGAGATTTTTGGTCTTTTGAAATTATGAATTAAGCCAAACATAAATCTAAGTGATTTATTGAATGAGGGTGATTTTTTGGGTTACAAGGAAATGTATGAATTTATTAGGATGAGTGGAATAACAATTTAATACGAGATAATTAATAGCCGACGGAATATGTGCAGGAAGTAAAATTCTGTTTAAAATTCTATTTCTAAAATTAAGTTATGAAGAAAAATATGTAACAAGGAATTTATAAATTTGGATTTTTTGGCAATATGGCTCTATTTCATATAGGAGCCAAGCCTAATAAAATAACAAAAAAAAAAAAAAAAAAAAAAAAAAAAAAAGGAGACAAATATTACCAATTTTAAATTTTGTAGTTTTTAAAATCAGAAAAAATACGTTGTTGTTGCCAAAGTAATTAACATTTTTATTTGAAGGTCAAGCTTTATTTGCCTTCACCTTCGATGGTCACAGTTAGAACTTTATTGAGTGTGAATGAATATTATTAGATTTTACGTACATTTCAGTACCCGGCAGTATAATACAAAAAAGCTATAAACGTTATTATATTGTGTACGAAATTTCAAAAATTCATCATCGCGAATAAAATATTTAAATGAAAATTGGTTTCTTAGAATTTATTAACATGTAACATTTTTTCATCGATTCCTATTTTCGTCCTTTGAGAAAATATAATTCCTTTTCTCTTTGTTTCTTTTTCACCATACAAACAACAAGAGCTTTTGTGTGCTTTATAAAATATTTTTGATCTAACAAAAAGTTTCATATTTTTATGTATGTCTGTATATGTAGTTCAGTGAAAATTTTAAACAAATTTCTGAATTGTTTGGAAAAATTACAAGATCCTAACTGTTTGGAAAACTCCTCGCTATTGTGTACGTACAGTTGGTTTTAGATAATTTTTGTTTTGCTGTTTGTTTGTCTATTGTTATAAAATGAGAATTGAATTTTAATTTTAGATGAAATTTATTTTTGATGTTCTTCTGGACTTTGCTTATGGTGTATAAAATATATAAAGTGTTCCAAGAATTTATTTTCTTATTTGAATTTTTTTTTTTTTGTTTTTGTATTGTACTTAAGTGTAAGGAAATTGTTGAAATATCCTTTTATAATTTTTACTGAAATTTTCTCTATCGGTTGGTATGAATTTTAATAAGCTGGAAGATACAGTTTTTATATTTTAAATCGATTGTATTCTGTTCGTACATAAAACACATAGTCTACATATAGACAAATACACGACTGAAAATGTAGAACACAAAATGTTTGTGAATTTTTTTGTATTGATTTTTAACATTTTGTTCCTTTACAAATATAAATGGATATAGACGAACATAAAGTTTTTTTTGTTATATTTTAAACTTTTGAAGTGTTTTGATGATATTTGTTTGTTTGTATTTTTGAGTGTAAGCTTTTGGGGGTAATTTCAATTTTTGTTTGGTGTTTGAGACACGTACTAAAGTTCAAGAGGCTCATGTTCGTTGAAAATACTCGTAGTTTATAAGGCAAAAAAGTGATTATCTCTATAAGTTGGAAATTTAATTTTTTAGTTTTTGAAAAATATTTTAGTTTAAGAGTTTGAACATTGAAGATAAATGTTTGGTTAAATCTTATTATTATGATTAACAATTGCATACTTTTAATTCCGTTTGCTTTACTATAATAAAATTTTGCACCCATGAAAATGTTCGACCTTAAAATTTTTGGCGACTTATCCGATTTTCTGTCACTTGAGTTCAAAAAATTGGTTAAAATCACGTAATCTTTAACTTGGTATTGCGTGGATTGGTATCGTATTGGGGTTGAGTAAAGAAGGTGGGTCGAGTGTTCAGTTGATATTAGAATTCGTTTTATCGCGTCATTTTGGGGTTGAGTTTGAGGTTGCGTTGTATATAATTTGATTGGGGTTTATTTGAACTTGATTCCATTGTTTAGTTGTTCCGTTTGTGTTGGTTTGAGGATTAAGTTGATGAGCTGTGAAGTGCGGTGAGTTTGGGTTAAGCCTGGCGTTAAATTTCTAGTTTATCGTGGTTTTTGTGCCAAACGTGGGGGGATTTTTGGGACTGAATTGAGGGTTTAAAAAAAAAGAAAGTTGAGCTGCTGGTTGAATATAAATTTGTATTGTGATTATGTTGGAGTTGAGGTTATGGTAGAGGTTGAGGTATTATTATTATTATTATTACTGGGGGGGGGGGCATGCGAGCGATCAGCCACTTCGCACTGCGACCTAAAAGATCTATTGTGCTGGCCCCTGCTTAATTATCCGTCCACTCAATATTCAGGTTCTTAATGAACCTGACGATACTGCCTCCCGGTACGTGATACATACTATCTGAGCTTATTGCTCTCCCTCCTAGATGTTTACTACAGCATGTAGTTCTGCTAGAAAGACGGTAGCATTGGAGCTCAAGGACCTCGAGAGGATTGTCTCACTCTTGTATATTCCTACTCCTGCCCCGTATTCCGTTTGATTTTACTCTTACGAGTTGCTCGGAATTGAAAATCACCTGTAGGTCACCCAGCTTTACTACAGGAAGCTAAATAAAACTGGAGGGTGCCTGGTATCCAGAGTCCGCATATTTTGGGCTGATTAACCTATCAGCCATTCATCTTTCGGCATATGCTGTTCCACCTTAGATTAGGGTTTTTTGTCAAGGTTTTCTCCTTTAGCGCCGTACTTTAGCCTGTGCCAAATGGCCAAAAATGTGCCAAGTGGCCTTAGTTACCAGTGGTTGCCACGAGGAGGCAGTACATACACTTGCGAATTGTGAACAGGTTACCCCGTACACAATTGTACCCATCACGCAGCTGTGTAATGACAAGACCAGAACAGCTCGCGTAATGCGCACCCGACTGGAAGGTTACGGAGCTGGTAGATTAATCTACTCAACTTTGATCCCCCCCTCCAATAGAAGCCAAACCACCGAGGTTGGGGTAATGTTGAAGGTTGAATTACAATGGTTGAGTTTTAATAAAATTAGGATTGAACTGGTGGTTGATTTGACAATTATAGGGACCAAATTTAGTAATTTCGTCGATAATTGGATTAGGATTGAGTTGGAGATTGAGTTGGATATTGTGTTGTAGTTTGAGTTGGACATTGGGTTTGACTTGAATAAAGGGTTTAGATATGGAATATTTTGGAAGTTTATTTTTCCCGTTCTGACCAAGTAAGGTTTTAGCTCTTTATATTTTCACTTTGTGACCAAAAATGCAATTTAATGATTGGTTGGCGAATTTTAGTTCAAAATTACTTATATAACTCAGCAAGATACAACATTTTTTTTAGGTTTTAGTGGACTATTGCGAGCTTTCCCTAAATCAGATAAAACAGTTGGAAATTACACAAATGCTATGCATCTTCATCTCTATCCGTTTACCGGAACCAGTTTCGTTTTCATCCTGACCAAAACTACTTTTTGTAATTTGTCATTCACATTGGACTCTAGCGCCATGTAGGTGGTTCTAAAAAAAGTTTTGGTGGCAAGTTGTCTCAGTACGCGACGCCAACTCCAACCGTTGGTTTTTCTCTAAATGCCAAGTTGAGAAAATTGGAGCAGGACGCTTTCGACCCTGGTACAGAGACAACGCAAGTAAAAATGACTTTTCGAAAAAAAAAAAAAAATCGTGAAAATTAGAGAGTTGTTAATTACCGTTTGCTATTATTTCCCACTCGTATTTGAGATAATCTTTTTACAAAGAGTTATTTTTTTCTCCTCTCGATTACGGCCATACGAGTGATAAAATATAAAGGAAAAATTAAAGATCAATCGTTTGATTAAAAAAGTAGTAAATGCCAACTATCAATATAATATTGAGTGTACAAGTGGAAACATAGCGTTTTTTGGTCGTATACATCTTTATTAAAAATATACTTGTTACAAACGGTAATAAACAAAATATTCACCATTACTATGTATGGTCATTTGCCATCTATCGGATAGTTAATGAATGTCCTTACGATAGAAACTTGGTTGTTTTGAGGCAAAATAGTAATCAATCTATTTTCGTACATCTTCAACTTTTGAGAACCGCCAGTCAGTCAAATAAGACTGCATCGATCTACATGAACAGTAGTCGGAAGAGGCCAAGTCAGAAGAATACGCCGTATACGAAAGAACTTCCCAGTCCAAGTTGAAGATCACCTCCTGGATTGCTTTTGCTTAGTGTGTAACCTTCGTTATTATGAAGCAACATAACAGATTGCGTTCCTTGGCGCGTGAATGGTCTTTTTTCCTTTAATGCATCAGGTTTTGGTTTTATGTATAGACGTTTTCGTTGGTTTTGTTTTGAATAGAACAAAAAAACTCTATTTTAAATACAGACAAACAAAATCATTTTAAAAATTTAGGAATTAAAATTTTTGAAAATATTATTGAATTACTTTTATTATGTTTTTTACGTGTATGTGTTGTCAAGGAAATCTTTGCGCATCTATAACTTTCGAATCCGATCACCTAGAGATCTTGGCCATATTTTTTTTTATCTGGTCATAGGGTTGCCAGTTGCACTTCTTTAGGGAATACAGTACTTCTTTTCTGGTTCATAATTTTTAATTTAATTATTTTCTGTAATTTGTAAAGAAATTCGCAAATATACTTTTCATAGCTAGAAAAAACGGGATAAATGTGACTAATTTAGCTGATTCCTTTTTATTTCAAGATTAGTGATTAAGTGCGATAATGGAACAAATCTCTAGTGAAAGTTCAAATGGCGACATTACAGGTAATTTGCAAATTCAAGTTGTGCTAGTTTAGTACAAATGGAATTATCATTGCCATTTTAAAAGTACAAACAATTTGTAAAATCAATAAAAAAAATTAATTAATAGTAATAATTAAAAAAGTTAAATTATAATTTATTTTTGTAATGCTTATGTTGTATTTATTTGATTTATTCAAAAACAAAATCAAAAAACAGTCAATTAAGACTGACATTTGTTTTTATACTAATCAACGAATTCGTGGCGCCACTAGCTACTAAGCCTTAGTATGTCTATGCAATTATATCTAATCGCGGTTAGATCCTCTAGTCTGTTAATGGTGTTTAGCTCTTAGCCGTAGGTTCTTTTAGGACGAGTAATAATGTTACCGGACGACCTGACAGCTGATCAAGCTTTGACTTTTAATCAGGCAGACATATCAAAATTTCGATAGATTTCCAGAAAACATCAGAAAATTGTTTAGTTACCATTAAGTTACCATTAAGAAGAATGTTGGAACGGTACCCGTAAAACAATTGGAACGATTTGCTGCGATCTTGCCTTATATGCAGGAAATTAATTGGCAGTTAATATTGGCACTTTATTGTGAATGATGCTCAAAATAAATGTCGGAAAATATATATTGTAAATAAATAAAGACAAGCAATAGAGTCTGTTAATGAAGAACCAAATTATCAGTTTTTTATTCGTAGGAAAATTTCATTTTAGCAAATGGAATTCAAACTTCGTTATACTGAACATTTCGTTAAACTGGTGATAGTTCTGCGTTACATACATTTAAGAGACAAACTATTTTGTACAAAAAAATACTATTTTTAACCATAGTGGTGAGATTTTGAAAAAAAATTTCTATGCAATTGGTAAAATAGGATCAGTGACAGACCCGAAATGGGGATTAAGAGAATTTGTTTTTTTACAGTTTAAAAATATATATTTATGCTCTTTCCTGTTGAGTTTTTTTTAGATTTCGCTATACACCTTGGGTGACCAGGTGAAAATCGTCTAAATCTGAACGAATTCTGAAATCAGTTGGAAAAACCAAAACATTTAGATATGGAAAAAGCAGGGCAGTTTTTAAGTCCCAAAATGAGGGGCCCGTTACCTTGTTTCATTATTTGGATGTGTTTCATCTAATTCATTAATCATCAAATATCTTGGCTAAGTCAAATAAAAATCGAGCTCTACATTTGCGATAAACGCCGGTTTTAGGCGGTCGATTGAAATGAGCACCTCTCTTCGTCGTTGAATGATCTTATATGGTCCGTTGTATGGTGGAGTAAACGATGGTCTCACACTGTCGTCGCTTACGAAGACATGAGTGCAATGCTCCGCAACTGCCGGCAAATAAACGGTTTATGCCTCGAATGATTTGACGTGACGGTTGTTTTCAAATTTTCAAAATCCTGATGGAGTTTTTGCAATACTTCGAATGGCGTTTCCGTATTGGTCGACGGATTGAAAAACTTGCCCGGTAACCTGAGCGTGGTGCCATAAACTAGTTCGGCAGACGATGCTTTGATATCCACTTTAACGGCTGTTCGTAGCCCGAGCATGATAACATCTGGTAGTCGATCCATCTAACTATCCTTGTCCGTACATAGAATTGTAGCCTTAAGCGTTCGATGTTACCGTTCTATTAATCCATTGGATTGTGGATGGTATGGGGATGTTCTGATTTGCCTTGTTCCGCGCATTTGACATAAATGACGCATTAGGAACGACTCAAATTGACGACCCTGGTCAGTTGTTATGATGCTGGGAGTGCCGTATCGTGATATCCAGGTCGATAGTAGCGCCTTAGAGACGGTCTCTGCAGTCATGTCGGCAAGCGAAGCGATTTCGGGCCAACGTGTAAACTTGTCGATTATCGTTAAACAATAGCGGTTACCCTGGCATTGCTGAAGTGGTTCAATTAAACCGACGTTTATGTGCGAGAATCGGTTATCTGGCGTTCTGATACTTTCCAATGGTGAACGAATGTGACGTTGGACCTTGTTTCGCTGACATTCGATACAATGCTTGACATAATTAGCAATGAACTCCTTCATTCCCGGCCAAACATATCGTCCAGTGTGCAATTTTGTATTAGCACGCATGCCTGGATGCGTCATCTGCTGTGTCAATCGAGTGACAATTCGTCTAAATTTGGTTGTGATATAAGGACGCACGTTGTTTGTTGAAGTGTCACAGAACATCTTTTGCACTCCACCTTCTCGAATCTCGTGATCATTGCGTTGATCGTTGGCTAGCTGGTCGTAGTCGAATTTGTCGATTAGCTGAATTCGTGATAATAAATCAGCGGTTACGTTGTCGCTCCCACTGATGTGTTGCATGTCAGTAGTGAACTGGCCGATGAAGTGAAGATGGCTTATTTGACGAGGTGAAGCCTTATCCATCTTTTGCTTGAATGCAAATCTCAACGGCTTATGGTCGGTAAATAAAGTAAACGCTCGGGCCTCAAGCATATATCGGAGGTGCTTAACGCCAAGATATGCGGCTTACAGCTCCCTGTCATACGTGCTGTATTTGCATTGTGCAATTGTAAATTTTTTGGAAAAGAATTCCAATGGTTGTAAAACTCCGTTTACTTCCTGGTAGCAACCGTAAGTCGGAGTCTGTTAGTCTGTCTTTGTTTTATGAAAATCGAAGCTATTTGTTTACCGACCATACAAATCGTACCGTTACGTTTCATAATTAGTTAACTACCATTAATATTTGAAATTTGATAAAAGACGAGTTGGGCTTGTATGTGATTGGCTCAAAAAGGAAGAATAAACGGAAAATTCCGGCGGTATATTCGCGATTAGTGGCGTTTAGTTCTTTCCGCTATGTTTACGATCATGCAAAGTCGATTACACTGTTACCTTTTACTCTTCGTAAAAACAATGTAGTGATGTTGGTCTCTACTTTTCATAACGAACTATAGTTTATGGTATATCAGTGAAACCAGAAATGATCAAGTTTTACAATTCTATGAAGGGTGGTGCCGACACTTTAAACAAAATAATTTCGAAATATACACTGAAGAAAAATAAGTGCATTATATTTACGAATGGCATTCATTAACCACAATTCGTACCATTAATGTAAAAATTACTATATTTACATAAAAAACCAAATTTAGAAAATATTTATAAAAATGTGTGCATTAATAGGATGAATCGTAGTTCATAAACTCAAAAATGGGTTAGTTTATTGCACTATACGTATAATACATTCACTTTGCAAATTGCATTATTTTATTTAAAAAAAAAATACGTTTATGAACAATTCATAATATGTATGAATAAGACTATGTACGAAAATTAGTTTTATCACCTATTATTCGTCATATTAACGAATCAGGTACTCTAATAATTGAATAATATAATTCGTCGTCCACTTCTTTATCTAATTGAATTTTGATGAACATACTCATAAATAGTATAATTAAATTGTAAATTTGACGTATTGTTTTCGTAAATATGGATAAATTGCAGGGGTAATTAATAATAAGAACAAATTCATAAATGTAATGATAATGATTCTATCGCGTTTCTATTTGTGTGAAAAGATCCAATTTCATCATTACATAATACTCGTACAAACGAGTTTTTCGTATTGTTAATAAAGGATGACTCCATTCTTAGCTTTTATAAAAATTGTGTAAAGTTGAATAACATAATCGGGGCAACATAAGTTTGATTCCTAATTACCAATTGTTATGCAGCTTGAAAGACCAGCTCAACATTGAAAAATCGTTAGGCATAAATTAAGAGATTTTTTTATGTGGCAAATCAGGTAAATATTATATTTTATGTTTTTTTTTACTGGTAATTAATTTTCATTCCGTGAAATTAAAATCGGAGCACTTGTTTAGGAAATTCATTATTTAACTCATGTTAATCAATTTATTGTGTTTCTGGTTTATTAAAGTTGCCTGCCAGAAAATGTTAACCATGACCATGAGAAGACCATGAAATAAAATCGCTTTTGAAGTATTTGGATCAGAGTTAGGTAACAAAAATTAGCATGTAATAGTACATGTGATTGTTATTAATTTAATGAACTTACAGAAGAAGCCGGGCATTCACCATGTAAAAACGCCCTCTATAGAATTTACAGATAGTTCATCATGTATTAAGATGCTATCAACTATACCAAAATGGGAGGAATCATCAAATTGGACTGCTTGGACTAATCAACATTTCATTTAAGTTAACATTTTTTTGTAATAAGAGCAACATTTTTGATCAAATTATATTTATTTTTTATGGAATTCTAGTTTTTTATTTCTTTACAACTGTGGTGTTTAGATTTTACGAATCTATTATGTAAATAAATATTATGTAGTTTTGTATATCAAATATGAACCCATTCCTATATTTTATGAATTATTTTCAGTAAATTTACGAAAATTACCATCATATTGGTGAATTATTCATAACCACTGAGTATTCATTATTCTTACAAACGAATAATTTCGTAAACACAAATAATGAATTTCTAAACTTATATGTAAGAATTTATTCGTTATTATCACGTAACATTTCATTAGTATTATGAAAATTTCATGGTATCTTTAATTTCTTACGTTAATAATTAGAACTTGTTCATCCACAAATGCTTTTAACAGCTTTAAAACAATAACAGTTTTCGTATCTTATATGAATCAATTCATAAATATTACAACGTTAGTAGTCTAAAATTAAAATAAAAAAAATTATGTGTTTTACTATATTAACGTATGATTTTCGAATTATTAACGAACGGTTTTTTCGGCTCAGTTTTTACGAATTTGTCTTACTATTAATACTGTTTTTGTCTACATTTATGTCGGATTTTTTTCTGTGTACAGTGGCTCGTAAAACGAACAGATGGTCTAAGAGAGAGTTTTCCGCCATTAAAGATCTTGGCGGATGTCATATACAATTTATCTGCACGTAATAAATATTTGACACGACTGAATTTCCTCAAAGAGTTGTCATCAACAATTCGTTGATTTTATAGCACAAAGAAGACTACGACCCTGGTTTACGGAATTAAGGTGCCTAAAATAACTTCATGGATTGAGGGTTAAATTAATTAAAGAACTTTTAAGATTCCTAGGTCTTATAGAGGAATACCAGAATTAACTATATTGCAGGGTTTCTAAGACAAAAATATTTTTAAATTTTTTACATAAAAATTTCAATACTGTCACCAGCTTTTGCAAACAATTCGGTTATTAGTTAAAATTAGTGTTTCAGGTGAGAGTGCAAACGAAATGTATATTTAATTGAAATGGAAGTACTACACGAAAAAAACTAAATACACATAAAATTTTCCGCCAAAAAAATACATAAATAAATATTAAAAAATATACAAAATTAACAATTAGACAATACGTGATTTGGAATTAAAAACGAACAAACGAACTGTTCTGCAATAAGCATAAAACATCTTTTGCAGAAAAGCTAAAATAAATTTTCTGTAGGTTTCAAAAATTTGTGTACATAAAATTAATATTCAGAGTCGTAACTCATGTCGTTAAATTTTTGTTACACTTTTTTGGATAATGAAAAATTCTAACACAACACAACAAAACAAAAAAAAAAAGCTTTTCACGATTTAGAACAAAAAAAAAAACAAATATTTATAATTTGTATTCTAACCAGTGAATTATTGTCTTCTACATGTACCCAAGTGCAAAGTACAATTTGCTGTTGTTGATTATATATACACATAAATAATTTACATACAATGAAATTGTTTCGCTGGAATGCCATTGTGAGCAGAATATTTATATTTTGTATGTATTATGATTGGGGCCGCTTTACGTGACCATACATTCTCCCGAATATTTAGTCAACCATATTGAGTGACATAACTCCGTTGAAATTTTGATCGATTAACGCTGTAAAATATATATAGACAGCTTGCCCCTAACCTTATTTAATATTTTGGTACCAAAAAAAAAAACCAATAATGAAACATTTCCACAAAATCGCTCGGATCGTAATTCGAATTTTCATTTAACTGTTGACAGTGATGAATTTTTTGGCATTTTTTTTGTTTTTTTTTCGGTGTTGTCGAAAATTTCACCCTTTTCAAAAAAGAGGGAGATACAGAAAATGTAAACAAAAACAAAAAATTGTGGCACTGAAATGAAAATGACTTTGAAGATAATATACCATTTCCAAATGTAACAAAACAAAAAAAAAAAAAAAAGGTCGAAAATTTTTTATTTTGTTTTAGATTTCATTTCGTGCCTTCGACTGAAATATGTCGGCAAAAAATTAAAAGGTTGCGCAATTAAAAAAGAAAAATGAAGGAACACAATAAATTGCCCACCAATTTGGCGCTCACAACAATACCACACCCAAAAAATTTTCCAAAGTGGAAAATTTAAGGGTGCCGATGAAAATCGTACAAAAATTATTTTAAATTTAATATTCAAGAGAGGTAAGGTAATTGATTAAGGATGATGATGATGATGATGATTTTTTTTTATAGATGGATTTCCTATAAAAAGGCAGAAAAGGAATCAATCGTAAAATGAGAAGCACACAGCAACAACAACAACATCTTTGGGAAAATGTAACAAAACAGCGAAATAAAATATAAAAACAAAAAAATTGGAAAATGTATTTCTTGTTTTTTATGCTTTTAAGTGTTTTTCATTTAAAATCCACTTAAATGATAATAGATTTACAGTGGAAAAAAAATCTTAGGCTCGATGTGTTTGGTATGTGCTTGTACAAAAATATTCCTTTTCTCTGATTATTATTGTTATTATGCTCCCTTTTATTTTTTTGTTGTTGATTAAATTGAAGAGGGTATTTAAGATTATTATTATGGTTGCGTAATAAATGATGTTAAATGGGAGATAAATCGAAACAATATGATATTTTTTATATTTTCTTGAATAACCAAAAGAAAAATCCTTATATATACTTATATATAGGTACATATCTTCAAATAAAGCAAGAATACCTAAAATTTATTCCTGTTTTTTTTTTTGTATATTTGTTTTAAGCTTTTTATTAAATGGATCCATAAAAAAAATGATAACAACAACATTTGTGTGGTTTCACTGTATAAGGATTATATATTGTTACCTCTCGAACAATAGGATTTCGTTGATTTACGAATTTGAGATTATTTTTAAGCAATTTCGTACATAATTTTACATTCCCTACAGTAATTTATATTCAAGGATTAATGATGCGAAAGTAATTTGGTTTTAATCGGTTCTGTGGCCTAATAAAAATGATTATCAGGAGTGTTTTTTTTTAATTTCTAACATAATAATTTATTAATTAACATTAATAAAATACTTTATACCAATGCGAAATAAGCACGAAATTTTCTAGCCCAAAAAGGCTTATTTTCAAAATGTGTGTCTCTCAATCCTCAATCAAGCTCTTAACCAAATTGTATTCATGCCGAAAAATCATTTGAGAGAAATTGCTTTTTACACAGAACTTCAAAAAAAATTGTCTTTTTCAAGTCTTGAAGTAAGTAGTAAGTTTTTGAAGTAACTTTCTTGTGATTTTGTGAATAGAAATCATTGATAATCAATTATGAAGTGATCAAGTTATTTGACTTATGCTAAAAGGACTATCGTGTAGAGATTTATTTCATTGTAATTCACAGCTTATGCATCTTCTTCACAACACGCAATAAATTTGATGGTTTATTCAAGGAATAAGGCCGAAAGGCCGAATGTCGAAATGCCGAATGTGTCGAAAGGCAGGACGGCGAAAGGCCGAAAGGGTCGAAAGGCCGAATATCGAAAATCCGTATTTAGAAAGGCCGAATTGTCGAAAGCCCGAATAGGTCAAAAGGTCGAATGTTGAAAGGCCGATTGTGTTGAAAGACCGAATGTCGAAAAGCCGTTTTTGTCAAAATTGATTTTAATCACCCTTATTGTGGTTGTTGTTTTGAGATCAACGATGCATCGCTCGCAAAATATGATATTGTGTCGGTCGATGAATTGAACCAAATTTACACCGGTCCACACAAAAAAGTAATAAGCAAAAGACAATTGATTTGCCATCTCGTCGTTTTAATTTATTAGACTAACAAACGAAAATACTACGAAATTTATAAAACAATGTCGAGAGTAGGTTAACTAATACAAATAAATAACTTGTGTACTACAAAATTGTATTATAACCAGAAGGATCAACTAAAATTATTAAAACGATCGATAGAAATCAAAGAAGAACATTTAAGGATGTATAAAAAGGAATTAAAAGATAAGCAAAAAGCTCGATATGATAAGCTGAAGCTAAAAGAAAAGCTTTTGGAAATAAAACAGCTGCAGATGAAAATACAAGAAGGATAATTTCTCAAAATTAATTAACACTTAGAAATTGCCGGCAATGATGTAGGATTTGTGAACCTTTTTTTATAATTAAAAGAATGAAATATTTTAGTATTAGTACGAAGTACTTGGTTGTTGTTTATGTATTTCATTAAATAAATTTAATTTAAGAAGCAACGTTTATTGTTACTTATAACGACCCATCATCTGTGTCCCTGCCATCTTCGTCTAGATCTAGCTCAATCGTTTCTGCAAAATCTAATACACTTGGTGTTGGTGGCAGTTCCACTCTATAGTGAACGCAAATATTACGCAATGCTGTACAAACATTAATTATCTGCGACACTTTTTCTGGCCCATAATGTAGTTGTCGCCCCCCATCAAGCATCGAAATCTCTTTTATAAAACTTCGATCGTGCGTTCCACGATATTCCTCCCATTAGAGTGGGCATTGTTATAGCGACATTGAGGCGACCCTGAAACGGGTGTGCGAAACGGGGTCAGTAAAATTGGCTGCAAAGGGTATCCAGCATCACTTTGAAAAAATTGAGTGAGTTAAATTTCTTAATTTTTACTTTTTACTAATTGGTAATTATACCTAACAACCAGGAGTTTTAATCACCGTTATCAAAGGCACGCTGTAACTGATTTTTTAGTTTCGATAAGTTCCACACTAAAGAATCATATGTGATGAACCCGGATGTTTCCCATTTATGTAGCCAATCTTCATTTGATAGTCGCAAACCTATAATAAATAAACAGGGGCTTATCAACACTTATTTAAATATTTAACGTTTTGTTGTAATACCTACTACCATTGCGTTAGTGCTAAAATAACCCTTTCGATTATAATAAAGTTGTTGGAGTTCCTTCTTTGGCTTGATAATCCTGATATGTGTAACGTCTACACAACCAATAATGCCAGGAATTTTACTTTTTTCGTAAAAGTTAGTTTTTCTTCCGCTGAAAAATTAAACGTAATCCATTTTGCACAAATGTTTTCTTTAAGTACATTTAAAATTTCCTTCAGAACAAGAGAAAATGTGGGTTACGCCAGTGCAATTAAAAAGTCATTTCCTGCTCCCTTTTGATAGTTCCCCTCAGCAAAGAATCTTAAGGCGGCTGCCAGTTTTAAGATGTTGGGAATTGATGACAACCGCTTCTGAAACTTAATTTTTGGCTCCACATCTCTTAACAACATAATAAAGGCTTGTTTCGAGAGTCGGAAATACTTCATAAAACTAAAATAAAATTTTAAACGTTCAATTACAGCTGCTAAAAAATAAAAATATATATAACTTACATGATATCGCTTCGTCACAAGCACTTAGAAAGCAGGCGCTATCCTCAGCGGGGGAAAGGGTGAATTAGGAACGGTCGTAGGAATTCTCACGGGGACACTATGTTTTTGGAGAACATGCAAGAAGGCTGGGTCTGGAGGCTAATGACTTCCGCAGAAGCTGCTTGGACAAAGAGAAGGAAGAGACGTTGGTCCACTTCCTTTGCTCGTGTCCAGCATTGGCTCTCAGAAGGCACAAACACTTGGGTAAGTTCAGGATGGACTGCCTCTCAGATCTCGAACAGTAAATTGCGGGACGTCTTACGCTACATAAGTAGCTCGAAATGGTTCCAATAGGGGTAAAAGGGGAGATACTCTGTGGTATCACAATCACCCGTCACTGGTCTAAGTGTGCGTAAGCAGCCACTCCAACCTAACCTAACCTAAATGATATCGCTTAGCTCCAGAGGATTAGACGAATCTCGTAAAACTTTCCTCTTTCGTGCCAATTCTCTAATACTCAGTACGCCACCGTCTTCTTCAAAAAATAATTCGAAAGAATTCATTTATGAAATTATTTGTAAACGATGCAAAATTTGAGTTTTTTATTTGATTTTTAACAGATATGTCTATGAAAATAGTTCACAATAACTAATTTAAACAAATAAATTTGTATACAATAAGGGTAAATTTTTCTTCACAAAAATTTATATTTTTATCAAAAGTTTTGTGTTAAAAATTTTTAACAGTAAATCGCCTAAAGCGTTAAAACTTTCTTACGTTTTTTTTTGTCATATAATTAAAAATTAATTAATTATAATAAAAAAGAAAAAATAAGCAAATTTTTTATTTCGACAAAATTTGATCACATGTCGTCTATATACACAGGATTTATTAGCACGTATTTTCAATTTATTTAAATCATTTTACATTAAGAAATAAATTCAATGATTTTAAATATTGATTTCAATCAATTAAGTGAACAAAAATTTAATGAAAATTCATCCTTTCAACCCAATCGGCCTTTCCACACGTTCGGCTATTGGAACCATTCGGCCTTTCAGCCTTTTTTTCGGCCTCTCGACCAAATCGGCCATACGACATTCGGTCTTGCGGCATTCTTCCTTTCGACATTCGGCCTTCCGATATTCGGCCTTTCAACATGGAACGTTATCACATGTGTCAGTTAACAATCCAACTCTAGCTGATAGCAATGACACATCAAATAGTAAAAGACAAAACAACCCAAATTACCTCCGATCGTAACAAAACTGGATTCTGATACAATTAGACAAACAGTGAAATCATTAAAAATCGTAAAATTTCAAAAGAAATTGACATCCATTGACCTCATGAATTAAAAAAAGTAAATGGAGAATTTTGACTTGTATATACGTTCACTTCAGCTTAAAGAAGCTGGACTCAATCCATCATGAAATACGAAAGTGTTACCTAAAAACAGCGGATCATATGCTTGTGCTATCTATGTTGCTTCCTTTTCGAAATCGGTTACTTTCAAACATCTAAAAAATATTCGCAGTATTGTTAATAGACCCGAACGTCTGACACAATGTATAAACTGTTGTATGTATGGACACACCACGAGCAACTGCCATATGAAATCAAAGTGTAAATAATGCAGCCGTTTCCATATTGAAGAACAAAAATGCACAATTAAAGATACCGATACTGTATTTCTTTTGAATCATCTATTATGAATTTAAATTAGTAAACAAACAGTCGTAACGTTGAGAAAAGAAGTAAAAAATGTGAATAAAAAAAGCATTAGGTAATTTATTTTCTTAACAAATTTGTTGATGTTGTTTTTCTAATTACAGAAACGCATCTTAAACCTGCTAGTGTTTTCACTTAGGGTGTGTCGGAATGATCGAACTGACCAATCAGGTGGTGGAGTTGCTATAGCTTTTAAAAATATCATTCAGCGTTTGTTTCTTCCTTATATAGTCAATAAAGATTACTTTCTGCTACTTCCCGTACTCTAGCCGTACAAATTTTAGACACGTTCTTAGCCGAGTTACGAATATTAATTCAGCTTTTATCGTTTGTGAGTGGTTTATACGTGGGGAACGTATTTTAGATGATTTTTTGAATAATAACGAGAACTGCATCTTATACTATCCAGATGCTCCCACCTGTTTTCAAATTAATAGATCTAATGGCACATTCGATTTTTTATATCTGGCAGCCTGATTTCGGTTAGCAAAATCTAAACAAAAAATGGACTAAATTCTTACCATTTGCCTTTTGTTAAACTGGGTCAATATGACTACTTCACACAATGATCCGCCTTCTACTAAGTCATATGACTTTTTACATGTAGACTGAAAGATTATGTATCAACAAATAATTGATGAACAAATCAAGGCTTTTAATATCTCTGAAACTGACACCACTTTAAAAAAATTACTTTAAGTTTTATTGCAAGCCTTGCATTATTACTCATGTAATACAAGTTATTATTAAATTGTAAAGTAATGATTGCATTAAAATGAATTTTAACGCAATAATGAAGATTTCTAAAGCAGTATTTGCTCAAATTAAAAAATTATACCAACATAAAATTTGCTAAAATAAGCGGACTTAAATGAACATATGAATAATAAATTAAAGCACGTGTTTTGCTTTACTGATATAAAATTAGCTAAATCAACCCGACTAAATAACAAAAAAAATTATTTGGTTTTCTGAATTCAAAAATGACTGTTATGTTAAAGGTAAGCTTTTCAGGTATTAATTTAAAATTTATTACCTTAAACGACTATAAAGTGGAGTAGCCCGCCAATGAAAAGATGAATGTTTGGTTTTTTAAAGTAAACGACACTCTAAAATTTCGACCTCCAAGGCACCAAAAACAAATACCAAATGACGAAACCCTAGAAAAAAGAGCTAAACTTACCCAACTTTCAATGCAACCATCTGCTTAAAATTTAATACTTCTAAAATATTTTATTAACGCAGTCTTTGATAAATTTTAATGCAGTTGATTGACGGTTCTTCACTACTTCCTTTACATTGTAATGGAATGTTGCACTAAAATTTAATGTATTTGCTGTCTTACAAATTAATTGTATTAAATCCTTTTTAATACGAGCTTTGTGATTTTTAATATGTTTCAAAGATTGTAAGAGAATTCAATCCAGTTTCGAACTGATGAGCTTAATTATTATGAAAAAATCAATCTTCTCATCAGGCCGCGGCGACTGGACTGATTATACCACAATTTACATTCTATATATATACAGAATGTGTTGTGCTTTAAGTACTAGCGAATCGTACTAATACAGATGAATTCTCCTACAATTTTTTTTCTTTTTCACGATATTCACACTTGAATGTTAATTAAAGCTCAGAAGCAGTGTGAATATCGTGAAGAAGAAAAAAAATTGTAAGAGAATTCATCTGTATTAGTACGATTCGCTAGTACTTAAAGCACAGCACATTCTTTATATATATATAGAATGTAAATTGTGGTATAATCAGTCCAGTCGCCGCGGCCTGATGAGAAGATTGATTTTTTCATAATCATTAAGCTCATCAGTTCGAAACTGGATTGAATTATCTTACAGTCTTCGAAACATATTAAAAATCATTTAATTAAATAAATAGAACTATGTCTATTAGTCGGTTTCGTTGAATTACTGTTCGTAAATACTAATATACTTCTCGTGTTAATCGAAACACAATTAAAATGGTCTAACTACCGGTAGCATATTAGAAATTACATGGATTAATTAACATTCAACAAAAAAATTAATAAAAAGTAAAAAAAACGAGCTTTGTATTATTTTGTAATACTGCCTTTAACTGGGCCTACACAAATGTAATGCAATTTATATTATTGGGTGTACAAATAAATTTCCGACCTGCCAAAAATACAACATTTGCGGAAAGTTTTACTTCATTATCTTTTGTTGAAGAAAAGTGCAGCGGAAACAAATCGTTTGCTTGTGGAAGTTTACGGTGAACATGATCCCTCGAAAACAACATGCAAAGAGTGGTTTCAACGATTCAAAGTTGGTGATTTTGAGATAAGAGACAAAGAACGTGAAGGCAGACTAAGAAAATCTGAAGATACAGAATTGGAAGAATTGCTTGATGTAGACCCTCGTATACATGCAATGGGATTTGTTCAGAAGCTGGGAAATTGGGTGCCACACAAATTGCAAGAAAGGGACATGGAATGTCGGAAAACCATGTGCGAATTGTTGCTTCAACGACAACAAAGGAAGGGGTTTTTGCATCGGATCATCACTGGGGATGAAAAATGGATCCATTAACACAATCACCATTAACAAAAGCGCAAACCAGCGTGGGTCAAGCCAGGTGAACCAGATCCGTCGACGCCAAAAGCAAATATCCATGGTTCGAAGGTGATGCTTTGTATTTGGTGGGATATGAAGGGTGTCGTTTATTATGAGCTGCTGAAAGAGCGTGAAAGCATTACGGGACAAGTTTATCGACGACAACTGATGGTTTTAAAGCAAGCTCTAGCTGCAAAATGACCGGAATGGGACAAAAAGCACAATAAAATTATATTGCAACATGACAACGCTAGGCAACATGTTGCTATACCTGTCAAAAATTACTTGGGCAGGTAGAACTGGGAAATTCTACGCCATCCGCTATATTCAACAGACATTGCTCCCTCTGATTACCACTTGTTCCGGTCGATGCAATCCGCCTTGGCACAGCAGCACTTCACTTCATATGAAAAGGTCAAAAAATGGGTCGATGATTGGATCGCCTCGCAACCACCAAACTTCTTCCTTCGGAAAATCCGTTTATTGCCTGAACGATGGGCAAAGGTTACAGCTTCCGAAGGAGCATACTTTGAATAAAATATTCTTTCATTCTCTACAAAAATCAATGTCTTTTATTTTAGTAAAAAACGTCGGAAATTTATTTGTACTCCGAATACGTTCTCTTCGGCTTAAAGAAACTGGACTCAATCCATCAAGAAATACGAAAGTGTTACCTGTAAATAACAGATCATATGCTTGTGCTATCTATTTTGCTTCCTTTTCGAATTTAGTTACTTTCAATCATCTAAAAAATATCCGCAGTATTATTAATAGACCCGAACGTCTGACACAATGTATAAACTGTTGTATGTATGAACAAACCACAAGCCACTGCAATATGAAATCGAAGTGTAAATAATGCAGCCGTTTCCATATTGAATAACAAAATTGCTCAATTAAAGATACCGATACTGTATTTCTTTGTGCAAACTGTAACGGAAACCACTCTACCAATTCCGTGGGTTGGTCAAAAAGGTCTGAGTTTCTTCGTATATTATACACGAAATTAATCAAAAAAATTCCGAATCATCTATTAAGAATTTTAATTGGCCACCAAACAATTTTCCTTATTTAGTAAACAACAGCTGTAACGTTGAACCAACAAAAACATCGGAACAGCAAACTGGTGGTCCATCCTTTGCTGATATTCTTCAGAATAACACATCGGCTATCAAACAACGACAAGCTGATCAACTTTATAGTACAAAATTATATACTTCAACGGAATTACTTTTAATTCTTTGTAATGTCATAGACGGGCTCAAGAGCTTTAGTACCCCCGCAGAGCCGGTTCATATTATTTAAGCTACAGCCATAAAATATGTCTGTACATAATAATTTAATACTCTGCACTTGGAACGTTTGTAGCTTGAATAAACAAAAAGCATGACTTAATTTACTTTCTTAACAAATTTAATATTGACGTTTTGCTAATAACGCATCTTAAACCTATCACTGCTTTTAACCTATCATACTATCAGGTATATCGGAATGATCGAACTGACCAATCCGGTGTTGGATTTATTAAAAATATCATTCAGCATTCGGTTCTTCCTTACCTAGTCATTAAAGGTTATTTGCTGCTACTAAACGTACTCTAGCCGTTCAAATTTTAGACACGATCTTAGCCGACTTACGAATATTAATTCAGCTTTCATCCTTTTGGGTGGGGGAGGAGTGCTTTTAGCTGCAAACATTCATTTTGGAATTGTAGCAGAACAAACGGGGGAGGGGCGTATTTGATACGATGTTTAAATAGTAACCAGAACTGCATCTTACACTATCCAGATACTTCTACCTATTTTCAAAATAATAGACCTAATAGTACATTCGATCTTTTTATATCTGGCAGCCCAATTCCGGTTAGAAAAATCGAGACAAAAAATGTAATAAATTCTTACTATTTACCTGTTGTATACTGGGTCAACATGACTTCTGCACACATTGATCTTTATGACTATTTACATGTAGACTGGATTATGTATCAACAAATAATTGATGAAAAAGTATTGACAAATCAAGGCTTTTATTATATCTCAAACTACGACCAACTATAGTCTGATTGACGAAGCTATTGATTATTTTAATTCTTCTATCAATCATGCCATCCATCTGACAGTTCCAATCAAAAGCTCTTCCTCCAGATATAAATTAATACTTTCAGATGAAGTATTGTTATTGATAAGACTTTGAAACATTAGATGGAGAAAGTGGATCAGAAAACGCTATCCCTATCAAAAAAAACATAATTAATTCATTGAACCACGTATTCATCGCTAGCCAACAGCAAAATAATTTCGACTCCAGAAAAATGTGAAATCCCCGCTGAGATGTTCCACAAAATTATAAACCAAAAAAACTCTGCTAATGTGATTGAATCCGATGAGATAAAGAAAAATCTTCATCTTTCATTGATGATTGATATGAGCATAACCCGATTAATTTCATGGTTTCTGTCGATGAGGTTAAAAGCATCATACGCTATAGTCGTCCATTTAAATCAGCAGGGTTAGACACAATTTTAAATATTATGTTAAAGCATGTTGCCGAATCTGGATTTAGATATTTATCTAAATTATTTTGTAACTGCTTCAGGCTAAATTATTTTCCTGGTCAGTGGAAGATTTCTAAAGTTGTAGCAATCGCTAATCCTGATAACGATCTCTCGAATATCAAAAACTATCGACATATTAGCCTGCTTAGTTCTGTAAGCAAAGTTTTCGAATGTGTAATGCAAAACGAACTCAGGGATCACTTAGAAACAATTAACGACGTCAATTTACCAAGTTCATCGTATCATTAATCATGTTAAAAATCAAAGAAATGTTAACCAATCTACAGAGACGATTCTTCTTGACTTAGAAAAAGCTTTTGATAAGCTGTATTGCTAAGCTTGGTAAACTAAATACATATGTATAATCTCACTTCCCTTTCCAGAATTATTGGAAATTAAATATTTATTTTGAAAATATTCTGGAAAATTTCTTTGTCTTCCCCTCCCGGTTGAACATGCTTTTTCCGAGGTTTAAAAAAAAGTTTTATGTTTCAGACCTTCATTACATCGATAGTCAACTAACTTGATCTTTAAAAGTGTCATCGCCAGAAACGTCGAAACAGATACGTCAACTCCTGATAACAACAGCAACTGGATTTCGTCGAATTTTTGAGGCTTGTATATTTGCGTACAGGTTGTAACATAAAAATGATACGGTCCTGGTCGAAATTTCACGCAACTCTTTCAACTTCTTCCCTTTCGTTATATTTTTCTCGCTGTATTCGTTCTCCCATTTTCATCACATTATTGAGATTTTCTAGAATTTTTGGGTTGAGCTATTCACAGTTACTAATCCTAATTTTTGATATTAAGTTTGTTTTGGGCTTATCATAAAGTTGACGTTGGTCAATGCTTTCTTGATTATTTTGGAAAGCTTGGCATATCGAAAATTGAACAAAATAATCATATCGGTGAAAAAATAGGCAAGTTGTCTAATTATCAGATTAGAAAACAAAATCAAAAATTTATTCAAAGAATAAACAATAGTTGTCTAACCTGCTAAGCTACTCACTATAATAAAATAATAAACCATGTAATTAACTAATTTTGCCACCATGATGCTTAAAGAAAATTCGTTTACTAATTTTCAACAACAAGTTTAGTGCCGTTAATTTTCTTGTATTGGCACGCACTAATGCAACGCTTAACTTAATTGAAGTGTTCCTTATATGCTTATTTGAAAATGTCCCGACAAACATTTATTACACAATACCAACAAAAGTACATAATTTGGCGCTCTTTGGGCAGAATGAAATAACCGAATTGGAAATATGCCTGCGGATACATATTTATTAAATTTTGACAGATGCAATTTACTTTAACGAACCAGTCATTTTATAGATTCATGTTACTGAATAATCTCAAAATTTGTACTGACTGTAAACGAACGATTTTACTGGTGTAATTTACTTTAGGGAATCGGTAATTTGATTGATCAAGGTTACTGAAAAATCTCAGCCTGTGTTACTCAATATACATATACAGTATTTTGAGCTTCTGATTACTGTGATGTATCAGTCTGTATTAGTGAACGCTTATGTATACATTTAAAAGATGTTTGCGTTTCTTTTTCACTTAGCTACTTCTGTAGCAAGTTAGATTTTATTAATAAATGCCTACGTAAATGTTTGTTGGATGTTTACTGGTAATATTTATTTACTAAATAAGTAATTTTCTAATCCCATATTACTACGAAAGGTCAGTTTTTACTAAATGTATAATCGTATATATTTATGACTGTTTTACTGTTGAATTTACTTTATCAAATCGTGTGAAATTTCTAGAAGTTTTGGTTTTTGCATGGTATTATTTAGTATTTGGTAAACGATACTGTAAAGATAAAAAGTGAATTAAAAAGTGATTTAAAAAGTGATTTTGAGAATGTTTGTTGTATTGAATTGTATTCTTTTACGAGTATTCACAATCCATGGATTCAAACCTTGATTGACAAGGCAAAAACGTAACAATTGACAAACAAAAATCATGTTCTAACTAATAAGTTTCAAGGAACTAAACAAAGGTTTGAGAAAATAAATGAATTACACGTCTTTACTATGTTGTAATGGAATAAAGACTTTATTTCCATTTCCTTTCCATTTCCAAGTCGTTTTATAACCGTCATGTAACCTTAAAATGGAAATGCTATGTACCTTTAGCATAGTTTTAGCAAGCTTATTCTGAACAGTGTCTTTATAGAAATGCAACTCAGAAAGTTCTCTTATTTGCCTATGAAATTCACAGGGTTGGATTGATGAGATGAGTGATATTATTTTTATGTCACCGTAGATTAAGACGTTTCGGGGCCTACTGCTGACCCGTATTTTTAGTAATATTTTGATAACACCGGGACAAACCACAGAAAATTATTCGAGTGGAAACTGCTTACCCATATCTATTGTAAATCTAGCTTCTCTAAGATTGATGTAGTAAAGTCATGAACAATGCATTGTGTTCTGGTCATTCTATTATTTATATGATCTCCTTGTTGATTTTATACCGAATACACGGGATTTGGCCGCAGCATCGCTAATAAATGGAATTGTTTTAACAGGAATGTGGTAAACATGTGTCGAACTTTTCCTCTACAAGCGGATGCAAATGTCATTAAAATTAGATGGTTTGTTATTTCCATGATAGATGCCACCAACGAAACACTACTACTGTTATTAATTTTGCGTAAAATTATCCAAAAACTACTCCTTGTTATTGGCCCACTGTCAATATTAGAAATTAGTTCAATCTGATTCGGTACTTGTTCAACGTTGTATAAAAGGATTCAATATCATTTTTCAAGCCAATGTGTGCGTACTTTTTCAGTGGTATGTCTAAAACTTTCCTTGATTTCGGAGTTCGGAGAAGAGTTCGGCTATCTTTCGGAATGCCGGAACGCCTACCTAATAAAAAAATTGAAAACAATTTGATTTACCATTCCTGCCTCAATATTAAAATCTTTGTCGTCTTTACTCAAATTTAGAATTTGGTTCTGGATTTTATAGCAATATTGGTTTCGCCGGTTCTACTTTTTAAAAATTGCGGGTTAAAAGTGATTCCTTATAGCGACGATTTTAAGCTTGTTTTGATAATTTCAAAACGTTTCTACACTTAGGCATTTTGCTGCACGAGTTACCGCACCAAATTCATAGAATCCAATAAATAAAGAAAGAAACAGAACATGCGTTACCGAACCAAATCCGTAAGATTACCGATTAATCACTCAATGACTTACCGTGTTTCACTTTCAATTCTTTGTTCACTCAGAAATCGTTCATTAATAATCGAATTTTTCGATTTTATAAATTTTTATCACTCGAACTTTACTCTGTCATTTCTGGAGATTGAATAAATGTATCACTGTAAAATTGCAGTGCAGTTGCAAGCAAAACAAAAAATGAAAACGAAATGGAAGAACGACATGGAGAAAACGACAAAAAGGATTAGTTGTCTCATTCTAACACTTCTAACGTGAGTAACCGAATATGCAACCTGAGTTAAAATGGAAAAAATCTGAGAAATTTATTTATTTATCTCTTGTTTAACAAAAAAATTCAATTTTTTATTTGTTGTTTTTGTAATTGTGACTGATGTTCGGCTTTTTTTAGATTTTGTCGGAATTGAAACCTTTGTCAGATGTTGTACTTTATATTTCAAGTTTGTGTTCATTTAAGAACGTGATATTGGGATTCCTAGCACATTTCGCGTCAATTGATTTATAGGAGACTAGCTAAAGTACCCGGCGTTACCCGTGGTAAATAAAATATTTTTATTTTATTTTAGTAAAGATGGCACAAAAATCTCATTTTTTTTTTAAATTAACTTAGGTATATCGTTTATCCAGTGCACTCTTAAAAAGGTGGTAAAACATATTTTAACTCCCCTAAACTAAAGAGACCGCCTCCTTCGGATATGAGTATACGATTAATTTCATTTAACCATTTATTTTGACTTAGTCCTATAATTTTTTTTTTAAATCGAAACTTTAGAAAAAATGGAGAGACCAAAAATATAGACCGCTTCGAAAATACTATAAAAACCTGCTAATTTTATTGTTAAATCTTTACGCAAAGTTTAAATCTGTTTGGATGAATCGTATAGAAATGTATTGCATTGGTGTAAACTTCAAAAATGAAAAAAAATTCAAAGTTTCAAATTAACAGTTAAAAATGTAAATTTTCGATTAATTTTCGGCATTGTCATATGCTTATATATTTGATATATTTCGATTTAAGAACAAAAACGCAAACAAAATATTTTCGGTCTCGAATCATTAATTTTTCACAAATACTTTGCCGTAAAACTAGGAATTGAAACATGCACGCCACTCAATTTGCTGTGCCAGTCATATTGGAGACGGCCTACAAAGCAAAATGGAGCACTTAAAATTTGTGGTGAATTTAAAGGCACCCATAAGATAGAAGAACTTTTTCATATAAGTAATGCAAGATGTTTGAATTTAGCAGACTAAAAGCAGGTTAAAATAAATTGATGTACTTCAACAGGTGTTTTTATTTTAAATATAAACAGAAATAGATCAAGGCGCTTATATGAATACAATTTCTCAAGTGAATTGAATAAAATCAAGAAAAAATAATTTGTTGGGTTTACCACAATGCTATGTGAAACACACAAAATTTTTGAAGTTCCTACTCTCGGAATAAAGGAGCGTTCCCTTTTACGTAGCCAAGTACCTAGAAGACCCAATAAGGAAAATCGAAATCTGCCTTGGGTGCCTTGCTGTCAATGTTAATGCATAATTGATTTGTAGAAAAGTGCGTCCCCAGGAAGTAAATATTGAGTATGAGCATGTGAGACAGAACTCCCATACCAAAAGACTATCACGATTCAGGTAATTGAGTTCTGTGTTAATAAAAATGTTTCCCTCAATTTCTTCATTATATTTACCTTCCTGCTTTACATAATCGAAGAAGATGGCGTAGAAACTTCTTAGATGAGATATAGATTTAAAGATGAACTCGCGTGTTGTCATTGAAATTTGTTTTATATGCCTCCAAATACTGATTTTATGAATGAAACCGATATCAGTAAAACTCATATAATTATGTATAACAACATACTAACGAACTATCATACAACCATACCTTAATACAGCATACCATTATACCATAACACCTTCATACTGTCACACCATCATATTACCATATCATAATACAATCACACCCTCGTACCATCAAACCATCATTCTTCTTAACGTCAACCACGCGCCGTACCATAATAACATCATACCAGCTTGCCATCATTCCATACATAATTGTCCCATGTTACCATCGTGCCTTCATATCATCATACCATCGTAGCATTATACCTTTATACCAACAATCATATCATTAAACCATCAAATCACCATATCATAATTCCATCATACCACTCGAGTCGTATCATGTTACCATCGTACCTTTATATCATCATACCATCCTATCTTTATACCATCATATCATTATACCATCAAAATCACAGTCACAATCACCATAACCATAACCGTCATCATCCTCCTCCTCATCATCATCATCACCATTACCATCACCTCACCATTACCGTCACCGTTAAAAACAATGATACACGTGTCGATTAATTTTTGGTTATGTAATAAATATCCAAAAATCAATTCAATCGGTGAAGTTTCAAAAATACCACTTGTAAATGCTTCCTCAAAGGGAGCATGAAGAAGGGGTAACAATTTTTGACCACTAATTCCCATATGTTTCTTCTCGACTGCTATAAAGGATTCGTGAAATATTTGAAAACAATTGATCGAGTGAACCAAGAGATTTTGTGAAACCCACATACTTATAAACATACTTTTCTTCTTTACACATATAGATAGGTAGATAGATAGATAGATAGATAGATAAAAAATAGAACATAGATAAATGTATATCCACTAATTTTATGACTGGTGAGATTTTAAGTTTTGGCACACCACTGGGCAAATGCTTGGTGTTGCAAGACAAAGGCTATATGTGGGCAACTTGCAACATACTGATCATCGTGAAACTAGCACATCCATTAGCCCCTAATATGCCCATTAAAATACCATATGGCCCCAATCCGACAGATTTTTGCAGTTTATCTAAATTACGAACAATACTTAACTCACAACTTAAAATTAACAAATTAGCAATGAACTGACTGCTGAAAATTGCATTATTTAAAATTATAGAAATAGAACTGACCCCAAGCAGCCAACATTTTTCTGTTGTATACCCGATCGTTTCCCCCCCCCCCCCACCCCATCAACGGGAAATTACAAAAAATAAAAAATAAATAAAAATTAGTGTTGCCACATCCCAAATTTGGACACTGATGCGTTAAACGCACAGGCCGAATTGATATTCCTAGAGCTGCAGTGAAATAAACGCACCGCAGCGCTTAACGCAACAATGGTTCTAACCTTGAGATTTTCAGTATTTTATAAGATTTGTAAAGGTGAGATTATCGAAATTCGAGATTTTTGGATTACTCCAAATTTAATTGCGTACCCAAAATATTTTTCAGATTGTATTCGAACTCATTCAAAATTTGGAGAAAATTTTAAATTTTTCGTAAATATTGAGGATATTCTAGAATTTTAGAACTTTTGGAACTTGTCGAGATTATTCAAAGTTACATCAATATTTCTCGATATTTTTCGAAATTTGAAAATTAATGATTTACTAAGACTTTGGTTTTTGAGCTTTTTGAGATTTGCATCTAGAGAATATTTGAAACCTCAAAGGTTCTTGAAATAATTTTAGAATTGCCGAGGGAGATTTTGCAAATTTTTTAGATTTTCGAGATAACGTGTTAATGTTACTCTCATGATATAAATGATTATTCAAAATTGTCGATCTATTTATTGTTCGTGGTTTTGGCAAATTTTTCGGATTATTTAAAATTGTTTGATTTTCTTGAAAATTGTTCGTAGTTTTTGCCTAGTTTGTTAGTGATGAATTGCTCAAACAGATAGGTATCCAGATCCGCGTTACAGTCCTCTGGCTAATATAAATGTTTAATGTTCCCCCAAAAAAATAATAAATTTATTGTAAAGCAAATTTGTTGTTGGAGTCAAAATTTACTAACAAAATGCTATAAAGCCAAAATAGAGCTTTTATATACCAAATAATAATTCAATTAGTGACAAAACGAAAAACAAAATAAGTTCCGTTTACCTTATCTCTCACTTGAAGGCTTAACTGTAATTACTTTTAAAGTGAATTTATGTTGTTGCTTATGGTGGGTAGTGCGATGCAGGAAAATAAACAACAACAGAAATATATGTACAACAGCTCTGAGCTTGAGGCACCTGCAATTATAGCTCTCTTAAATTATTCTTGACCTTGGGCCTTTAATTACCGATATTTATTGTGCAGACAATAACGATAATTTGTATCCAGATATGGTACAAGCTAGAATCAGAATTTTTATAAATAAATCAATTCGTGGTGAAAAGACAGTGCATGAATAAGTCAAGCCACAGTGAAGCATTAAGACAACTCCATTCAAACTGCTCCTGGTATTAAAAATAAAAGATAGAGTCAACATGCATTAATCTAAAAAAAATTAATCGACCAAGGACGTTGTTCGAAAATTTATCTATACCTGTTTTAAGAAGAATCGAAGGTGAACTGAAAGAACTTGAACTGGTATCATTAAAACTGATAATTTGTTCTGGTTATCCGATATCTCTGATATCAATTGTGATTCTTTTATGGTTGATAAGTTGTTTGCGCATCCTTTATGGTGCGCCGTATGCAAAGTATTAAGATCGTTCAAAACTCGATCAAATTCAGATAGTGAAGGTAAATGTAACAGGGATATTCATCATGGGTTATAACTTCGGCATATATTACGGAACGTAGAACGCGATTTATCTTTGGTTGAGTGCCAATACTGTCATAGTCGATAAACTCACAAAATGTGGATGTTAAAAAATAATCAACTACTCGAGTACCAGAATACTTGACTAATTTTCTGAGTTGTATTTTAATACAACTCGAATATATAGTAAAGGATCCTGTCCCTTCATACTAACTGTAGATATCGTGTATTTATTAGCGCTAGAGAAATACTACAAATGTTTCAAATTGCGGTTAAGGAATTCAACCTTCTCTAAAGAAAACTACATGCCATTAACTCAGCACTTTCCAAATCCCATCCAATCCCTTCCATATCCCATCAAAACAAAAATAAAATCAACTAGAAATGAGCTCTATCAAAGAATATTTTACAAAGCTCGGATGGCACGATATAGTCGAATCGGAACTAGAAGAAAAATTCTTCAAAAGCTGCAAGAACTTCAAAAAGTATTCGTGTTACTTGGTTTTAGTTGTATTACTCGACCCTCGGCTATTACAAAGCTACAGTAATTTACATTCTTTAGTTCTAAGTAGTGACCAAGAAATTTCAATAGGCTGATTTGTTCACCACTATAGGCCAAATTGCTGGATATCAGTAACATTGTCCCTGATTCAGAGAACGATATGGTGGTACAGTTAAAAGCTTCAGGTAAATTTCCAGTTTATTAATTTTTTTTTTTTTTTTTTTTTTTGAATGTTAATTAATTCATGTAATTTCCAATATGCTACCGGCGATTAGACCATTTTAAATGTGTTTTTATTACCACGTAGATGTATATTAGAATTTACGAACAGTAATTAAACGAAACCGGCTTATAGATAGAATTATATTTATTTAATTTTTTAATTTATATGATTTTAATATGTTCCGAAGATTGTAAGAGAATTCTATCCAGTTTCGAACTGATGAGCTTATGATTATGAAAAAATCAATCTACTCTTCAGGCCGCGGCGACTGGACTGATTATACCACAATTTACATTCTGTATATACAGAATGTACTGTGCATTATGTACTAGCGAATCAAACTATTGCAGATAAAATTTTAAATTTAAAATGGTCTAATCACCGGTAGCATTTTAAAAATTAAATGAATTAATTAACATTCAAAAAAAAAAGTAAAAAAAGTAAAATTAGCTTACACAGAAATAGAGCTGTGTGAATGTCGTAAAGAAGAAAAAATTGTAAGAGAATTTATCTGCATTAGTATGATTCGCTAGTACATAACGCACAGTACATTCTGTATATATGTATATATAAATTGTGGAATAATCAGTCCAGTCGCCGCGGCCTAATGAGAAGATTAATTTTTTCACAATCATAAGCTCGTCAGTTCGAAACTGGATTGAATTCTCTTACAATCTTCGGAACATATTAAAATCATATAAATTAATAAATTTTTATAACCGGCAGCACATAATCCACACGTACGATCTCGTACAGTTCTATTGGAATTAACGGTGGCTCGGAATAAGCACTACTTCTTTTTCGTGGTTTTGAGGGTTTTCAAATTTATTAGTACGATGCCAACAAAATACAAGTTTGCTTCACAGGCATCACAAAAAGTGTAAACAGAAAAAAAATTCCGATCTTCAGTTATGTTATGATAGAGTTAATTTGAAATTGCTCACTGACTAATACGGTAACTAATAAAATGTATTTTTAATATCACTTACTTTGATTGAATATTGCGACAATTATGTGATAATTTGTGTTAGTTTATGTAAAAATTAAATTGTCACCTTACGTCAACATATATTATAGCAGCCGTATTGAAATATTTTACCTATATACATATTTTGTAAACCGAACAAAAAAATTATGATAGATGTTAGGCAATAAATTTAAAGTTTTATGTATATGGTAAAAAATTGGCCAATATACGACAATACAACTTTCATATAATACACCAGAAACTTTTATGCTTATTTCACAAATTGATGATAAATTTTCATGATTTATCGTTAATCAGGTTTAATATGTATGCGTATATATGTATACGAGGGGTACATATGGACGTGTGTTACCGTTTATCTTGTTTGAAATTTAATATCCTAAAATTTCTTTTACATAATATGATGAACGTAGAAATGAGCATGTTTTCGTTAGGCAAAAAGCAACAACACGAAAATGTTGGTTGTACTCACAAGTAGATGTATAATTTTTGATTGCGGTTATTGTTTATTTCCACATAAGTGAGTAGATATAAATTGAGATGAATCTAAATTGTGAACATATAAAATTTCTGTTTATTCATGTGGGTTTTTAATCAACAAGTGTCTGTATGTTGGGTAGTTAATACATTTTTAAAACATCATACTGGAACGATAAACAATTTATGATGATATTAAATCATATTCCGATTAGCCAATGGAAAAATTAACCAACACATATATATATATATATATATATATAAGTACGAACGTTATTACCGAATACCATTTTAGTTTGATTAGAATCTAGCAAAAATATTGTATGCCGAGCAAAATCATCAAAAATCACTTTGAAAATTGATTTTCCGTTTATTTTTTATTTTTATGAGATTTTTTCATCGTCGCTGTCTTCTTATTTCCTTCGCAAATTTTTTGCTATTATTCAAACATTCAAATATATCGGAAATGAAAATTGGTGCGGTACTATGCTGATGCAATGAACATATTTTTATTTTTTGTTTGCCTTTCCTGTCTCTAAATTATTACGATTAACCTTTAAATTTCTTATCATTGTTATTATCATTACTGTCATCACCAACATCATCATCATCATCATCAATACCTATAAAATTGTCATCAACATCTGTATTATCATTTATATTACCTGAATAATTTTTCGTTGCCGTATTCTGTTTGATTTTTTATCGAACTCAGATCAATTTTATGAATTGAAAACATTTCGGTTTTGCATTTAGGCAATATGATACATCTACTAATATGTATCAGGTTCCTTTCCAAATAAAACGATGTTCGATGGTAATTTTTTATTTTTTTATACAATAATCGAAAATTCTTTAAGGAAAAACAAAAGATCGATGAAAAACCATTTAAGAAAGGTTTCATTAGAACGTTTAGACGTCTGGTTTTGACCCATCAAATGTATAGACATTGACAGGTATTCCTCAACATTCCTGAGGACGATGAATTAGAAGCTGGTCGATAGGTATTCGCGGAAGTATAACGTAGAAAATTAATTATAAAATAGGTTTCTCTGAATACATCAAAATGCCGTAAAAAATGTTTAAGCTTTAGCTTACAAGTAGATTAAAAAAGTTTAGCTGTAGGCAAAGCCACAATTTAGAAAACCTAACCTAGCTTCCTAATATTACTAGGAAAGTAAAAACTTACTAAAAATTACTTAATTCCAAAAGTTAAAGGAAGTGTTTCATTAAATTTTGGTAGTTTGTCGTAAGCCAAGGTTTGGACTTGTTTCGTATTAAACGTAATGAAGTCATTTCGAAAAATTTTCATTGCTCTGGAAAGGCAAGAATTAATAATTTAGAATTAATCTAAAAATTTAATCTCACTTTTCCAGAATCTTTCAAAATTAATTCTTCCTTTTCCTGAATTTTTCGAGGTAGAAGATTTAGTTTTGAAAAAGAGAAGGAAACATTAATTGGAAAAAAACCTTAAAACTGGGTTGCCAAAAGGTTGGCAAATGGAGGGTTTTGAAATACTCTAAAAAAAGTAACAATTAATTACAAACTGAGAATGTAAATCTCCATTTTTAGACTCTTCTAAAATTTTATTTCACCAAATACTGAAAATTAAAATTGTATTTTGAAATATTCTTTAAAATGGACATTTAATTTTAAATCTTACTATTCCATAACATTATCTTCCAGAAGATATCCATGAATATTATTTTAAGTTCTGGAAAAGGAAGATTTAATTTTTAAATAGACTGAAAAATGGAAATTTCTTCCATTCTCATTTTAAAATTTAATCTGCGCTTTTTCAGAATATTTCAGAATTAATTCTTTCTTCTCGGAAATTTTGTTGCAGGAAGATTTATTTTAAAAATATCCTGGAAAAGGGAGGTTTCCAGTTTTATGTTAAAATAAAATCTCTATTTTCCAGAATATCAGAATGTATGTGATCCTGATCCAACTAACTACAAACTAAACTAATTTTTCCCTGAATAGCTGACACCAAATTGGCTTAGAATTATCTGTATTTAGTCAGACTTTGCACACACCCTAAACCTCCTTTTTTCTGAATTTCTCAAAATGTGAGATTTAGTTAGAATGAGTTCAAAAATTGATTATCCAGAAATTATAAAAAAGGAAATTTGATTTTCAAATAATTTTTAAAAGGGATATTTAATTTTTAAATAGTTTGGAAAATGGAAATTTCTTCTATTCGAATTTTAAAATTAATTCGCACTTTTTTCAAAATATCCCTAAATAAATATTCTTTTTCCGGAATTAAATCGGATTAATCTTTTGGATCTAATTTTAAAATCAGAATGGAAATCTCTGTTTTATAAAATATAATAAAATTATATCTTCCTTTTTCAAAATTCCAGAAGAAACCATTTTAAAAAAGGAGGATTTCCGTTCTAATTTTAAAATTAAACGTCCTGTTTAAAGAATATTTATTCGTTAGACTATGTCATTGTTTGAAGCTTAAATTGCTCGCTCACACAACCATTCTTTATTCAGGAAGTTTCTTTTTGTAAACCAAAACACATTTGTCGATAGGTTTTTTTTTAATTGCATAATTCTTCTGTTAAAATTAGATTACCAGAGTGCGGATCCAGGAGATAGGTATTAAATTTCCACACATATTTTCTTTTCAAGATAAATTTTCAACGTTCATTAGAGTTTATTTCATCGGGCTGTGTTGATTTTGGACATACCGGCAATATCTGCTGAAAATATCCTAATAGGAACAATAAAACTCCTCCATTAACCTTGCGTTCTTTAAGATCTCGTTTTATGACATACTGGACACTCTTCATACACACATTTTTTAAATTTTTTTTTAAAAAAACACTTGTTTTAATATTTCGCAAATATTTTTAGGTTTAAAAAATCGCTCAATCGATATTGGCTTGTTAGGCCATCATCAGGAGTATATACTAAACTGTAAAAATAAAAATTTAGTTATATATACATATATACAAAAAGCAAAAAGTGAAACTAAAGGATAAAAATAAAAAAAGTGGGAGTTGATAAACAACAAAAATTGTGAGAACAATAAACATTAAAAATTAAAAAAGGGGTGAGTTATACTCAGGTATATGATTAGTCAACGGCCGAATAACAAAATTCAAGATGTTGATTTTTCCTTAATATTATTTTATTATAACCCGACGTATTGGTCATTTTATGGGATGGTATGAGTATGGGAAACAAACAGTGCAGGGTCGGTAATTGGTGAGAAACGGATTTCACTGTGTTTGTTGAGGATATTTTGGTTATAGTCGAGGCAGACTAAAAAGACCAAAAGTTCGGAATTTTTTAGTACAGGACGGATCGGAATGCGGTTTTTTGCATTTTCTTCCAAAAATTTTTTTTGTAAAAACTGTGGCTACTTTGTACCTTATACAAACCGGAAATTGAAATGCTGCAGCCAAAAATGCATTCAAAAAATACATTTTTTGAGACGCCTTTTGGAAGAGTTAATAACTTTGTAAATAAGAGTCAAAATTGATCACGATTATGATATTCAAATCATGATAAAAAACCCCCGGGCGCCGAGTTTCTCTCCTTCTCCGCGTGAATTTTGGGAGAGTCCCACGGAGATGACGTTCATCGGCGTTCGTGAGCTCCAGGTAGGTTGTGGTTCAATATGACCATCATAATCATTTATTAAGAATTTAATTGGTCTGTCTGTAATCAGTTGATTTTTCGGCATTTTTTTATAGACATATATTTGTCTATAAATATGCCGAAAAATCAACTGAACATCATAATCGTGATCAGCGACATCAAAAAACCCCCGGGTAGCCGATTTGGGCCAGTTCTGACTCTTATTTACAAAGTTATTAAATCTTCCAAAAGGCGTCTCAAAAAATGCAATTTTTGAATGCATTTTTGGCTGCAGCAATGCAATTTCCGGTTTGTATAAGGTACAAAGTAGCCACATTTTTTACAAAAAAAATTTTGGAAAAGAATGCAAAAAACCGCATTCCGATCCGTCCTGTACTAAAAAATTCCGATCTTTTTTAGTTCATTGCCTCGACTATTAAGAAATATAGGTTTTCGGATTTGGTAAGATTCTAAATTGTCTAAACGTCTGTGTTTTGGTTGTACATGTAATATTTCTAAATTGTTTAAACTGGCTGTGTGATTTTCTAACGTTAAATGATTATAAAGTGATGATTCATGGCTACCAGATAAATATGTTCTTTAACTCTAACTTCAAAACTGCGCCCAGTCTGTCCGATACAAGAGGAACTGCAATTATTGTAATTGATCTTATAAACGCCTGATTTAGAGAGGCGATCAATTCTGGGTTTGTTGCTAAAAATCATTTTCTGAATTGTATTATTGTTATAAAAAGCAAAGCTAATATCTGTGTATTCTGTCTCGATGTTACTAATCCGTTGGCTAGTTTTTCCTACATACTCTAAGCGGCGCCAAACTTTCGGCATGTTCTATCGGGTGGATAAATGTTAGCTAAAGCTTTATGTTTCAGTTTTCTGTTTATTAACTTTAATATATTATTAGCTGCATAACCGTTATTCGCAGCTATTTCTAAAATTATATTAAGTTCTTTGTTATAATTGGATATGGTTAAAGGAATGTTTATTAATCTATCTTAGAGTGAGTGGAAAGCTGACATTTTTATATTATGGGGATGGTTTGAAGGGTTAGGTATAATAGCGTCTGTGAATGATAATGAATGAAGAATTAATTCTGGTTATTGTTATATCTAAAAAGTTAATAGATTTGTTTCTTTTTTTTTCTACGGTAAATTATTGGTGTGGTATTGAGAATTTAACCAAGTGAAAAATGAGGTTAATAGCCTATCAGTTCTATTCCATAGACATAGTATGTCATCAACATATCTGTACCAGAAAATCACCTGACGGAAATAAGGATTATTGCTTGATACAATCGTTTGTTCGAAGAAATTCTTGAAAATTTCTGCTAACAAAGGTAACAGAAGGGAGCCCATCGGTAGACCATCAGTGAATATGAAATACTTATTATCAAAGCAAAAATAATTTTGTTCAACACAAGTTTCAAATATCAGCTTCAGTTCATTGCGAAAGCCCCCATCTACAACATCCCTATCTAAGTAAGTATAAACTGTTTGAGAAAAGAGGTTAATTGGAATAGAAGTGAAAAGACTAGCAACGTCAAACGAAACTAGTTTTGAGTGTAGTGGAATATCAACATCCTGAATTTTGCTAATCAATTCTACCGAGTTTTTCTCGTGTGCCTCCAACAAGTGCCATCAAAGACCTTTGGGCAGTGGTTGATACACTTACTGACCAAAGTCTTAAATTACCTAGTAGGATCTCTATTGAGCTCTAATGCTTTGCTTTCTGTAATGAAATCAAAAATTTTGTTGTGGTAATCGACTCTTGTGAGAACAGTGATCGTATTGCCTTTATCCGCTTTACACGCTATCAGATCTTGATCACGAAACTTTTTCTTAATCGCACCAATCACTTTAAAGTATAAAAAATGTGTGTGTGTTTCGCCAAGTGCACACGGCAGATAGTGTAAAAAGGATACTCTTCAGTTAATCGTTATTTTACAGCTAAATTTAGCCATGCCAATACTTACGCGATTTGCTTTTAATAGAAGTTTTACTAATGCCTGTTTGATAATTTGCACGGTGCGGTGTATTGCACTGTCAAAATTAACCGCTGCGTTTTATTATTCAACCAGTGCATATTCACCCTACACACTGTGTATTATATTAAACCGGTTCGAATTCACACTATCATATGGCGTTTTGTAGTTCGCCCGGGTTCACATTTTTTTACACACGATGTCATGGAATGTTCACTAGATGACAAATAAGAGCAAGCAGTACAAATTATGAAAAACATTGGAATAGGGATCCTGAAATGATTTTTATGTGAATTTTTGGTTTATGAAAAATTAGGATGGAACTTGGCTGTTAAAGATCCAAAATCACTTCACAAATTAAAAATAAAAACCATCAATTTATAACCTAAAAAGAAATGTCAAATCATTATAGTCAATTTCAGATGAGAAAACTATTCAGCAATGTTGCAAGATGAATCAAATATATTTTGTTTTTGGAAATTAGTATGTATCGGTGTAAATTGGGAAAAAATAAAATAAATTGTCATCTTGCACAGCTGTTCTCTTCGATATTTCAAACAAAACACATCAATAGCTAAAAATTGCATTCTTCGTAAAATTTAATAAATAATTATAAATCAATAAAATTATTGTGTGTTTTTTATATTCAATTTATCTTCAAAATTTAAGTTAAATAAAGTTAACTCAGAAATATATACATATATTAATTGAGAGTGCTTTCATTTTGGTCCTTCGAGCCGGATGGTGAAACCGCGTGCTTAATTGTTACATACGTAAAACGTACAGCCATTTTGTCAATCAGGAAAAGTTACCTGGTGCGTTCACCATCCAACCAATCTTCGATTTATTAAATATCCATAAAATCAGTAATCATCGATAAATTAGCAAATTAATTTTTCAATTTATTTCGTCGGATTTATGATTTATGTAAACTCATATTAAAGTCGGAACCATCTTGAAAATTCTTCAAGAAAAATCATTCATTCAACATCATCACATTTTGAAATTAACCCGTGTGGACAGTGAAATTGGTTTTATGAGGTTAATTCTACTAAAAGCATCGTCGTGAATATAATCAAAACATCGGATAATTCGATTTACACCAATCGTTATACAAGTCATCCAGTTCTACGAAGTACATCGATACACATCATATCACAGTCACTATCTTTAGTGAATCGTCATCGTTCAGTCATCGTAAAATATTAAATATAAAATAATAAAGCATTTGAGTACCGTACCGATAGTTTCATCGAAGTTATTCAACATATTTCGTCGTTAACCAGGAGGTATTCCAGTAAATATTTCATCATCGCTATATTGCAATTATCAGCATTACCAGTCGCAGCATCAAGGAACCAAGGTCGTATAATTAAAATCAGTACATACTGAAGTCAGAATAAGTTGTAAGTTATACTAACATTTACGTTTCTAGCATAATATTTATTTTTTGGTATACTATTTTGGGTAAGCAGAAATAACTGCTTCTTTTGTAGGTGACAAACCACTGATTCGTTAATTTTAATTTTATTTTTATTTTTTATTCGCATAAAGTTAACTTAAATAAGAATGTCAAACCGTGACTCTGATGAGAGTGATCAAGCTAGTAATAGGGACTTTAGGCCCATATCAAAAACTGTGACTTTAGATTCATTAAAAAGGAAACGTGCTGCATTTAAGGGCCAAGTAACCCAATTTAGAAACAAACTATTGAGCCTAAAAACAATAGGTGAAGTCGAATCTAACATTCGTAGATTACAGTTGGTATATGACAAGTATCATCAAGTCCAACTTAAGATAGAGATCTTAGATGAAGCTGCTGCAACTGATCGTATATCGTTTGAAGATGATTACGAATACGTTGAAAGCGCTTTGTTAAATAAGCTTCACGATCTTAAGAAACTAGAAACTCAAACAAAAGAACCGGTTTATGGTGACGTTTCAGCTAATAGTACCCAAATAGAACAAAATATTCCCGTAATGTCGATAAAACTCCCAGAGCTCAAGCTACCAACTTTTAGTGGCTTAGAAAGTGAATGGTTAGCCTTTAGGGATATTTTCAAAGATCTAATTCATAACAAAACTACCATCGATAATACAGTAAAATTTGTTTATTTAGTATCACACATTCGTTCCGGAAAAGCTTATAATTTGATCGAAAACCTTCCGGTAACGTCTGATAATTACAACGTGGCATGGGAAGCGTTGTGTAAACGCTACGACAATGCCATTCTAATTCAAAGAATTCACATGAGAGAATTGTACGAAATTAAATCTCCTCATGAAAATTCAGCAGTTGATTTGCAAACATTTATTGACCATTCTGTAAAAAATTATAGTGCTCTAAAATCTTTGCACATCGAGGTTGAGAAGTGGGACTTAATGCTAATCCACCACTTAACTGAAAAACTCGATAAGGCATCTAAAATCTATATAATTAAAAATTCAGAAACTAATAAATTATTGAACTTCGACAAATTTATCAATTTGTTGAAAAATCGTGTACGAATTTTAGACGCCATCAAACTGACAGCCAATTCAAAGTATCCAAGTGATAACAAACGATCTTATTATTTTAAAGGAAAATCAATCTCGTTAGTCTCTAATAATATAAAGTGCTCATATTGTGAAGGATCACACTTGATTACAAATTGTCCAGGTTTCTTAGATATTAAAATATCTCCGCAAATACGTTTTCAATACGCACGAAGTAATCAATTGTGTACCAATTGCCTAATTTCGAAACATAGAGTTGGAACATGTGATAAACCACCTTGTAGCAAATGTTCTTTGAAACATAATGAACTGCTTCATTTTGGGACAAACACAAGTTTTCGAAACTCTAAGAGCTTTTCAGCAACTACAGGGCTAAACGGAAATGAATCTGGTAATAATCGTCGAGAAGAATCAGGTAGTGTTGAAATTTCTGGATTATCATCGTGTCAGTTAAGCAATACTCAAGTCAAAAATTCGGCTAGTTTAAGAAATGTCGAACAGATTCTGATTGGAACTACGTTGCTTAATGTTGCAACAGAATCCAATGGAAAACTGTTGTGTAGGGCATTATTAGATAGTGGATCACATTTAAACTTCGTGACTGAAAGTATTGTTAAATTATTGAAGCTGAAAAAACAATCAACCAGTAAAGTCGTATCTGGCATCGGTGGAAATGAAACCGCAATCAAAGCAAAAGTTTCTCTAACAATATCGTCCAGAACATATAATTTCTCAGCAACACTCGATTTCTTTATCATTCCAAAAATCACAAATCAGTTACCAGCCAATCCAGTCAATATTGATTTAAATTTAATTCCTGCCGAAATTCAGTTAGCTGACCCAGATTTCCATGTACCAAACAAAATCGATATGTTACTTGGTGCTGAAATTTACAATCAACTGTTTAGTGGTCAAGCTATTACTGTACTTAAAAATCTACCACCATTTATGTCAAGCGTGTTCGGATATGTAATTAGTGGTCGAGTATGTTCTCGTCAAAGTATTGATGAAGGACCAGCCACTGTATTGTGTACGAATGAAAGTCTTCATAACGACTTAAAACGTTTCTGGGAAATGGAAACAATTTATGTTAAAAATGATTTTTCATTAGAAGAAAAATACTGTGAAGAACATTATATTAAGAACGTCAAGCGTCTCCCGTCCGGTCAGTATTCTGTTTCATTACCTATAAATGACAATATAAAACGCCTTGGTCATTCAAACTTCACATCGCTTCAACAATTTTATTCTATAGAGAGAAAACTAATTCGTCAGCCTGAAATTTATCAGCAATACCGTGAATTTATGAGTGAGTATTTGTCGTTGGGACACATGATGTTAGTTCAAGATCCACATAGTATAAATAATTCATACAAAAGGCATACTATCTGCCACATCATTGTGTAATGAAAGATACTAGTACGACTACTAAATTAAGAGTAGTGTTTAATGGATCGTCGAAATCTGCGTCCAATGTATCTCTAAACGATTGTCTAAATAAAGGTCCCACGGTTCAGCAGGATTTTCTGTCTACCATTCTTCGATTCAGGACACACATAGTTGCTTTTACAGCCGACATTACTAAAATGTACAGGCAAATTTGCATACATGATAACCAACAAGATTTGCAGCGAATTTGGTGGAGAGATAACCCAGCAGATAATATACAATGCTTTAAGTTGTGCACAGTTACCTATGGCACTAAAAGCGCTCCATACCTCGCAACTCGCACCTTGCAACAGTTGGCATTCGATGAAACAGCTTCATTTCCCGCAGCATCATCGGTCTTGATGAATGACTTTTATGTCGACGACGTGCTGACGGGAGCTGATAATGTCACTGATGCACTAAACATGAAGGAGGAATTATCCAAACTATTATCTAAAGGCGGTTTCCAGTTAAGGAAATTTTCCTCAAATGTTCCTATTCTCTCGGTACCCCCTGAATCTACTTCGAAAAAATCATTAGTACTGGGACTTTATTGGGACACTTCGCAAGATGAATTCGAAATGAATTTTTCCAAATTTTCTCTAAATACAATGTGTACTAAACGAAACATTCTATCAGAAATCTGTCAATTGTTTGACCCTTTGGGATTATGTTCCCCAATGATGTTGGTTTCAAAACTTATAATGCAGACAATATGGACTTTGCACACATTAGATTGGGATGATTTGATCACAAATCAAATTCGGGATCAGTGGATCGAATTTAAAAAACAATTAATTGAATTGAACCAAATAAAAATTCCACGATGTATCCTAGTGCCTCAATATCAATCTGTGCAGATCCATCGGTTCTCAGATGCTTCGGAAAGGGGTTTTGGTTGTGTTGTCTATATGAGAAGCACAAATAACTATGATACCCAACATGTTCGATTGATTTGTTCAAAGTCTAGAGTTGCTCCATTAAAAAAGCAGACGATTTCACGCTTGGAGCTTTGTGCTGCGTTGCTTTTGTCGCAAACAGTGAATAAACTCGTCGACAGTTTAAATATGCAGTTTGATCAAATTTATCTTTGGTCAGATTCGGAGATAACATTATTACGAATTAAATCTGAACCGGCTAAATTTGCTTCATTTGTAGCACATAGGATCACCCAGATACAGGAAAATTCTTCAATAACCAGCTGGTGTTACGTTCCAACTTCGCAAAATCCAGCGGATTTAGCATCACGAGGAATAATGCCAAACGAATTTCTGAAGCAAGATCAATGGTGGTCAGGCCCATTATTTCTTCGACAAAATCAATCAACTTGGCCTAAAAATCCTAATTTAAAGATTAGCTCAGAACTACTACATTTAGATGTCCGACAGCATACAGCAGCGCCGGTTTGCAGTGACACCGAATCTTGGAATTTATTTCATCGATACTCATCACTTACCAAGCTTCTTCGTGTTACAGCTGTAATACTTCGATTTATAAAAATGCTCAAATTAAAGGGGCAGCTAAAGATTACTGGTGCACTTACATCAGATGAAGTAAATGTTGCACTCAATACTCTGATAAAAATCATTCAACAAACAGAATATAGTATCGAAATTCAACATATTCAGAAAAAATCAATGGCTTGACACTCCAGCAACTTAAAAAATTTACACCCGTTTATTGATGATTCGGGAATTCTTCGCGTAGGAGGTCGACTTCGTAATGCGAGTTTGGACTATAACAACAAACACCCAATTATACTACCTGGGTAACACATCTTCACAACATTGTTAGCCCGATCCGAACACTTTCGCCTGCTACATTGCGGTCCACAAACATTATTGTACAACTTGAGATCACATTATTGGATCATTAATGGTCGCAATCTATGCAAACAAATTGTTCATCGATGTATTACCTGCTTTCGAAACAAACCAAAATTGTCATATCAATTAATGGGAGAAGTACCAGCTGACCGTGTAAATCAATCAAGGCCATTTTCCATAGTAGGCATCGATTTCTGTGGGCCTTTCTTCGCCAAGCCAAGTTCCCGGTCAAGAGCTAAAAGTAAAATTTATATATGTTTGTTTATTTGTTTCGCCGTGAAAGCTATTCATTTAGAATTAGTCATGGATTTGTCAACACAGCCATTTTTGGCTTGTCTTCGTAGGTTTATTGCTCGTCGTGGCTTTTGTTCTAAAATTTACTCTGACAATGCTACAAATTTCATTGGAAGTCGCACTGAATTAAAAGAATTGCGAAATCTGTTTTTAGCACAGGCCTTTCAGAATGAGGCAAAAGCGTTTTGCGCAAATAATCAAATTGAATGGCTCACTATTCCACCGCGATCTCCCCATTTTGGGGGACTATGGGAGTCTGCTATAAAAAACGCGAAATGGCATTTAAAACGAGTAATAGGTTCGCGTACAATGACCCAAGAAGAATATTTAACTTTAACTTGTCAAATTGAAGCGTGCCTCAATTCTAGGCCACTGACCGCTGTTTCGAGTGACCCAACGGATTTTACTGCATTATCACCCGGTCATTTTTTGATTGGTTGCCCGCTCGTATCACTTCCTGAACCATCAGTACTAGATTTGAATATTAATAGGTTGTCTCGGTACCAGATGATACAAGCTATGTGTCAAGAGTTCTGGAAACGTTGGCACATAGAATATTTAAATGACCTTCAAATTAGATATAAATGGCAAACTGCTTCTAGCCACAATTATAAAATTGGTTCATTAGTTCTTCTACATGAGGATAACACTCCACCTTTAAATTGGATTATAGGCAGAATCATTCAGACACATCCCGGTTCTGACAATCGTATCCGAGTTGTAACAATTAAAACAGCTAAATCGGTAATCAAGCGGTCCATTAATAAAATCAGTGTTTTGCCACTTGAATCGGAGACTCAAACCAAAAAGTAAATATTATCACTTTAGAATTAAGTTTCATAAAATATTAACGTATTATTGTAAAATTTTTTGTAGTAATTTAGTGTGAAGGATTTGGTTACTTAAACATTGTTTAATATGATAAAATTTTGACAATTTGAATAATTAAGAATACAGTGAATTTAAAATACATCATTTATTTTTTGAACTAAATACTTCAAGGGCGCGGATATGTTAAAGATCCAAAATCACTTCACAAATTAAAAATAAAAACCATCAATTTATAACCTAAAAAGAAATGTCAAATCATTATAGTCAATTTCAGATGAGAAAACTATTCAGCAATGTTGCAAGATGAATCAAATATATTTTGTTTTTGGAAATTAGTATGTATTGGTGTAAATTGGGAAAAAATAAAATAAATTGTCATCTTGCACAGCTGTTCTCTTCGATATTTCAAACAAAACACATCAATAGCTAAAAATTGCATTCTTCGTAAAATTTAATAAATAATTATAAATCAATAAAATTATTGTGTGTTTTTTATATTCAATTTATCTTCAAAATTTAAGTTAAATAAAGTTAACTCAGAAATATATACATATATTAATTGAGAGTGCTTTCATTGGCTATTTCTCAACCGATTACGATGAAAATCGGCAGATACAATGTAAGTGGGATTCTAAAATGATTTTAAGATGAAGTTCTGGAATTTGACTAATTCGAATGCAACTACGATACGAAAACGATATAAGTGAAATTTGAAATGTGCGATGAAAATGGGATTCTAAAATGATTTTGGGGTCAAATTATCGAAAATGGCCAAGTGGGATGGAACTTGACTAGACTTTAACCGATTTTAGTGAAATTTGATATATGCCTTGAAAATATTGTTCTAAATCGGTTTTTTAATTGAGTCCTAAACTAATAACCAAGTAGGATGGAACTTGACTTTTCCTTAATCGATTTTAGTGAAACTTGACATGTGGCTTCGAAATGAGATTCTAAAATGCTTTTTGGATAAAGTTCTGGGATATGGCCAAGTAGGATAGAACTTGATTATTTCTTTACCGATTTAAGTGAAATTTTCCATATGTGTGCGAAAAGGGATTAAAAAACAGGTTTCAAGTGAAACTCTGGAATATGACAGAGTAGTATGGAACTTGACTGTTACTTAGCAGATTTTAGTGACATTTGACATGTGCCTTAGAAATGAGATTCTAAAATGATTTTTAGATGAAGATCTTAGGATGGAATTTAGCAATTTTTAAACTGATTTTAGCAAAATTTGACAATTGATATTGAAATGGGATCCTCAATTTATTTTAACTGACTTTTAACTGACTATGAGGAAATTCGACATGCACTAGGGAAATGAAATTCTAAAATGATTTTTTTAACCCTACACTACTTACCCAAGTAACATTGTACCAGCTATTAGTTCTGACATTGCTATAAAAAAGTTCTAAAACAGTAAACGAGAGGCTAATCATCACCTAGCCTTAGTGTAAAAAAAAGTGGATCTTTAAAGTATGTTTTCATCACTGTTAAATTTAATCTTTTAAAGAGCTGTATTAACTTTAATCTTTCAAAAAGCTCTATTTAAAGCCTCTAAAAAACAATATAAAGCTTTAATAGTTTCTGTATTAGAGTTAACCAGTAATACAGTAACAATTACAGTTGTAAGCTAACTAAAATCAGGTAGCTTTTACATTAATTGGCTATAATTTTTTATAAATTTTGCTTTATTAGCAACTTGTTAATTTATTTAAATTATAAGTGAAATCTTTATAAAGCTTTTAGATCCATATTGATTCGATTTAAAGTCGAGTCATTCTTTAATAAAATTATAAATTACTCGTAGCTTTCTGACTCTATTTCGTGCGCTCGATTTTCTTATCGGACTTCACCATCATTTTTACCTACGACATATTACATTTGAGCAACCTAAAAGAACACATAACAGTTAATTAAATTTTATTAAAAGCACAGTCATTTTCTTACTAAATTAAATTCATATTATCTGACTTAAGTAAAGAATTCAAAGATAGTGCTTCCATCAAACGTTGAATCTTTTAAAAAAAAATTTTATGGGAAATTGGTTATCGTCAGTAGTTTCTGTACCGCTACCTTTCACTAAATTTCCAATTTGCGTGAATATTTTTAGAAAGCCATTATTCAATTTTCCTTTTTTAAAATCGGTCGTAAGTTTTCTAGAAGCTGTAACATCTGACTCAACCTTTGGTTGGGCCTCCTCTTGTAAAGGTGGTTTACATAAAACCTACCTATAAGTGACTTCTCAATTATTCAAATTGGCTGATACAACCTGATGTATAGTGACGTTTTGGGCCAGTAGATTCTCCTCAATTTGATAGGCCAAGGCAATCGTTTTTATTTTGGTTCTCTTGACAAGATATGTCTGGCAAACCAGGTCGTTTTATCTGGTTGCGTGTAGGCATTATTTATTATTGTGTTGCATTTTCGAATACTTAAATTAGATGGCGGACAGCAAAATACACAATTTAACTATAGCTCTTCCAGTATTATAGGAAGAACATCCTAGATTAAATTTAAATGCCACATTCTGCAAAATAAGGCTTTAGAAGCGCTATTGTGTAGAAGAGCAAAAAATATTACGTGGGTACCACTATAAGTGTACCTAATGCCTGCGGGCACACACCTGTTTTTAAATTTCCTTAAATTGTGATTAAATTTCTCAACATACGAGTATGTATAAGAAATATTTCAATATGAGAAACTGCAACAGCTACCAGATTGACAAAAACCTTAACAGACAATAGCATAAAAGCTATTGTATCTTGACGTTTTTCTCAACCAGGCAACTGTTGATGTTTATCTGCTGAGGATAGATCAAAAATCGGTTAAGAAATAGCTAAGTTCCATCTTAATTGGCCATTTTACAGAAATTAGTCGTCATATTTCAGGACATTATCCAAAAATGATTTTAGAATTCCGTTTCCATCGCACAAGTCAAATTTGTCAAAAATCGGATCATATATTTTTCATCAATTTTCGATTATTAGATTAATAGTCTCCGATTAGTCGGACAATAGATTAATCGATTGATTTATCCATGGAAATTTAAATAAAAAAAGTGAACTGACAAATCAAAGAAAAATCTAGTACACATTGCGCAGTGTATCGCAGTGCGACTGTTCCACACCTATAAACCGTGCATGAGGGTCACCTCACAAATTAACCCAAAATGAGGTTTCCGCCTTCATCAGTTTCAATAAGATCTATGAGACCGAGGTGTACAATCTAAGTAACCTAGATTATATAAAGCCATAGTGTACAAAACGAAACTTTAACAAGGGAATTAGAAACGAGGAAAAAACCAAACTTTTCATAGTAAAACACGTAACACATATGGGGAAATCACTTTTTCTCCTAAGGCAAATTTTTATATGAAAACGTCACAAATTCTTAATTATGATTTCTGAAATATTTTCATAAATGTTTCAGTTTCAACTTTAATATAGAAAAATATATTAATTGTTCATGAAAATCCAAATATTTTCGATTTGGTAAATCGGAAAAATAAAGAGGGTAATCCCTTAACATAAGTATCTACTGAAAAAAGTAGAAATATCATTCCCCCCTCGCCGTAATTTTAGCCGAAGGGCTAAGGTAGCTTGGTAGTTTGTTTTCGTACTTAAAAGTTGGTTTACACATCAGGTAGCTACGACCAAACTACAAAAATACAACTCTCGCCATTTACATTAAGTATCTGGCCAGAACGTACTGACATAGTGAATTATATTCACTACATCAAAAACCCATGGAAAAATCGCATTTGTTTGTATCATAAACAACCAATATATTTGTCTATAAAAAAACCAAAAGAAATTAATTGGGTATTAAGTTGATATTCATGACATAAATGGAAGTGATGGCCGTAAAAAGTTCGTAAAATCGTACAAAAAATTACCACCTGGGGAAATTTCAAGTTCAAAAATTGTAGGAAAAGCATAACAAATTCAGAAAATATTAGGAAGCTGTGACAGTTTTGTGATTAAATAATTGTTCTTCGTATTTTTCTGTAAATATCTGAGACATCTGACGTACACTAGTAAAACTGAAGATAAATTTAGCAAGTATTATTTTAATTCGTCAGAGCCAATTTTGAATTATTTTTAAAAATGAAAGCTCGAAAAATATAGTATAGAAATAGTTTAGTTTTAATATTTCTGCAATTATTATTTATTTAATACCAATACAGCATTCTTGTATATATTGTTATGTAAGATATGTAGAAAACTTTTATGTATACATTTTATAATACTTTTGCTTTCTTGAAAAACTTGAACCTAAAAAACATCAGTTTAACTATGGATTCCTATTGAAATCAGTGAAAAGTTATACGACTAAAAAAGCTTTTAAAAAATACGCCATGATGATTATGGCTCTATACTCTAGGAGGCTCTGATACAATCCATTGTGTTTGCATTAATTTTTGTTTATTTTCTCTAAGATATAACAATGCAATTCTTCCATGTTATAAATGAGTACTTTCAACAATTCAGAACAAACAACGTCTACACATAATGCACTGCTTACGATTTTACTCCAAGTTGGTATAAAGATCTCGTCTTTCCGCACTCCGGCACCAATATCATCATTCATGTTGTTGCGGTATTTCATTTACAGTCTTTTAGAATTGGAGGGATTACTCGATGTTAGAATTATTGCAAAAAGTTGTCGCACTTTTCCCCTCTTGCTGCTTGTGCGGCTTCTCCCATTGCTTGCTCCAAGAGATTGCTGTTTTTTTACAGACCACGGTGCCGACATGCCTCTCGATACGCTTCGCAAATGTAACCATCTACTCTTCGAAAAAATTCAAACGTTGTTAGTCCAAATACTTCGTGAAGCAGTAGGCATAAGTAAAAATAGTCTGCCTTTTTGGGGTGAACCGTATTTGCTGCGCAGCCATAATTTCAACAATATCCTGGAATCACGACAGTACACTAACATATTTCAAATTAAAACAAAACTATTAATTAAGAAACAAAATTATTGTTATAATTTAAAACACTTAATTGATTATCTTATAGTATTATATAATCTCAATTTGTGGGTGCAAACCTTTGTTTTGGCTGTCAGCTGTTCCAAAATGTCTAAAATAAAAAAAAGAGAAAACACAAATTAATGGAATAGCTGTAAGCTCAAAAAATGTATATTCCAGAAGGCCTATTCTAGAATTCCACATCCATTTTCCGCATGTGAACATCTGTCAAAATTCATAAAAATTAAATTTTTCGGTACTAAGGGAATATTTCCGAATGGGTATAAGCATGTTGAAAAAAATTACCCGTATAGGAAAATGTCCATGCCGCGTGTGTTTTATATACGAATTACAATTTTCGAATGTTTTTATGTGAACTTTGACAGATGTCCACAAGTGGAAAATTTATGTGGAATTCGAGAATTGGCCCCCAGTTATGTAATCTGGAACCTTGAATAATGAAAGTTTATATTTATAGAATTATTGTATTTTTAGAATTTATTGAATTTAATTTATTTACTTAATTTTACTGTCACTCATGAAAACTTTCCTGATTGTCAAACTAGCTTTAATGAATATTTTTCTAATAGAATATTAAGTCACGTATCCAATTATTATTTTATCAAGAAAATAAGAATTTGAAAATTTGCGCCCTATTTTTAACGACTTGGTCGTATTAAGAATTTTGTAATTGCATGCATGTAGACAGATAGCGTGTTTTTAATTAGCTCCGGATAGCAAGCTATTGGGAGCACAAGGGAAATTTCTATTGAAAGTTGTTCTATTATACACATGTGTCGCTAATAAACAAAAAACTAAAATTTTATCTAACTTCATGCAGTTGTGTGACATTTCTTCCGAATAAAAAATCGGAATAAAAATATTTAAAAATCATCGGGAGATTGTTGAGCAATACGTTAATGTAGAAGCTGCAAAAATATTTTTAAAAGCTGCAAAGCAAAACGATAATCGAGATGCATCATTGTCGAAAAGTGACGAAGATGAATATAAATAATATTTTGATGAAATAGACATGCCTGGTACAAAAGTCAAATCGATTCAAAACAAAGAATTACTGTACGTATTATAAGTATACCTACGTGAAGACACAGCTTAATATTACGGAAATCTGAACCCTAATTTGGCATATTATGAACCAAAACACGTTCTATGAGGAATATTCCTGATCCAAAATCACATCCTGAAGAGTAAATAATTTTTGTTCACTAAGTTTAGAATTAAATAAATTAATTAATTTTATTATTTTAGAGTTGAGTTGTGTACTGGAGACATGGAAAAATATTCTAAAGCAGAACTATTTGCTTGGGAAGCTTATGGTAAAATATTCTCGAAGTGGAAAAATCATTAAAGGACAAGAGAAACAAATCATTCGAAGCCGATATGAAAAGATGTACATATATGCATTTAAATAATCAATGAATATATTAAAAATAATCCAACATGTATTTATGCTTCTTATCTTCCACGATTTCCAGTAAGGCTTATTAATTTTATTGAAAGATTCAGTTTTATTAAATCATAATTTGTATACTCCTTCGAATATAACTTACAAACTTAAATCGTTTGCTTGCTGTTCGTTAAACAACCTTGACATGTTACCTGACTGCAAATTAAAATTTTATACAAGGTAATTCCGCTGCCGCTAGATAGTAAACATTTTACAGCAATCCGAGTAACAATCTTCGCCTGTAATTTTTTGTTTTGAATCGACTTAACTTTTGTACCAGGCATGTCAATTTCATCAAAATATTATTTATCTTCATCTTCGCTACCTTCCGACAATGATGCATCTCGATTATCGTTTTGCTTTCCAGCTTTTAAAAATATTTTTGCAGCTTCTACTTTAACGTATTCCTCATCAATATCCCGATGATTTTTTATTTGGAAGAAATGTCATACAACCATATGACATTTGAATTTGACATCTATCAAAATTTTTAAACCAAAATGAAGTTTGCCACAATTAGGGTTGTACAAAATTAAAAAATATTTCAAATTTCCCTTTGCTCCGGATAGCAGCTCCAGATAAATAGGTAGAGCTAAATATTTTTTTATAGGTTTTTAGTTAAAAAGTTGAATTAAAAATTATAGATTAGTTTTAAATAAATTATATATATATGTATAAATAGCTTGTCAAACATAAGTTTTATAATAGAAAATTAGCTGCTCCGGATACCAGCTATCCGGAGCTAATAAAGAAACACGCTCAGAGTTATAGCATAGTTTATAACCTTTATAGTATATTTGACAAAAAAAAAAGTTTTTGGTTGTTCGCTCTCTTTTTCATCTACCATTGAGGCGACATCATTAATTATTATAAAAAAAAGGATTAATAAAAGTTGCTACAATCAACAAATACATTTTTGGTAAACCTCACACGTCCAATTTGGGACATTTATCTGCTGCTGTGACACAATTCGCGGCACGACTTCTATCACCCCTATTTTGGATGGTCGAGGTAATATAAATTTGTGAGACAAATTTGGAGATTTATTCGCCGTACCAGTTTTCCTTTGGATTTTTCGGTAAGACAATTAAATTATCAACATTGTTTGTCTTGCAACAAAAACAAACCGTGTGTACTCGGCCAATAGCATTATCTTCCATCGATTGGTGTTTCTTTGTAATGCGTCCCACATTGAGAATTTTTTAATAGAAAAATTTTCTCGCAACTATAAAATACAAAAGCATAAATTTGTAAGAAATTTCAATAATAAATTTCACAAAATTCCCCGTTCATAAAAGAAAGTCGTGAAGTAAGAAAGTGGCTTGCAATATACGTACGTGAAGATTGTCCTAAGTTGCCTTAAGTTGTCCTAAGTTGTCCTAAGTATGTCCTAAGTTTTTATAAATGTGTTGGTGTAAAAGTTTCGTTATTACGAATTTATTTAATTCATATTGAAATAATAAAAATTATGTTTAAGATTATTTACTCTTACAAAATAAATTTACATTTTTTCTATGTCGCGAAATATTCTGATAGTGAATGTATAAAATCAGATCATTTTCCAAAAACTGAGAAACTGGCAGAAAAACCGTGTTTAATCGTGTTTGTTTGCGAATTTTCTTGTGAAAATCCTAGGAAGCGGCTACCAAAATGCCCTATATTTTAAGTTTTCGTAAGGTCTTATCTATTCGAAAAATATTTCTTTTTTTAAATAAATAGGGGATTAGGGTATTTAGGAAAACCATGTTTTACATAACCTCTTATGATATATCGAATATATGTATAAATGATTTTCCGAATTTTCTGGAGAAAATCCTAGGAAGCGGCCAGCAAAATGCCCTATATTTTAAGTTGTCGTAAGGTCTTGTCTATTTGAAAAATATTTCACTTTTGAAATAAATAGGGGATTAGGGTATTTAGGACAACCATGTTTGACATAAACTCTTATGATATATCGAATATATGTATAAATGATTTTCCGAATTTTCTTGAGAAAATCCTAGGAAGCGGCCACCAAAATGCCCTATATTTTAAGTTGTCGTAAGGTCTTATCTATTTGAAAAATATTTCACTTTTGAAAAAAGTAGGGGATTAGGGTATTTAGGACAACCATGTTTGACATAATCTCTTATGATATATCGAATATATGTACAAATGATTTTCCGAATTTTCTTGAGAAAATCCTAGGAAGCGGCCACCAAAATGCCCTATATTTTAGGCTGTCGTAAGGTCTTATCTATTTGAAAAAATATTTCACTTTTGATAAAAGTAGGAGATTAGGGTATTTAGGACAACCATGTTTGACATAATCTCTTATGATATATCGAATATATGTATAAATGATTTTCCGAATTTTCTGGAGAAAATCCTAGGAAGCGGCCACCAAAATGCCCTATATTTTAAGTTGTCGTAAGTTCTTATCTATTTGAAAAATATTTCACTTTTGAAAAAAGTAGGGGATTAGGGTATTTAGGACAACCATGTTTGACATAATCTCTTATGATATATCGAATATATGTATAAATGATTTCCGAATTTTCTTGAGAAAATCCTAGAAAGCGGCCACCAAAATGCCCTATATTTTAGGCTGTCGTAAGGTCTTATCTATTTGAAAAATATTTCACTTTTTAAATAAATAGGGGATTAGGGTATTTAGGACAACCATGTTTTACATAACCTCTTATGATATATCGAATATATGTATAAATGATTTTCCGAATTTTCTTGAGAAAATCCTAGGAAGCGGCCACCAAAATGCTCTATATTTTAAGTTGTAGTAAGGTCTTATCTATTTGAAAAATATTTCACTTTTGAAATATATAGGGGATTAGGGTATTTAGGACAACCATGTTTGACATAACCTCTTATGATATATCGAATATATGTATTAATGATTTTCCGAATTTTCTTGAGAAAATCCTAGGAAGCGGCCAGCAAAATGCCCTATATTTTAAGTTGTCGTAAGGTCTTATATATTTGAAAAATATTTCACTTTTGAAATAAATAGGGGATTAGGGTATTTAGGACAACCATGTTTGACATAAACTCTTATGATATATCGAATATATGTATAAATGATTTTCTGAATTTTCTTGAGAAAATCCTAGGAAGCGGCCACCAAAATGCCCTATATTTTAAGTTGTCGTAAGGTCTTATCTATTTGAAAAATATTTCACTTTTGAAAAAAGTAGGGGATTAGGGTATTTAGGACAACCATGTTTGACATAATCTCTTATGATATATCGAATATATGTATAAATGATTTTCCGAATTTTCTTGAGAAAATCCTAGGAAGCGGCCACCAAAATGCCCTATAGTTTAGGCTGTTGTAAGGTCTTATCTATTTGAAAAATATTTCACTTTTGATAAAAGTAGGAGATTAGGGTATTTAGGACAACCATGTTTGACATAATCTCTTATGATATATCGAATATATGTATAAATGATTTTCCGAATTTTCTGGAGAAAATCCTAGGAAGCGGCCACCAAAATGCCCTATATTTTATCCCTATATTTTGTCAAACATGGTTGTCCTAAATACCCTAATCCCCTATTTATTTCAAAAGTGAAATATTTTTCAAATAGATAAGAACTTACGACAACTTAAAATATAGGGCTATCGTGTTCGTTGCCGATACAATGGGGCACAAATAAATTTCACTTTAAATTTTATACTGGCCACACAATTTACAAATGAATATGTGGCCAAAATGTATTCACAATAAAATACAAACTGCGGATAAAATCCACCACCATTAAACGCGATAACTTTAAATTTCACTGTGTGTAAATTTACTTTTTATTTATTTTTATATCTAATTTATTTCTATTTCTTTTATTCAATTATCTTTATTTTATGAATTTAATATTTCTGGAAAAATGGCGAGTATGTCGCGTCAGAAATTTTGGAACGTGAGTGTATGTTTTTTTATTTTTATTTTTGTCCACGGCAAAGACATTCATTAATCGTATAGACTTTGAAACTTGGTTTTTGGTAAGAGTAGAAAATGTCGAACGAACAGACACAGAGATGTACCCCTGAAATTTGATTTGAAATTAAATTGTGGTGATGAACGAATTGTTGAGCGATTATATGAGTGAATCGCTACAGGACTCCCCCATCAGTAATTATCCCTCCCTACGGAATGATTGTGTGATTAGTTGCGATACGAACGATTTTACGTGGTCGATGGCTTGATATTTGATCAGCCGAACTAAGAATCCCGTATGCTGGTTTGAGTCGATCGATTGAAATATTTTGGTTTTTTCCATTAATCGATACGACGAAATGTTTGCGCAGTCGACGTATAACTTGATACGGACCTTCGTAAGGAGGAGACAGTCCTGTTCGGATTTTGTCTGTTCTTATGAAGACAAAATCGCAAGTGTTGAGTGATTTTGGTAAGAAAACGTCGTCTTTGTTGGACTGACGAGTGGATTTTGGTACAAGGTTTCGCATTGTTTGCCTTAGTTGGTCAATGACTGTGTCGGTGGTTGGAATGGGTGAAAGAGGATTTTCGATAAAGAACTCACCAGGTAGTTTGATGGTTTGGCCGTAAACTAATTCTGCCGGTGAGCACTTAAGATCCTCCTTCACTGTTGCTCGGATACCAAGTAAAATGATTGGAATTTCCGAGCTCCAATTTGTTGTGTTGCTTCTGGCCATTAACGCGGCTTTGAGTTGCCGGTGGAAGCGTTCGACCATGCCATTAGATTGTGGGTGGTAAGCCGTTGTTCGTATCCGATGTGAGCCAAGGAGTTTTGTTAACTCGGTAAAAAGCTTTGACTCAAATTGTGTACCTTGATCAGTTGTGATGTTTAAAGGTACGCCGAATCGTGATACGTAATTGTTGACGAATGTCGAGGCTATGGTTGCAGCAGACATATTGGTCATGCAGTAGGCTTCGGGCCAGCGAGTGAAGCGGTCGACACAGGTGAGTAGGTAAGAATATCCATTAGACGGAGGAAGTGGTCCTACGATGTCTATGTGGATATGTTCGAAGCGACCAGGTGGAATTTTGAATCTATCATGGGGTGATTTTGTGTGCCGTTGTACTTTGGATCGCTGGCAAGATAAACAAGACTGAGCCCAATTTCCCACGTCTTTGTTTATGTTAGGCCAAAAATAGCGAGCGGTAATTAATTTACGTGTTGCACGGACACCAGGATGCGAAATGTTGTGTAGTGTGTCGAAGATGGTTCGACGTAGTGGTTGTGCTATGTAAGGGCGATTGTACCCAGTAGATGTTTCGCATATGATTTCGAGGCCAGGTAGTTTAAAAAGTTCTAGTTTCATTGATGAACTAGAGTGACATTCGGAACCAGAAAATAAATTCTGAAGTTCTAGGTCAACTTTTTGAGTGTTTGCTATTTTTTGTAAGTCGATGTGAGCTTCGACTGTGGCCATTTCGTTGTCGGTGGTGCGGGATATTGTGTCCGCGACAACGTTGTCATGTCCGGAAACATGTTGAATGTCCGATGTAAATTGTGTAATATAATCCAAGTGGCGTGATTGCCTTGGATTACGTTCAGTTTTTGACTGAATCGCTCGTGTCAGAGGCTTGTGGTCGGTGTAGATTGTGAAATCTCGACCTTCGACAAAATATCTAAAGTGTTTGACTGATAGATATATTGCGAGTAATTCCCGGTCGAATGCGGAGTACTTCGTTTCGGCATCCGAGAGCTTTTTTGAAAAGAATCCCAGGGGCTCCCAACACTCGTTATTGTACTGTTGTAGTACAGCACCGACAGCAGTGTTTGATGCGTCAGTGGTTAAGCTAAGCTTTGAGTCGCTCAGTGGGTGCGCCAGAAGTGTTATCTGTGCCAATTCAGTTTTTAGTGATGTGAATGCATGTTGACATTCGTCGGGCCATGAGAAATTCTTGGCTGTTTTTGGCTTTTTGTGTAGTGTTGCCAAGTGACTGTGAATTGGTGCGAGTGTTTGCGCGAGTTTCGGTATAAATCGGTGGTAGTAATTTACCATACCGACAAATCGTTGAATACTTTTGATCGAAGTAGGAGCTGGGAATTCTTTGATTGCGTTGATTCGTTCTTCTGATGGCAGTATACCATCAGGTGTAATCTTGTGGCTGAGGAAGTCTAGAGTTAACACGCCAAAGACGCATTTTGAACTTTTAATGTGAACACCAAACTGTGCTAACCTATGGAAAAGCTGTTCTAGGTGACGTTTGTGCTGTTCCTCAGATTGCGAAGCCACAAGAATGTCGTCAATGTAGACGAAAACGAAGTCTAAATCACGGACAACTTCGTTCATGAAGCGCTGAAATGTTTGTGCGGCGTTCCGAAGACCGAATGGCATTCGGGTGAATTCGAAGAGGCCAAAGGGGGTCGTTATTGCCGTTTTGTGAACATCTTCAGGCGCGACGGGAATTAGATGATAGGCTCTGACGAGATCAATTTTGGAGAAAATCTTGCATCCATGTAAGTGCATGGAGAAATTTTGAATGTGGGGTATCGGGTATCGGTCAGGTGTTGTAACCGAGTTTAGTCGCCGATAATCCCCACATGGTCTCCAATCTTGATCTTTCTTTTTGACCATATGCAGTGGGCACGAAACGGGAGATGCCGATGGCCGGCAAATTCCTAATTCCACCATGTGTTGAAATTCCGTACTAGCGGCTTTGTGGCGGAGCGGATCTAGTCTGCGTGGTCTTGACACGGGCAGATGGCCTGCGGTGACAATGTGGTGGACCACGTTGTGTCGGACTGGTAAATTGTAGTTCGGCTCTGCTGTGAGTGATGGAAATTGTTGGAGCAGAGTGCCGTAACTATTGTTAATTAAAAAATGGATCGGTGTCGGTGTGTCGAAGTGAACCATGGTGGCATTGATTGACAGCTTAGTCGCTGAATCAACCAGCCGCTTGTTTTTTAGGTCAACAAGAAGTCCGAATTTGCTGAGGAAATCGGCGCCAATGATCGGACGATTCACAGCAGCTAAGAGAAAAGCGTGCTTGAATGTTCGTTTGAGTCCGAGATCCACCTGGAGCAACTTTCTGCCGTAAGTGTGGATGGTTGTTCCATTGGCAGCCGATAAGACTAGATCTGGGTTTCTTTTAAACCATGTAAATGATTGTTTGTAATAATTAGCTGGAATAACCGAAAGGTCAGCGCCAGTGTCGATTAAAAAGGTGTATGCATTTATTTTGTCGAATATGTGAAGACGCGTTGTTTGAGGGGTGTATGACGCGATTGTTGAGACCCGGTGGTTTAATAGTTTTTTTTATTGTCAATGTCCATTGCGTTGTTTTGTGTGGACGTCGTTGTTTGTGAATTCCGGAATGTGCAAGGTGCAATGCACTTCCGTGCAGCAATACCAAATTTGAAATGGTACCAGCATTTGCCTTGTTGGTTGTTGTTGCTGTGTGGGCTGAATGATCGTGGGCGTGATGAAGATCGCCCCCTTGATCGGCTTCGGCCGTCCCGAAACAAGGCATCTAATTTCGCCTCGAGACGGGCTAAGCGATCCTCGACCGTGCTACTGTTAGATGGGGAACGACGATCTCCATCTCGGCCACGATTATTTTGCACCGGTGATCTCGATTGCCTATTGATATATTGATTTGCACTTGACTGTATTGCGTTGACCTGGCGGGGTTGTTGCCCGATGTTAATTACGTCATGCATCCGATCGGCAGTTTTAGCCAGCGTGTCTGTTGGTATTGTGTCTGGCTGTGCGACAAGTGCAATTTTTATCACCTCCGGCATTTTCCTGGTCCAAATGGATCGGATGAGAGTTTCTGAGATGCCCGTGCCCGCGAGTGTACGGATGTGCCGTAATGCCTCCGATGGTTTTCGGTCACCTAGATCTTGACCCGACAATAGAGATTCTAGCTGTCTTTCTGTGGAGGGTGCCAACCGGTCAAGCAATACGCTTTTTAGTGCTTTGTAATGATTTTCACTGGGCGGATTTTGGAGAAAGTCCGAAATGGTTTCGCAGATGTTTGGCGTAAGTGCTGACAGTGTATAAAGGTACTTTTGTTTATCCGCTTTTATACCCTGTAGGTCAAATTGAATTTCTGCCAATTGAAACCATGTGTTAGGTTTTTCTGGCCAGAATGCTTGTAAGTTAGGTTTAGATACCGTGGCCGAGACCTCTGGGGGTGGATGAACTATATTAGTTGTATCCATGTTGGTCGTTTGTTCAGACTTCCCCGGGTGTTTCTCATCGTCGCTTGACATTTTAAAATGGAATGATAAATATGTGCCGTGAAATATGATAAGTGTTAATTGAGAGAGAAAAAAATTTTATGTCTTATTTTGAGGAATGGTTACCTTGTGTTTTGTGAAAATAAATAAATATACAAAAATAAAAATTTTGTATTCGATGATCGCTGACGAGATGGTCCAAGTACGGTCTTGGGTCTCGACTCGTCACACGCCGATATATAATGAGAACACTATGGATCGGAAGTATAAACGATAAAAATAAATAAATAAATGTGCGAAAATGTAAAAGCAAAATATGATTAACAAAGCCCAGATTTTATGCGGTATGGTGGTGAAGATTGTACAAAAGAAATTTTATAATGATGCTATTTATAAAGTTAGGGGTGTAAAAAAAATTTATATAATTTTACAATTTTAAGTTTTATAATTTTACTAGCAGCCCAGTCGATAACGACAGTAAATGAAATAATTTAAAATTTTTTAAAATTAGCCAAAAAAAATGTTTGGACTGTTGCTGCTGATTATTTTGAAAATTGAGAGCAACAAAAAAAATAATAATTTTTTTTAAAACTTGCGGTTTTAGATTGCTGATGTTGTACCATATGTGTTTGGCCTTCCTTCATATATTTTGTTCAAATTGTAATTATTCCGCTTCCTTAAATTATTATTCCACGTACTTGCGGTGATTGTTATGTTTTCGTTGCACCGTTGTATAATGGCGTATATAAGTATGTTGGTTTTCGTGTACAGTTTCTATGGCTGTTTGTTGATTTACCGTTGATTTTTCTAATATTTATTCAATGTTTGATCATTAATATTTTCACGTTTCCCTGGTTTTTGTTTAATTTGTAAACTGTATGCAATTGTTGCGTCGTTTGTGTAGGTGCCCAATAAATCCTCGTTCGTCTTCTTTCTTTGTGTTAAACTGTTGCTAAATGTGTTGTTGTAATTTATGATTTTATAGCTGTATTACGTTGACGTATGTCCTTTTGGGGTTATTTTTGTGAATTGCTCAGCAAAATTTGTAACGTAAAAGAGAGCTTTATGTTAGATTATGTTCGACACCAAAAAAAATTGTATGAATGTGGTAATAATAATATTTTGCTTACCCAATGGCCGGTGCTATTGCACCAGGCCGATTTATTCACAAAACTTCAAAATTTTCTGTTAATGTTCCCTTTTTTTGTTTGTTTTGGCGTTACGTACCACGCCCTTCAAATTATGTGCTCTATGCCGTAAATACGGTCGTCGAAAGTCACCAATTATCGTGTTCGTTGCCGATACAATGGGGCACAAATAAATTTCACTTTAAATTTTATACTGGCCACACAATTTACAAATGAATATGTGGCCAAAATGTATTCACAATAAAATACAAACTGCGGATAAAATCCACCACCATTAAACGCGATAACTTTAAATTTCACTGTGTGTAAATTTACTTTTTATTTATTTTTATATCTAATTTATTTCTATTTCTTTTATTCAATTATCTTTATTTTATGAATTTAATATTTCTGGAAAAATGGCGAGTATGTCGCGTCAGAAATTTTGGAACGTGAGTGTATGTTTTTTTATTTTTATTTTTGTCCACGGCAAAGACATTCATTAATCGTATAGACTTTGAAACTTGGTTTTTGGTAAGAGTAGAAAATGTCGAACGAACAGACACAGAGATGTACCCCTGAAATTTGATTTGAAATTAAATTGTGGTGATGAACGAATTGTTGAGCGATTATATGAGTGAATCGCTACAGGGCATTTTGCTGGCCGCTTCCTAGGATTTTCTCAAGTAAATTCGGAAAATCATTTATACATATATTCGATATATCATAAGAGATTATGTCAAACATGGTTGTCCTAAACACCCTAATCCCCTATTTATTTCAAAAGTGAAATATTTTTCGAATAGATAAGATCTTATGACAACTTAGAATTGTGCACATTTTGGTGGCTACTTCCTAGGATTTTCTCAAGAAAATTCACATACAAGCACGATTAAACACGGGTTTTTTGCCAGTTTCTCAGTTTTTGGAAAATGATCTGATCTTATACATTCACCATCAAAATATTTCGCGACATAGAAAAAATGTCAATTTAATTTGTTAGAGTAAATAATCTTAAGCATAATTTTTATTATTTCAATATGAATTAAATAAATTCGTAATAACGAATCTTTTACACCAACACATTTAAAAAAATGTAGGACATACTTAGGACGACTTAGGACAACTTAAGGCAACTTAGGACAAACTTCACGTACGTTGCATTATTGACATTGTATTTTGCCTGGAAACTTAGAAACAATGTATTCCTTCAAAATTGTCAAATACAGAGATTTTGGTTTTGCTCGGAAAACATTTGAATTATGGTACGTAGTACTGCTTTATTGATACAACGAAATACCGAAGGTGCATTTAAATATAACAGAAAAGTTACTGTTGATGTTGACACTTGGTCACAAGTTTTGGGCGATAATGATTTTCTATTGGTTTTCCTTAAACCGTCTCGTCTCAATTTTCTGATATTACTGCTTGCCTCTTGGATTTTCCTACCCTGTCCATAAAGTGTTACTAGAAAATATCTAAATTATTTAGTATTGAACCGTTAAATAACTAACTCGGCCAAGCTATATTACCTATATACCAATAATATTTCTGATATTTGATTTATTTTCTGCACAAATTTGTTAACTCTGCATTTTCGAAACCATCTAAAAAATGAAAATATTACAGAGCCGTAAAAACCAAACAAATACGTTATGATTTATTGTCCACTTCGAAAAAAATAAAAAAATCAATTCTTGATACTCTTGATAAAAAAAATTGCATTTCCCACATAAAATAAATAAAAAACTGGAAAATCTATAATTTATATAAATAATATAGAAAAAACCATAGCCAATTACCCAATTGTACACCTTTATGTATTATACTTGTATAATACCGTACCTGACCCAAAAATATATATATAAGTAAAAATCTGGAAAATAAAATTCATGAAGTTGACAACTTAGCTATCATAAATTATCACAAGTTTCTTTTTCGAACAATAAAAATCCAATAAATAAAACTTTTCTCAATGTGTTCTTTCTATTTATCGTGTATTCTGTAAACCACAGTGTTCTCTCCCCTTCTAAAAAAAAAAAAAAGTCATTAAAGCCACAGAAATAAGTACCCTACACAACAAATTGATTAGAAATTCATTACACAAAAAGCAAAAAAAAAAAGTTTAATAATTTTCATCAATATATCGAGAAAAGCTTTTGTGTTGTTGATCGAAGAAAAAATAAAAAAAAAAGTAAAACTTTGCTTAACAATATGATTGGTAATAAATTGTCGTGTTTCATCATATTTGTGATAAGATTTCTGTTATTTATACGTGTTTCTTACTTATTGTATGTATATGTTTAGGGGAGGATAGCTTCAATTACATACAAATTTACCTGCAATTGCTGATTTATCTGATATATGTCATATTTGTTGATTACATTTTTCCGGATAATTTCCTTCCCTAATATGTAAATATTTAATTCTGGCTGTATATTGATATTAGGATATATATGTGGGTACATATCGATTCCAGATATTCAGGAGGAAATCATAAAAAAATCGTTCCCTTATCAATTCAAAAATCATTTGTCATGTTTTTATTTGTTTTTATAGATTTCCTCTTCATTTGATAATTTTGTGTTGTGTTTTGGGTGTACGTACCGGTCTACCTACATATATAGAGTATAGGTACACTTATAAAATATTTTCTGATCAAACGACATCCGGTAATGAATTGACGGGCGGATCTATGGTCAACCAAAAAAAACGAAATTTTGTAGTCCTACGAATTTTCAATCGCATTATAATCAACAAGACATCAATAACAAGAATAATGCTCAAAAAAACCAAAAAAACAAAAGCTGTAAATTGAATTTTCATTTTTCCATCTCTCCATGTCGTTGTTTTTTGTTATTTATTTGAGTGAAAAATCAGGAAATTAATTTTATTTAATTTATTTTTATTTTGTTCGGATTTTTTTTTTGTTTTTTATTTTCGATTTTTTTTTTTTTTAATTTTCCATTTTCATCATCAGGATTAAAAAGATGAATTCATTGTGTGTTGTATGTGTGTGTATATCGTATGGTTGGTGGTGGTAGTGGTGGTGGTGATGAAAATTTATATGTACCCGAGAGTACATTATAAATATAAAGATTGGGATTAGTTATATGGTTTAAGTAAACAATGAAAAATTGTTATTGCCCTATATACCAAGGACTATTTATATAAATTTGGATTTTGTTGCTCGTGGTATTATAGGATTTAAATGTATAGCGAGGTTGTATACAGTGATTAAAAAAAAATAAAAAAATTGTGATTATCATTTTCTTCAACAATACGGAGCGTGTTCAGATAAATCGCTATTTATGTAAACAAAAACAAACAAAATATTGGTTCATGGCCATTTGTAGGCACCATTTGGTGGAAGTAATTTTTTTAGTATTCTTTTGAGGTAGAACGCGTAATGCAACAATAATCAACATTTTTTTTTCTGATTTATCATCTAATAATATTTATTTTTATAAGATTTAGTCTTATCCTGCTTCACAATTTTGAGAATTTATTTTAAAACTTTTTCTACAAAATGATCATTTATTCTACTTTCAGGTAAGAAAAAGCAACATTGAAATATTCAGGAAGATAAGAAAGTAAGTTATCACCTTAATAAAAGAGATATTGGTTGTAAGAAATGTTAAAACAAAAATTAATAATAAAATCGCATGCCATAATATCTTGATGCTCTTGATAAAAAAAATCATTTCCCACATATCACTTATATTGCTCTTCCGACTTCGATTCCCGTTATCCCATTTTCCTTGAGTTTTTTGATTTGGTGAATTTTATAATTCGCTAAGTCAATGCGTTCTTGCCTCATACGTAATGTATGAAGTTAGAATGGTATTTTTGTAGTTTGGGCGTACCTACCTGATGAGTAGACCGAACTATTTATTTGTACGAACTTGTCAGTACGAAACCAAACTACCACACAGAAAGTTTTCGTTTTTTGCAGTCGATACACTTTGTATTGACTTCGGAGTAAAGTATGGGGGGATTTTGATATTTCTACTTTTTTCTGTTAGATACATTTATAAATGATTGGCCTCTTCATTTTTTCTGATTAACAAGTTGTTAGTTGTGAAATTGTTGTAAATGCCATTATTTTAAATATATTTTGTCTATAAAAAGTCGAAAGAATCTTATTGATTGAATACAGACAAACTTTCTCTGTCCGTTACTTTGAAATACCTAATAGATGGTTGAGTGATTCATTTTTGGACACCAATCTCTAAAGTTATGCTTTGTATTCTTTACCTATATGGGGATTCGGAGCGCATTCCTCAATGAGCAGGTCGGTTCACAAATCTGGGTTATTACGTTAAAAATGCTGCTTCAAATGGCCATGTAGGATGCATTCTACAAGTCTAGAGCACAGTATTTTCCTCTGAAACCAATTGATTGTTTCTTTCGCTTCATGTACCACCTACTTAATCGTATCAGGCACTGAAAGCATTGAAGATAATTTGGTATTTTTGAACAGCCAACTTCAACGCTATGTTTGGAACTGGACCAGGAGCTTTATATTTCCTTACTCTGGAACATGTCTTTAAAACCTCCTCCTCGGTGACTGGAGGAACATAATTATGTTTGTTCACCGATACTTTTAGGTTTTACGGGAATACGTGCTTGACTAACTTTAAAATTTCTCGACCTGGCTCTGTGGTATTACCTTCTTCGCAACTTTAAGATACCATCGTAGAAACCAGCTAGTTCCTTTTAATATCTTTCTGAGTTCCTTAGCGGACTAATATCTATCAGTTTTTACGCAGTAGCTTACAGGCCACTAAGCCTTCTTTTTACAAACCTGTCGGCAGACAATTGCTCATAAATATAAGGTTAATCATCGTATTTGCATTACCCCTGAGGGATGTAGCTGCATTTCCTGCAATCATTATAAACACCGGCAAACATGCGAGGCTCAAGAGAGGTTAATCAAGAGAGGTTTCGAAATGCGATTCGATTTACTGGTATAACCCTAGCAGCTATAATAGTGAATACCGTTGAAATGGGCTCTAATGAACCGGAAGCAAAACTTCACCCAATTTTCTGTAAGCACATACAGCAGACCCGTTCGATGTTTCTGGTGCCCAAGTTAAAATATCAATATTTCTGTTCTGGCTATTGTAACAGATCCTGAGAAATCGCACAGTGATTAAGGTTTATTTGAACTATTTTAATTTTATCTGTTCTAATCGCAGTTTTAAGCAGAGTTTTAATTTTTATGTTCCTTTGTAGCTAAATGCTAGATGCACTTGGTTGACTCTATTTTCTCCCGGATACTGCAACAGACCCAACCTATTCTTGCTAAGTCCGCTTCGATGTGTACTCGACACCTACTCATCAAAGCTATTTAGCTTCCTACCTACTTTTACTTTGCAGCAGATCGGCGAATTCAAATTCCCTAATCTTCTTGACTAATAATGCATCTCAGCGAACCCGCTTCCTACGAAGCTGATGTCTGTTTTTGGTGTCTTTTTTTAACTTTTTCTTTCTGCCAGCACCTTTTCGTTACCCAATTGCGCCACAGCATTTTTTATTTGCTGGTCTAGTGTTGATTTTTATCTGGCGTTGAAAGCCTTTCCTTACTACTTCCTGCCCCTAGGTGGCAAAATGTAGCCGTTCCTCCTGTAGTATAGACTGACAGTTAGCCAGATGCTCCTGATTTTCGACAGGCTATTCTGCCTCACTCGGTCGTAGGAGCCGTCCAATATTGGTGAGACCCTCCTAGAGTTCTAAATGGGTCTTATGGAATTGTCACATCCGTCGCAACTAATCTGAGAAGCGCCCCTGCGGCACGTGTGTATGTAAAACACAGGTAAAAAAAAATTGTGGTATGCATCTTCGCTAATTAAGAATATTGAATCGCATCATTTTAAATTCATTGGTTGTAATGTAATCCTATACATTAAAAATCGAAGGATTGAATTTCGATAAATTGAAAATCGGTATCAATTGAAATGGGTTGAATTAAAAATAGATTTCATTGAAATTTTGTGAAACAGAGAATTTGATAGAATGAATTCGATCGGTTGGAATTCGATGTAGTGAAATTCGATATGTTAAAATGAATTTCATAGATTGAAATTTGATAAAATAGAATGCTATGGTTTGGAGTTCGATAAATTGAAACTCGTCAGATAATTCGACAGATTAAAAATCTACGGATTGTATTTGTATAAATTAACATTCTATAAACGAGTTTAAATTTGTATAGCGTAAAATTATTAAATTATAAGCGGAACCGTGAAAAAAATTTTGAAAACAAAAATGCAGGAGGAAAATATCAGATTGAAATTTGTTACATAAGGTTTTAACAGATTAAAATTCGATAAATTGGAGTGTATTAGGCAAACTAGAATATTGATGATTTCGACAGAAGTTGATGAATTCATATTCAGTGTGCTAAAATTTGTTAGATTAGAATTTGATAGATTGCTTCGAATTCTATAATTTCATGAATTTGAAAGATTAGTTTGAAATCGATAGATAAAAATTAGACTGATTTGCGAAATAGATCAATTTACATTTATTGGATTGAGATTCGTTGAGATAAGGTTTTGATAGATTGAAGTTCGATTTAAATTGAAAATTCGATGAGTTAGAAATCTACGGAATTTATTTCTATAAACTGGCAATGAATAGCTATTGAAATTCTCTAGAATAAAATCAGGCATGTTGAAATTCTATAGATCGGCGAATTCGACAGATTGAGAAATGACAGATTATAATTCGATATATAAAAATAAGTTAGACTGAAATTCTATAGAATAGATTGAAATTTGATAGACTCTCGAGTTCAATAAATAGAAAATCAGTACAAACTCTATTTCGATACATTGAAAATTGAGGGACACCGATTATGTCGAACCCGTAATAATAATTATAGTTTTCTAAAATTATTTGCGGTGCCGCTCAAAAGAACTTGACAGAAAAAAAATCAGAACCCAATTTTCGAGAAATTGGAAATCGTTAGTATGGAATCTGGTAGATTGAATTTCAGCAGATTGGCTGAAATTCGATAGTTTAATGATTTCGACAAATAGATGTTCAAAAGATATGGTAAATATTCTATCGCTTAAAATTCGTCACAAATTAGAAATTTAAATTACAAACTTTTTCATTGGTGGAATGGAAATCGGAAGATTGAAATTTAATAGATTGAAATTGTTGTGTACAATGTATTGGAATTGAATGGTTTCAAGAATTCAGTTGGTAGGTTTAAATGAAATTGATTTGCATTTATTAGATTGAAATTCGATTTAGATTGATGAATTTTATAGAATATAGGCAAGTTCAAAAGGATAAAGTTCCATAAATGGTATTTTGATCAACTGGAATTCGATAGATTAGAATTCAATAGTCAATAGGTACTAGTTTGCCAAAGTACATTTTGATATAATTAATTTTTGTCCCAAGTTTGCCAACAGAAATTTGTGTTTGGCAAAAGACCGAAATTTTTGTCACCATTTATTGGAATCGTTTGGGAATACCTAATATAGAAAACTTAAATCCATCGCCTTCCCAATTTTCTCATGTTATATTTGCCTATTACTCTTTTATGCAAGCTGAAAGTCGATTCAAGTTCAATCTAGGTTATCTTAAATAAAACAAGGAGTCCAGTTATGTTGTAGTCAATCTGACTCAGACTTTTAAATAAAATGTAGGGCCGAGATATTTGAACTCTAAAAAAATGTGATGTATACAGGAGTGGAATCTAAAAATATAACAGCAACAAAAATATTGAAAAAATAACGAAAAAGCCCCCAATTTTTATTTATGGTTTGATTGTTAAAGCATGTACAATATAATTTTTCAACTCGATTTCATTTCTTTCCAAACAAAGAAGCGATGGTTACGGTGGAGTGGCAATAATGTACGACAGGAATCTTACGCTTCAAGAGACACAGTTACCCGCTTTTGAGGTGATTGAAGCAATTGCCGCCTCAACGACGAATTTGGAAAGAAATCTGTTACTAGTGAGCGTGTATGTAACCCAGGTGCGTGATGAAGATGAAAGGAAAAAAGCCTTGAGTGATTTTAAAAAATTGTTTGAGTGGGTGAGAGATAAAAGTGACCTGATTGTATGTGGAGATATGAATGCGCATGCGAGAATGTGGGGTTGTTTAGACAATTGCGTAAGAGGAAAACAGTTGGCTGACCTGATTCAAGACTCCGATATGGTGGTGTGGTTCTCTTGAATGATGGAAGGCCAACTAGAATGGCGAATGTGGGAGGCACGGCCAGCGCAATAGATTTGTCAATGACAACTATTGAACTGGCCTGCCGGGTCACTTGGAATGTTAAAGAAAAGAATTTGGGTGGGGATCATTTCATGATCAAAATGATCATGAATGATAATCGAGTGTTTAGGAAAAAACGTGAATTAATGAATAACAGGAAATGGGTGAATGAGATGAATGAGATTCTCGGAGAAAATGAAATAAATCAAAGCCAGTTAGATAGTGAAATTGAACGGATAAATAAATTGTGTATAAAAATTGTGGACATGAAAGAGATTAATGTGAATGGTTGGTGGAACAATGAAGTTCAATTCTGGTATGAAAGAAAGCGAATAGCCTTGCGTGAATTTAATAGGAATAGGAGTAGTGAGAATAAGATTATGTATGGTAAAATGAATGGAAAATTGAAAAAGGCTATTCGCAGAGCAAAAAGGAAAAGTTGGCGGGAATATGTGTCCCAAATGACACATAGAACCACAACTAAGGATGTATGGAGTTTGTTTAATAGGGTGAATGGTAAACATTTTAATATAAGCAATGTGGTATGTGAGAACAGAGAAAAAGGTGAAGAATTTATGAGAATGATATTGAATGTAAGCAATGAATTGAATGTAATAAATAAAGTTGATAGAATGAGTAGAAATGAAAGAATGGATTGTAAGTATGAATGGGGAGAGTTCCTGAGGGTGTTAGATAGATCAATATCTACCACTCCAGGGACGAACCGAGTAAGTTACAAAATGATTCGGTTGTTGAGTGACTCAGCAAAACATAATTTGCTCGAGATACTCAACAAAGTGTGGATGGGATCAAAAATACCGGATAAATGGAAAGAGAGCAGGGTAGTTCCCATCCCTAAACGGGATAGAAATCCAAGTGTGGCAACAAATTATCGAGGCATATGTATGTTAAATGTTTTTATAAAAATTTTAAATGGAATGATGAAAGAACGAATGGAAGATTTTGTGAATGAGAATAATTTGTTGCCATCGACAACATTTGGATTTCGAAAGAACCACTCTGCAATCGAGTGTGTGGAAAAGTTTGTTTGGGAAGTTAGAAAGGACAATATGAAAGCTGTTGCGGTATTTTTGGACATTGAAAGAGCTTATGATTATGTGGTTCCGTGGAAATTACAACAAATTCTCTCGAATTTTGGATTTTCACGGAAAGTATGTATGTGGATAAAAGATTTCATGACTGAGAGAAAAATGGTTCTGAATGGAAGTGGTTTTAGGATGGAGGGAGTTGCAAATATTGGACTTCCGCAAGGAAGTAAAATATCTCCAGCTCTGTTCAACCTATACACCAGCGAGATACACCACATCAATGCAGACAATCAAATCGTTTTACAATTTGCAGACGATTTTGTAGTAATTGGAAAAGGGAGAAGTATTGATGTGGCGGCTCAAAGAGCGCAAAAGGTGGTAGATGATTTAATTCAAAAACTTAAAATGTTGAATCTGAGAGTGAATCCAGATAAGTGTGCTTTTATGAGTTTTAGAACAAACTTTGCAAATGTTAATATAAGTGTTGATAGTTACAGAATTGAACAAGTAAATGCGTACAAGTATTTGGGTATTTGGATTGATAGACGTATGAATTTTGGAAAGCATATGAAAATTTTGGCAGATAACTGTAAGAAACGTTTGAATGTGGTTAAACGGGTGAGCAAACCTAAATTGGGCGCTCATCCGAGTGTGACTGACATGCTAAGGAAGGCCTTTATATCCTCCAAAATTGAATATGGTATTAGTGTGTATGGGAATGGTTCAAAAGGGGCTTTTAGCCAATTAATGAAAGTAGAGAATGCATGTGCAAGAGTGGTAGGGGGGGCGATTAACTCAACCTCAATACACAGTCTGTGGTCTGAAATGGGTGATTCATCTCTCGATTACAAGAGAGAGTGGATCACAGTGAGAGAGACAGTGCGAATGATAACTAAGAAAAATGAGTTTTTGAACGAGATGATAGTAAGATTACAAAATAGGGCGGTGTACAAACCGACATATAGAACTAGTATTGCACTTGAAAACTTGAACATGTTTCTGAGTATAGGCAATGCTGGTCCGCAACCCGTTCCTAATAATCTTACTGTATGTTTGAATATGGAGGAATTTAATAAGGGAATGAATGAAGTTATCGCCAAAATTATGTTTGGAAAAATCAGTCAGCGGTATGTGCAAGATGATATAGTTTATACAGATGCTAGTGTGAATGAGAATGGAGTGGGTGTTGGTGTCTTTATGCCTGGTAAGAATGTTGAAAGGTATTTTAAAGTGGACAAAAGCATCTGTATAATGAACGCTGAACTGATTGGAGTATTTGGAGGAATTAAACTGGCTGTGAATGAAGGGGAAAGGAAAATAGTAATATTTTCCGATTCCCAGAGTGGTTTATGTTTGCTAAAATGTGGAGGTGGAAGGGAAGGCAATGTGTATGTTGATTTAATTTTTGAATGCGTTCGAGACTGTCAACGTGATGTGACCATACAATGGATCCCATCACATAGCCAGATCGAAGGGAATGAAAGAGCCGATATGTTAGCAAAAAAGGGTACATTAAATGACATGGTTCAGGAGTACGAAAGGAATGATGCAAGAGACGTACTTCGAATGTTTCAGATGAATCTGTGGAGAAAATGGGAGAGTGAATTTAACGAGAAAAGTCTAACGAAAGGAATGAAGTACAGAGTGCTCCGTGGTACTCCTTTGAGAATTCCGTTCTTTAAGGAGCTCAAAGGAGATACGCGAATGTTGCGAATGGTTGAGAGAATCAGGTTGAACCATGGAAACTGGAAGGAATGTTTGTGGAAACGTCATTTGAGTGAGGACAAAGATTGTGAGTTGTGTGGAAGTGTGGAGGATGTTGAACATCTCATATTGGCTTGTCCTAAATACAACCAATGCAGATCTAAGTTCAGCATCCTTCGGAATGCAAGAAACCTTAGTGAATTAATGAATGAGGGTGGTTATTTGGCTTATAAGGAAATGTATGAATTTATTAGGATGAGTGGGATAGCAATTTGATGCAAAATAAGCAGCCGACAAAATATGTGTAGGGAATAATCCGGATCTATTTTAAAGTTTAAAAATTTTTTTTTGGTTATTCAAATTAAGAATTAAAAAGATGTAAATAAAAATTGTAAATTTGGATTTTTGGCAATATGGCTCTAATATATGTAGGAGCCAGGCCTAATAAAAAAAAAAAAAAAAAAAAAAAACTCGATTTCAATCCTGTTCGGTTTTTTTATCATGGCTTCCTTCTCTTTCCTTTGGCTGCCTTACATTTGAATGAAAAAATATTCTCCTCTGAATTTAAAAAATGATATTTATAATCGCATAAAAATAGCGGGACCCGGTACTGATCGCAAAGTACCAAGAAGTTGGCCAGTAACAAATTTAAGTAATAGCTCAATATAGGTATAAAAAGTTAAAGCTACTGCTGGTTAGCGAATCAAAAGTTTTTGCTAAGTTTTGTTTAATTTAGCATTCACCCACAATTTACAGCTCGTAATTGTTCCATATATGAAATTTTGGAAAATGGTCGATTTCGAATACAAAACCTTAAACCGCTGAATAAACCCTGGACATTTGATTTGATCGCAGAATATCCCAGAATCCGAATGCACAACTGTAGTTTTGCACAAATGTAGTTTTCAAGTTGCAATCACGTTGCGATGGCTAATTTGTTAAATAATTTCGTTAAATTCTATATACTGTTAAAGTTAGCCGAATGTTGCCAGCCTAAAGTGATAATGCAGATTGTGCTAGTACAACCAAAAGTAAGAAAATGGTAATGTAGATTATGTAATACAGTCAAAAGTTGACCGAAAGTAAAAAAGTCGATAATGCAGATTACGCTTTTTGTATTCCAGCCGAAAATAAAAATTTTTGTAGTTATAAACCGAAGTAAATAGGATATAGGGATTTAAATAAAATTTTTTGTAAATAATCTTACGTGGAAAACTTTGTTTAACCTAGTCGTGGAAAATATCGGAAAATCAGAAGAATCCACAAAATGGAATAAAATCAGGCGCTAGAGTGTACCTATGTGGTATATCTGAACTTGAATCGTTATTATTTGATTTGTCAATAGCTATCGCAGGAAAAAAAAATCAGTACAATTTTCCTGTGGGAATTTTTGGAAAATTCTATTTTCCAAAAACCCTTTGAAAATTTGTATAACATCAGCCTCTAAAGTGTTATATCTTGAGATGGTATGCATCGATTTGTCTTATCAATAGCTTTCGCAGGAAACAAATTCAGTTTAAGTTTCCCGTAGGAAATCTCGGAAAATTCGATTTTCCAACAATCCTTAGAAAATTTGTATAAGACCAGCCTTTTGTCTGGAGATGTATTGCATTGATGATGTGACTTGTCAATAGCTATCGATTTCCCACGGGATAGCTATTGACAAGTCAAACCAATGCAATCAATCTCCAAATATAATACTCTAGAGGCGAATTTTATTCATCCATTTCCTACTTTCGGCTGGAAGCTTTCTTAAATTTTCCGAAATTTCCCACGGGAAAATTAAAATTTTTTTTCCTGCGATAGCTATTGACAAGTCACATCAATGCAATTTTTCTCCAGACATAGCATTCTAGGGGCTGATTTTATACAAATTTTCTAATGATTTTTGGAAAATCAAATTTTCCGAGATTTCCCACGGGAAACTTGAACAGAATTTTTTCCTGCGATAGCTATTAACAAATCACATAAAAACGATTTAACTTCAGATATACACTCTAAAGGCTGATTTTATTCCAATTTTGTGAATCCTTCTGATTTTCCGATATTTTCCACGACTAGGTTAAACAAAGTTTTCCACGTAAGACTATTTACAAAAAATGTTATTTAAATCCCTATATCCTATTTGGCGGTCAACCATCAAATTGTTTATTTTCGGCTGGAATGTTAATAACATAATCTGCATTACCGAATTTTAACTTTCGGCCCACTTTAACAGGGTAAATTATCTAAGGTTTCACACTGATACGCTGGCTAGGTCGATGAGATTATTTCAGATAATCGTCAATATTTTAGATATAATTTAGGGTAGCTGTTGCAAAATTTCCGCATGCATTACATGGAGTAAGCTATTTTACAATATTTGAATTAGAATCTGATTCTCATGTGATTGGTTAATCGATAAATGATTTGAATTGGTGGAAATCGTTTATGCTACTAAATTGGATGCCATTATATGATATATTTTTTATTAATTAGACACATTATTAATTAATTTTAATTTTGCAGAATATTTGACTGGCTCTTAAAATAAATGTATTTTAAATGAAGATCTGAAAAAATTCAAACCCTGATTGCATTAGATTGAAATTTAATATATTAGAATTCGATAGACTGAAATTCAATAGATTCGAGTTTGACAGATTGAGATACGATAGTTTGAATCCAATAATTAGAATTCATTAGATTTCAATTCGACAGAGTAAAACTTTATATATTCGGTGAAAATAACGTTTTGGTCGGTTGAATTTTGTTAAACTGATATTCGATTCGCTAGATTTTAATTTGATAAGTTGGTGAATCCGGCAAAACAAAATTTGATAAATTAGAATTTGATAGAGAGGAATCCGATAGATTGGAATATATTAGATTAGTTTTCAATAAATTGGAATTCAAAAGATAGAATTTCGGTAAATTTGGGTATACAACATTAGCAATCGAAATATATAGATTGGTATTCGATAGATTGGAATTCGATTGCTTCATAATTTAGAATCAATTGAATTTCGGTAGATTGGTCAATTTGACAGACATATAAGTTCCACATTTGATGCAGAAAATTTAAATTCATAAGATTAAAATTCAAAATGAAAATCAAATTTTTGTAGATTGAATTATGAAATGTGTTTCATAAGTTGGTGAATTCATCAGATCAATTTGGTAGAATTTTTTTTTTTTCGATAAATTGCTGAATCCGATAGAATAAAGTTCAATAGATTGTAACTTATACGATTGGAGTTTAATAGATTGGAATTCGATAGGCTGGAACTCCATAAGTTGTATTCGATTGATATTTGAATTCAACAGACTGTAATTTTAAAGCATCAAAATCGAAATTCGATATATACTTTAGAACTCGATACATTGGAATTCGATAAATTGAAAATGAAGTGACTGAAATTTCATGATTTGCAATTCGAAAAATTTGATTGATTCAAAATCGACTTATTGATTTTTGAATGTGACGATTAATTTCAATCGGGCATAGTCTAAAATTTTATTTAGAGAGTTTGATTTCGATGGTTCAACGTCGAAAAAACTGATATCGAACGTTATTTATATCGAGTGGAACATTCGGCCGCCCGCTATAATGTGTCGCAAATTAGTTTGGTCGAAGAATTAGGGTCTCTTCTTCAAGGAAAAGCTCTCGAATGGTACTAGCTGTTTTTGGAGCGTAACGATTCCGTTACGTGGGTACAATTACGCGCAGAACTGATTCGAAGATTTCAACGACATTTCAAGGAGGACGATATTCTACAAGAATTGGATAATCGTAAGCAGCGCGTGCCTAAGAAATCATTTTATGATTTTTATAGCACCTTATTAAAAATTGCAATGAAGTCTCCCACCACCATTCCGGAAGATAATTTACTGAGATAAGTCAAAAAAAAAAAATATGCGACCGGGGTTACAGTTCCACTTGCAAATGACTGAGACAAATATTAATTCCATAGAGCAGCTAATTGTGTTGTGTGTTGGTTGGGAGCACACATGGGAGCGAAATGGATATTGCCCCGAAAGCTTTTTTAAACCTCATAAAAGATATATTCACGAACTTGGTCCGTTTAGCCAACCGGAGAGTTCATCAGTATCGGAGGAAAATGCTTGGGCCATTTTAGCATTTAACACATCAAAAAATAATAGAACAACCTTGAATAATCATTCGACTGGGGAACCAAAATATAGGGAGGTTCCAATTAAAATTTCTAACGCTTCAAAGATAGACGTCACAGAAAACCCAAATAATTTAATGATTTGTTGAAATTATCGCGACATAAGACATCGGTACCAAGATTGCTCGATCGTTTCAAAACACATTTTTTGCTACAGTTGTGGTACGGAAAATGTAATAACACCGAATTGTTCGAAATGTAATCCAGTAAAATCGGGAAACGTGCCGCAGGAAAACCGATTGACTGGGCGAACGTTTTTCCAAAGACCAACACAACTCAGATTCAACTGTGGAAATCCAACAAATCATCTCGAATCGGATGGGACCAAATTCCAGACCCGTTAAATAGCTAAGACATCTTAATACATAATTCTCAAAAGTTTATACTATGTATATTCAACGCTGTTTCCACAATTTCTTCTACATCACTATCTACATTAGCTACTTATTCTCGAAGCGCTCGTTATTGGTATAATCGACGGAAAATTAAATCAAAATGCATTAAATCGATTTTACAGGATAAAATTGATGGAAGGCCATATGCTGAAGTGCTTGTCGGAGGTCAAATTATGCGCGGATTACTAGATAGTGTGCTAATATAAGCGTACTGGGAGTAAGAAGTCACTCTTTTCTAAAGTCGTTTCAAAATTAGTTTCATAGTTGGCCGACATTCGTCCTAACAGCAGACGGACACAAAAATATAATTGTCGGACACTTCAATATACCGATAACTTATTTGAACAAAATACTTAATATACGTCTGCACGTCGCACCAGATTTAAAGCATAGCTTATATCTCGGTATATACTTTTGACAAGAATTTGGTTTATCTCCAATAGTAGTCGAAGATATATGTAAGCCGCTTTCCAACCCCGATATTAGTAATCTCCGATAAGCATCATTGTGAGCTAAACCTTATCGAATTGTTTCCATCTTCTGATCTGCTTGGTTTAGGCAAAACCTCTTATACCACCCACATCATTGACGTCGGAACATCTACGCCTATTAAACAGAGGTATTATGCTGTCTCGCCTGCCGTACAAGCCGATATAAACAGAAGAAGCGCAACGTGCTTTTGATGATTTAAAGTCTGCTTTGATAACAGCTCCCGTTTTACGAAATCCCGACTTCAAGAAAACCTTTTATCTTCAATGTGACGCAAGCTCAACAGGTGTTGGCAGCGTGTTGTTCCAGCGAGGGTTGGAAGATGAAGAATTTCCTATAGCCGACATGTCAAAAAAACTTATCAAAGCGCAGAGAAATTATTCAGTCACTGAGCTTGAGTGTTATGCTGTAGTTTTAAGCATAAAACGATTTCGGGCTTACATAGAAGGATTTCATTTTGTGATTATCACCGATCAATCAAGTCTCCAGTGGCTCATGTCACAAAAAGACCTTTCCGGAAGACTAGCACGCTGAGACCTGAAATTACAAGGGTTTGATTTTGAAATCCAACATCGAAAAGGTTCCCAAAATATAGTACCGGATGCTTTGTCTCGTCTTGGTGTTGATGAAATCTTAACAGGTCAATTACAGATACAGGATTTACCATTGCACGTGAATTTGAATGCATCAGAATTTTCAACGGATGAAGAGTATGTTAATTAAATTTTAAATTTTCAAAAACTACCTAGTGCAAATTCTAATCTACACATAGAAGATAATAAACTTCTTATACGCTCATCCTATGGTACCTAGATTCACGATACCGATTTACCGGAATGGAAATTGGTGATACCTAATTCGATAACTCATAAACTGATGGAACAAGCACACTCTCCTTCGTTATCCGGGCATTTTGGCTTTGAAAAGACATTGGAAAGACTTCGTAGATATTTTTACTGGCCCCACATGACAAAGTGCATCAAAAATTATGAATCCCAATGCGAAATGTTTAAAATGTGTAAGCCTATAAATTATGCAACCCGTCCTCTAATGGGTAATTTCACAGAAGTGCACTATCCATTTCAATGGTTATACATGGACTTCTTGGGAACTTATCCCCGTAACAAGCGTGGTAATGCTTTTATTTTGGTTGTGCTGTCAAATTCGTGGAAGGACAAATCTTCAACTTATTTTTAGTTCCGGAAACGGTTTTGACGGACAACGGAAAACAGTTCGTGTCAGTCCAGTTTAAAACACTACTCACCAAATATGGTGTGAATCATCTTTCCATGCCCAAATATACACCTCAATCGAACACATCCGAATGTGTTAATCGTTATATTTTATTGGCTATTCGGTCGTACAGCAAGTCTGACCAGCGTGACTGGGACTCACACCTCAGTGAAATAGCTTCCGCTTTGCATAATGTCGTACATGAGTCTACTGGCTATTCACCTTATTATTTAGTGTTTGGGGAGCATCAGAAAAATCATGGTTCCGATTACGCCCTACACAATTTTTTAACACAGCATAATGGTAATGAAATAATCATCTCTTCGAAACCTGATAGACTTAACTTGGCACGTGAATCCGTTTTAAACTATTTACGAAACGCTTATCCAGGTGTAGATTATTTCGCTGTGTAGATAAATTGGTGCTACGTAAGAGGATTCGTATGCAGGTGGCGAATTCTTGGAAATCCAAATTAAATTAACAACCCGTACACCGAGGGAATTCAAGGTTCGTTAACGGTGTGGCGAACTACAGAATACACACATCCGTACAACGTTGGAGGGCATGTAGGTTGACGAGCGGAGATTAATGTCATATCAACATTAGGTTTAGACATATTTCTCTAGTTACATATTATATTTGCTTGTGTTAATTTAAGCTTAATATAATGTATATGTTTTAAAGCGATCAATAGTGTGGGACGATTGAATGATCAGTGCTTAAATACCATCATAGCACAGCGAATTAAGTTTGGTATGAGTGTCTGGATTAAACCCCTCCCCTCCCCTCCCCATATGCCGTAAATCAGTAGCCGGAAATGCTGTGCCCAGATTGGTCATACCGAATGATTATTAGGCACATACCAGTAATACTAACTCGAATGTCACAAACACAATAGGGAAAATGAAAATTCCTTCTAAAAAAATCCTTTTTTTTAAATACGATTACATTGTTCCACCCTGTAAACGCACGAGGCCATACAAAACATTTTCCTCAGTATACATAAAAATAATTTTCAATTTTCCACATTTTTATCATTATTTAGGTACACAGTACTGAAATGTAATATTCTAAAGTAAATATATGCGTTCGAAACATTTCTTCATATTTTTTGGTTTAACAAATACTACACATCCCCCACGTCCAACACTTGGTTATGTACCGAATAAAATACATAAAAACATAAAAATCTATATATTATGTAGGCGATTATTCATCACCGAGCGGAAAAAATGTATTTTTGGAATCTCATATCCACCAGCAGTACATTACATATATATTGAGACAGGACGTATTGTGATCCAAACATTTTTTATACTCTGCGCATTTTTCGATCCTTGTTAAAATATTGTGTTGTTGTATTATTTATTTTTATAACCGTCAATGATATTATATACATAAGTGCTATTTAAATATGATTTCGAAAAAATATTCCAAATATCTATCGGGTTTTAAATTATATTTGCTGTTTTATGTAAAAATTCTTCAAATATTTATTTCAAAGTGAAAATCTAAAATAAATTTACAAAAAAAAAAAACCTGAAATGTAAATATATACAAAAGCGCCAAGTTATTTATTTTCTCAGTATACTCTCACGTCCAATATACAATATTGTTTATAATCTAAAATGGATACATTGGTGTGGTGTAACAGCCTAAATCTGAAACCTAAAAATTTACCAAATATATGTTGAGAGGGGCAGAAATGCTTTATGTGTTATAAAATTTTTATGTTGAAAGTTTCGCCTTTTGTCTGATTTAATTACAAAAATTAATTGATTTAGGTTTTGTTTTTTAGTTTTGTTTTTTATATTGGAAATACCTGGAATTTTATTTTGCTCTCATTTTTATCGTTTATAGCTACTCCAATGTCAAAAACGAAATAATTTTTTGTAGTGAAAATAAAAAAATAAAAACATAAAAAATCAAAGTGAGTGAATTATTGAGGTTGTTTTATGGCATTTTTGTGTTTACTCCGAAGTAGGTGTATGGAGAAGGGTGACCAAATTTTATTAGATTTTTAATTAAAAAAAAATGTATTTATGACAGTTAGTTCAGAAAAAACTTCTCGATTTTAGACTTAACTCAATAGTATTAAGAAAAATTTTATCCACGACGAAGGAGAAAAAAAAATTTAGAAAAGCTTAAATTTCAAGTGAATCAATTTTTCGCTCGAATCTTGATTTGGAATAATGTTAAACTACAAAATAAATATTGCAGGTTACAAAACTTGATAGGGCCATGAAAATTTTTCGACTTGTAAATTTCATTTGATCTTGTTGGAGTTATTCGAATTTGGCATGCACCAAATATTTCTGTTTATTTTTCCTATTTTAAACATTTTACTACCAGGAAACCTTTGTTGCAGTGAGGAGGAATAAATCTGGAATAAATGGGCTCCTTTTCATGCGTCGCTCTTGAATCTAGAAATTCAATGGTTTGAAGATGTATACTGAAAAGAAGGCCTTGGCCACAGGTCCTAATTTCATTTGAGTCTTTGAGACCTAGCCTAATAAAATTTGTGGCTTTTGCGGACAGAATGAAACCACTGAACAAACCAACGAAATATTATGCAGCTATAATGGGTGTTAACGCCTGACATTGATCATACTAGTTAACAAATTTGAATCACCAATGTTGATCATAACAATGAGATTTCAACAGCGCAAATGATGAAACCCACTTTTGTGGAACATATTAATTTATAGCAACATATTTGTGCTTTCTGTGATTTTCTCTATTGGGAAAATCAACTTGTGATTGTTTTTTTTTGTTTATAAGTTGGCATCTTTGTCAAGAAAAAAGATATATGGGTCTTTTCATTTAGAGGTGATACAAGTGTGTTTGGTTCACCTATAAATTAATAAAATACAAAAACAAACTTCGGCATTCATCGATTGTTCATAGCCATTTTTTGGTCCTTCGAGCCGGATGTTGGCAATAAGACCCGGATTTTTTACAATAAAATAATTAGAATCAATAAATTAGAATAAAATAAATAGAAATCAAGCCATCGATTGTAAAATCTGTTGATGAAACAAAATGAAAGGCGCATCCGGTGTGCAAACATCTTCAACAAGTTTCTTCGGAACTAAAATTGTCGACCAATCGTTTTATCGTATAAAGTATCAGTATAACCAAAACCAACAAAAATGTTTATCCAAGCCGCCTCGTTCGCGCCCTACACAGATTCTATCAAAAAAAATGTACACTAAATTTATTTATGTATTGGTATTTATATATCAGTATTGGAACAGATTTTTTCGTAAAATACTTTAGTTTACCACCTATACTTAAGTAGTTAATATTGTCAAAATGAGTTGTTTTCTTGTAGTTGGTGGATGTGTCAAAAATTGTTTTGTGATCTAAACTGGATTTTATTTTAGTTTATTATGAATAAATAATTACATTACTTAATAAAATTCAAATTAAAATATTAATTTATAAGTATCCATCAATTTATAAGCATCCAGTATAAAAATCGTAAACGTTCTTATTAAATTTGGATTTTTATTTTTATTTTTCGGAGCGACCGGATCACAATTTGTTTCGTTTTATTATTGTCTCAGACAATAAATTTTCTATAATATTTTTTGGAGCTTTCAGATAAATACAAATTTGGTAGCAGAATCACGTATATGATGTTCTGGAATACACAAAAACCAAAAAGAATTTATTCATTAATTTCCAGTGATCGCTGCAGTAAATGCTAAATTAAAAAGTTCGTGCTCTATATCATGCTCAATTACTGGACGGATTTTGTCGAACACAATATGATTCAGCGCTAGATCTAAAATATTTTATCAACATTGAATTAATTTTTGTAAACAACATTTCAATTTCTTGATAAACTTAGAGGTTGATTGGAACAGAAAAGTTGACGATTACATAGAACGCCAGAAATGCAAGGAAAAATCGACTAGCGTACCACTAGTTTAAATTTATCGTCTCCAGCGGGTTATAAAAAAAAGTCAACTATTAAAATTCCGATTCAGGCTCACTACCAAAACCGAAAAATAATAGTTCCAGTACAATAATGCTTCATGCGACTTGCTACATTTCTCTATTTCGACGTCAACAAGTATTTCTACCACTGCGTCACAGAAGGCACAGCAAGCACCTTCGATACGTGCGGTGCAAATTAAATTATCGGACATCAACCTAATTTAAATGAAATAAATTTAGCAAATTAAATATGATCGACGGAACAACTATATGTATATGGCACAAAATCTAAAAAATCCATCCATTCTGCAACAAAATATTTTCGAATCAGCAACAATTAGTTTATAATTTAAGGAAATAATAAGGCAAAAATTAACGATTCTAGAAATTACTACATCAAAGGGGTCAGCAGTTCAATTTCAAATATTCATATAAATATTGATAACCTTAATTAAATAAAAAAACTATAAAGCTTTGTTATTCTTTAAAATATACTGTGAAACGGGAAAGGAAAAATTATATGGAAGGTTATGTAGACAAACCTAAAACTTCCATTGGGCGTAAAAGCCTCTTCCATAACAATAATAAAAAATGTATTTAAAATAATTAACAATTCAATTCAAAATTAAATAAATGCAAAATTCACACATAAACAAAGATAAATATAATTTCATTCAAAACAATTCAGGGACAAGAACAACTGAAGCAGGAACATTCCGTCGTAATTTCCGTTACGATCTTAGGGAAAAGTCGTTTCGGTGGTGTTCATAGAAAAAAAAGAAATAAAAATTGGTTAGCAAATTCTTAAAAATTGATAAAATTGAATAATTATTTGTACGTAAGTAATTTGCGGTTTGTGATATCGTTTAAAGCATGGCGCTTATTGTTAATTTTTTTTACGTAATTGTTAATTAAAATATTGGCAAAACATTTACTAATATTAAAATAAATATTAAAACTATTAGACCCGCATTCGCATTGATGATCCAAATCAATATCTGTTGCTTCATTTTTCCGAAGACTGTCTATTGTCAAATTTATTAGCATGCCTTTCAGATTTTTTGATTCTAAAAATTTAACTTTTAGATCTGGGCTTCTTAAAATCGCTTAAAATATAGAAGACATGTGGAAAAGTATATAATTACTTTCATCTGATGCAACAGATAACCCACCACGTTGTAGGTAATTAAAATAATTGGAGTTAATGAAGACTCCTTTATCAGTCAAAAATAAATTTCGACAAGAGTTGCATTTATTCGCTTTTGACGCGCTATGAGCTGCGTAGCCACTTGCATATAATTTTGCATCGTCGTCAATTTTTACATCTTGAAGATACGTATTGGTGTCTAGGATTGCGTCGAAGTCGGTTAAATCAACTTCTTCGTACAACGAATTTTCATTAGTTGGTTGTAATAATTTTTTGTAGTCCTTTTTATTATGTGCGAATATATTATGTATCCTTATTTTTTTCTCGCATTCTACGACTTCTGTGTAGGACACTTTATAACTGCAACCAGCTAATGACCGATACAGCCTGAACCTACCCTCTAAATCGTCGATTTGTAATTTCCCGATTAAAATGTAATCTACTTTACAATATGAAAATGAAAATTTAATTAAATCTATGAGAGTTTGCGTGGTAAGTTTGAGGACGTTTAAAGTGCTTGATGTTAAACTACCGTTGTTATTAAAACTAGAGCCCCAAACATTGAGCCAAACCAAAAATTTTTCCAAAAATATCAAATTTTCGTCTGTAATCGATTTGATGGGGCAAGCCGATTTTGTTCTTTTGAATTTACCCTTTAATGTCCCTTTTGTATTCGCAACATTCCACCATTTCTTTATAATAACATTGAAGTCGGCAGTTTCTTTCATTTCGTCATATTAAAACAACGCGGCAATGGTAGAATCTTGAAACAAATTATCTACTAACGTAACATTTTGGCGTTCTAAACTATTTGGATTTAGTGTTTTATGATCCAATTTGTACGGTTTTGAAAATTGTATTAATGGATCTTTTGACTTATTGTACAACGAATCAAAATCTGAAAAACACGCCTCTTTTATTGAATAATCTTCAAAATCAAGATAAAAAAATGTTTTATCAATATTTTGTAAATTTAGCCAATTATTTCTGATATTTTTAAATAGGTGAACGGAATCAAATTGGTGAAATATTATAAGGCCTGGAAAATCCGGATTTTCAAAAAAATTGTATTCTGGGCAGAATCTTGTAAACATATTCTGATTGATTCTGTTGTTATCGGTAATAATTACTAATACTTTAAAATCAAGTGATTGTACAAACTGAATCACAGATCTAGTCAAATCAAATAATGTTTCACCAGTAGCGCGCAACACAGGAAAGAGACAAACGATTTGTTTAAAACTTCCAAAAACCGACGTTATCATAAATGCGATTACCGTTCTTGCACATTCCGTAAGATCATTAATAGCCTGCCCTACAATTTTATTACTTTTATATTGCATGCTTCTTTCAATATAAGTTTCATCTATCAAAAGGGCGACATATTTTTCTTTGTCGGTTATAGATTTTGCTACGTGTGTTAAATAATGCTCATCATTGTGTAGTTTATTATAATCTGGTGAAATATGTAAGAGTGACGAAATATGTTTTAAATGACTCGTATGGGACAAAATTTAAATTTTTTTTTGGCGGCCGAATGAGCATATACTAAAAAGGCAAACACGATAATCTCGGAATCATACCGCGGTTTTACGCTATTTAAAAGTTGGACCTGATTAATAATAATATCTAATTTACCGAAGTGAGGGAAATCTTCATCGACATCTCGAACCTTTACCAAGTAATGCAAAGCACGAGTCAGTAAATGTTCGCGATTTTCGGCAATTTTTATAGATTCTTCACGGTACTTAGATAATAAATAAGAAATTTGAGATCATTTGGATATTTTCATATTTCGAGGTACATTTCTAAATTCGCGCTAAATATTTGTATATTGGAAACACATTTTCGAACCGAAAAATTACAGCCCACTTGATCAGAATTTTCTAATTTATAAAATACGATGTTTTCGGTATTTTGAAATATCTGATACTTTGAAATATTTAACATTTCCCTGAATTGTGTGACAAAAATTTCAAAATTACCTATATAGTCAACTATTTGTACAATTGGTTCAATTTGTTCAAAATGAAATGGTATGTGGTGGTCCAAAAAAACAGAGGGTACAGCGGAAGATTTTAGCCTAAGACGCGAGTATGCCAAACGCACAAAATCATCTTCCGTAAAATGTTTCTGACATATCGTCGAATATTTGGTCGGATGCCAATTTATTTTTTGAATGGCATTTAACCATTATAATTTCATTTTTTCACAAGACGGAAAATGAAAAAAGGAAACGGGGAAATCCGGCGTATTATAAGAATACAATGCAACAATGGCGAGGCATTTTTAATTATAATACTATATTCTTAATCTACGTTTAAATAAATGTACTACGCTACTGTTTTGCCAAATCACAGATTGTTATAAAATGCAAAAAAAAAATATCACAACAGTGCACTTGAGTACTGACTATAGATTTTATCACGAATGCAACAATTTAAAAAAAAAAAAGTAAATGTGAATAAGCGCAAAAAATTATAACCGTCAAAAACGATATTACAAACAATGTAAAAAAACACAAATACCTTACACCTTATTAATAAACAAATTTAGCAAAAGACTTACTTGATCACGAAACTACTAAATCACGAAATCGATCCCATATCCAATAATCCAATAATTTGTTCTGCGACCTCGCTAAAAAAAATTATAAAGATTTATTAACTCTTTTAAATAGTTATTCAACATAACATGACATATAAGTAAACGTTATTTACTTTAAACATTAATCAATAATTTTCTTACCTAACTTTTCTAACTATTTTCCAATAAAATCATCTGCTGCAAAGTCCAAATTTAGTGTACCTGTCAGAAATTTAAAATGATGATGTTGTTGTTGCAAAGTATTATTTTCTATTTTTGTCGATTCCTACATACATACACGATACAAGTAAAATATTATTATAGACACATTTGTGTTAGTTTTGTGTATATATACAGCCTTGACCAAAATTATAAAGCACCCCTCCCAAATTGCAGTATCTACAAAACGAATGAAGACAAAAATTAAAACTTAATATTTTTAGGAAATATTTTTTATATTTTATTAATTTTAGTATTTTGTAGGTCCTCCTTTGGCTTTGATGACAGCCAGGACTCTTTTATTCATCGACCGTACTAATTTTTCGCAGGTATTTCTTGATATATTTTTCCATTCCTCTGTCAGCGCACGTTTGAGGTCTTCCTTTGAAGTCATACTGCGATCCTTGATTTTTTTTTTTTAAATTGACCACAAATTTCTAATGGGATTTAGGTCTGTTGACTGGGCGGGCCACTCCATGACTCGAATTTGTTTTTTTCGAAACCAACTCATCGTAACGCGGGAAGTATGGCAGGGGGCATTATCCTGTTGATAAATTATCGAAGAACTATCCGTTTCCCCAAAGATTTGCCGAATTGAGGCATTCAATGCAGCCTCGAGGACGGTAACATAGTTGGTACTGTTCATCGGACCCTCACAAAACAACAGTTTTCCCACGCCTGATGATGCCATACAACCCCACACCATCAGTTTACCCCTCCATGCTTTACGGTAGGCACTATACAATCAGGATTGTATGCTGCCCCGACTCTTCTTCTTACGATGGTTGCGCCAGGAGTTCCAAAAATCTATAAGAATTCCATCAAATTTAACATAAATTTCTCTATTAATTCTTTTAAAATACATAGCACAATTTTTTATTTTTTATTTTTTATATTTACCTCAAAAGTAGATTCATCTGACTCTGAGAGTTGTTTTCTCGCCCAATCCACGTCATTTCAATGTTTGTGTTCTCGAGCCCATCTCAAGTGACTTTTTATGTTGGTAAGTGAGAGCAAAGGTTTTTTTCTTGCTTTACAACCTTTCAATCCAGCTTGCAGGAGCCTTCTTCTAACTCTCCGTGCCGAAATGTGAACTTCTTGTTCTGTTAAATGCTCTGCAGCTATCTCAGCAGATGTTTTTCTTCGGTTTTTGAGAGATTTTCGCACAATTTGTCGATCGTCTCTTACCGAAGTGATACGATTTCTGCCTGAGCGTAGTTTATAGGCATAGTCCCCGGTTTCTTTAACCTTTTTCAATGTAGATTGAACTGCTCCACGAGAGAATTTTAATTTTTGGGATATTTTAATTTGGCTTACACCCTGGGAATCCAACAACACAATTTGTGCCCTTATTCCTTTACTGAGTTGGCACGCTTTAGGCATAATTATCACAAACACACTTTTTTTCTCAAAAAACTTACGAAAACTCTTTTTGATTTAAAACACTTTATGTGAAGACTGCACACGATCAAATACAAAACTAAAATAAAAAAATTTTACGACGCTACAACTTCTTTTTAAGAACCTAAAACAAAACAAAAATTGGTGATTTTCAATAATTAAGGGTCGTATTCGGTGGGATGACTCGTTCGTTAACACCCATTGTTTCGAAAGACATAATATTAATATATAATGCTAATAGATAGGGGTGCTTTATATTTTTGGCCAAGTCTGTACTTTCTGATTTATTTTATACGCATCACTAATCTGCATCACTGCAGCATTATCAACGTCATTCGCGCAGAAGTAAAAAACAACTACATCATCATCGGATTTGTCTTCGAATCAAGATATTGCGCGGCGTTATTCATTTACAAATATACAGTCCACTCATCGATCAGGTGTGTACGTGTGTTCACAGTTAAAAATCGCTGCCTTTATTCATTGACCGTAACGGGAAGTAAAGAGTTACATAATATGCAACGCAGCCATTTTCTGTGTAACCAGCTAAAAATCACCGCATTTATTCATCGATTGTAACCATTATCCAGTAAATACTTACATCGTGCACAAAACATCCATATTGGGTGTCTTCTACTTCATATAAGCCACTGTCTTAATCGTGCGACATTTATGTCTACACAGTACTGTAACATTATTTTTGAGAACTCATTGCGAAAACAATAACGCAAAGAGAAAACAACGCCTTTACTCTCAGTACTCGTTTGATGTCGTTGCAGTCTCAATAGGTTTCTAATTAAAGAAATTTTTCTTCATCAACATCCAAATACAGCAGACAGTTTATTTACCAAACCACCTACGTTCTACGAGTCAGTAGTGATTTGTTATTGTGCTATTTGTTGTTGTCGTAACCACTGATTTAGTTGCAATATGTCGTCAGATGAAAATGAAAAACTAGAGTTATTGAAAAGGCAACGAGCCGCATTTAAAGGCCAATCAACATATTTTAAAAATCAATGTAGTATAGCAACAACCCTGGGTTCGTTTGAGTCGCTATTACGTCGCATTCAGCTAGTGTATGATAAATATAATTCGCGGTTTCAAAGTTAGAATCTGTAGACGATGCCAGTGTAGTTGATCGAGTAAAGTTCGAGGACGATTATGGAAAGTTAGAAGCCATCATTCTTAATAAAATTCATAAACTTAAAAGAACCGAGGATGCAACCAGTGCGTCAGATGGGATGTCTACTTCAATGGGCATTCGTTTGCCTGAGCTGAAACTTCCTTCATTCAGCGGAGCTGAATCGGATTGGTTAGCATTCCGTGACGTGTTCATTGATCTTATTCATAACAAATTCGTTTATTTGATTACGCACATTCGTTCAGGATCTGCCTATGCCTTAATTGAAAATCTTCCAGTGACTGCAGAGGATTACAAAACTGCTTGGAAGTCCATCTGTGATCGCTATAACAATGAAGTTTCGATCCAGAGGGTACATATGAGAGAGATCTATGATGTTAGAACACCGCAGAAAAACTCATCGAAATCGCTACAACTTTTCGTTGATCATGTCGTCAAGCATTACAATTCATTGAGGTCATTGAAGATCAAAGTTGATGAATCGAATCTTATTCTAATCCACCATTTAACCCAAAGACTAGACAATTATTCGCGAACAGAGGTAATTAAAGGTTCAAAATCAAATAGTGTTCTACTTTTAAAGAATCGGGTACATTTACTCGAAGCATTACAAGATAACTCTGCGCGCCAACCTCTTCGACAACAGAAAGATCCTAGAAACCAGTCTTTGAACCCTAGCAGGTCAACCGTCTTAACCACCAATTCCGATAGGTGTAGATATTGTTCGGGGTCTCATTTAATAGTTAATTGTCGAGTATTCAACGATGAGAAATTAATGCCGCAGATGCAGTTCCAGTTTATTCGACAGCATAGATTATGCTCCAATTGTCTGATTATGACACACAATGTTCGTGATTCATGTCATACTAATTCAACTAATAGTTCAACTTCAGCCAAACCAGAACAGAATGATTCAATTGTTAACGGTCTCGTGAATTGGATGCCAAACGTTCACACAACATGTCATTCATCGCACAATCGAAATAACCAACAGGAAGGTGACGCAAATGGGCCCTTCGATCACGAAATTAAAAAGCCGGTAGTCATGATTGGCACAGCTCTTGTAAATGCGAGAACCGTAAACGGTAATCAAATACTGTGTAGAGCCTTACTTGATAGTGGGTATCACATGAATTTGGTAACACATGAGGCGTGCAAGCATTTACAAGCTCATAAATATCCAACCGCTAAAAGTATATCAGGCATTAGTGGTAAGGAATTTACAATACGACAGAAAATGTATACTGTAGATTTTAAATTTTATTTCATTCCAAAAATTTGCTAATGATTTACCGTCGTTGCTGTTAAACGCCGACCTCGCATCTATTCCCGTCGACATAAAGCTTGTAGACCCTCATTTTAATGTACCCAATCGATTTGATTTGCTGATCGGGGCTGAAGTTTATAACCAATTATTTACGGGTGAGTCTGTTAAACTAATTATGGAGCTTCCTCCATTCTACAAAACAGACTTAGGATACGCGGTTTGTGGCAAAGGCAGAATTTATATCTTCGCGGCATCAAGAACCGCAATCATATGTCGGGCTATGCAATATACAAACCCTCGTGTCACAACTTAAATTGTTCTGGGAAATAAAAAATCCTCCTCGTGAGACCTCATATTCGTCGGAGGAGAAGCTATGTGAAGAGCAATATAGCAGAACCGCGAAGAGATTACTTTGTGGTAAATATTCAGTCTCACTCCACAATCAGCTCTATAACAGTTCCTCGCACTCGAGAAACGTCTTCGAATCAGACATGACATTTATCAAGAATATAAAGAATTCATGTCATAGTATCTCACATTAGGCCATATGATCCCAGTCATTAATGCAAACGAATCCAAGACATACCATTTACCACATCATTACGTGCTACAAGCTAGTAGTACCACCTCTAAGCTGCCAATTCAATGCATCGGCCAAAACTTCGTCACAAATTTCACTGAATGATTGCTTAATGGTTGGACCTACCATACAACAGAGTATTATGTATATGCATTTTGTGGTGATATCGCAAAAATGTACTGCCAAATTTGATTAAATGACGAGCAACCAGATTTAGAACGAGTGTGGTGGCGCAACCATTTCTCAAATGAATTACATTTATTTAAATTCTGTACTGTAACGTACGGCACGGCAAGTGCCGTACGCCACCAAAGCCTACCAGACAGATAAATGATCAAATACCAACCTAATTTCCATGGCCGAGTGGCTTTAATAAATCTAACTGAATAATGTTTTATCATTGAACGATTCCATCTGACACTTTGTTTCGATAAATTTAAAACGTGTTTGATCTTAATTGCTCGTATTCCGCAACTCCATCTAAATAAAACGTCTGTTGCGACGATGTCAATTTATGAAGTGAATTTCCTTTCAGAAGTTGACCATTAGTCTCCTACTCAGCAAGCATATCTACAACCAATAACAAAGTCAACCCCGCACCAAACCCCTAACTCAAAACTTAACCCAACGCTAAACCCGAGGCAACCCCAACTCATGCCAAATGCAACCGCAATTTAACCCGAATTAAACCCTAACTCAACCGCAACTCAACCTAATCTTCAACTGAACCTTTACCTCAACCCAAATTCAACCATGAACTAAACGTTCAACTCAATAGCTAAATCAACCCAACCAATAATTCAACTATTGACTCAAACTCAAATAAATGCACAAACAAACTCCTTGTTTAACCCAAACTCAACACACTTCTAAAAAACCACCAAGACCTTAACTCAACCTTAAACTTAACACTCAACGCAATCCGCAAACCAATACGGTTTGAAAAATTACATGTGTGCGTGAACTCAACTCAGCGCAACTCAAACTGAATTCCAACTCTTACAACCTCTGTACAAACAACAAATAAATCGCCAACCTTATGAATAAATCAACCATCAACAGTTCTAAATTATATCTCTAACCCAACTCGAAACTCAATATTGAATCAACTTCAATCTCATCGGCAAATTCAATCAACAAATCAACCATGGTCCAAAAATAATGTATCCCTAAACTAACCCAATTACTCAACGCGAAACTTTCTTTAAATAATTAAAAACTGAAGGTTCACTAAATTTCAACTCAACCCAGTTAAACCTCAACACAACTCCGAACTCAATATTTACATCAAGTCAAACTTAACGCTCAAGTCAAGCGGCAAATTAACGCAATCTGAAAAACTACATTTTTCCTTGCTTGAACTCAACTCAAAACAGCCGTCAATACAACCCTAAATACATTTCTAACTAAACCGCCGACTTAACCTCAGCTCAGCCCTAAATCAATGTTTTTATACCCAAACTCAGCGCAAACTTGCCTTGTAACTTAGTGGAACCCTCAACCCTAAACTCAACGCCCAACTAAACTTGCAAATCACCATAGTTTGGAAATGACAAACTTACATGAACTTAATTAAGTTAGGACAAGCTAACTCTAACTCAACCCTTAGTTAACCCCAAAATGCTGGAGGGGATGGTATCTTTCCAGCTTTACTTCAAAAATATAATGAGGAAATCCTCCCCAGCTTGATCCAGATGTTTCGGGCAAGTTATGCTTTTAACTATACAGGCAAACCTCGTTTAACGAACGTATTGTGTCCCTAAACCGTTCGTTAAACGAGGTTTCGTTGTGCGAGGTAAATAATTTTATGTGCTATTTTTGGCGAAAAAATATTTGTATGGTTTTTAAAACTTTACCATTTATGTACATAAACTGTACTTATAATAATATTCGAGGTTTGAAGTTCGTAATACGAGATTTTACAACAATTTTGGATGTTCGTTAATTCGAGGATTCGTTATTCGAGGGTTCGTTAAACGAGGTTTACCTGTATTCCGAAACTATGAAAGAAAGTAAATGTGGTTTTTATACTAAAGAGGGAGGGGAAGAGGAAGTTCGTCCAGACACCAAGGCCAGGGCGTATCGGCCAATTAGCCTCACATCGTTTCTATTGAAGACCATGGAAAAAATCCTGGACTATCAAATAAGAAGTGAGGTCCTTTGCGGGACCAGTTTGCGTATCAAACTGGTAAATCCACGGTGATGGTCCTTAGCGGTCTAGTCACGAGGATTGAAAAAGTAGTGACATATAAAGAAATTGGCCTTTGTGCCTTTGTGGACATTGAGGGCGCGTTTGATTATAACTCCTGTGGATCTATAGAGAGGGCGGCAATGGGAAAAAGGGTTCCGCTTTCTTCAATTAGGTGGATCCGTTTCATGCTGGAACATCGTGAGATTACTGCCAGACTAGGTGCGAGTCTGTTACCATCAAGGCCGTAAAGGGCTGTCCCAGCGGTTCAGCGTGTAGCCTGCATCGGTGTTACAAGCTCAATGAAATCATGTCCAACCGCGGCTATGGAGTCACTCCTCTGACTGACACTGTTACACCTACATGTTAAAAAGGATGCTGCAATTATGGCGCTGAAAATGCAGGCGGAAGGAAATATCAAACCAGGCAATATGGTGGGTCATCTGGAAATCCTTAACGAGTTTCAGACAGACCCTAACATAGGAATGCCTTCTGACTGTATGCCAGCTGAACTGGACTTCCACAAACCATTCTGTGTTAGGTTACCTGACTGAGATGTGTGGAGTGCAGGTGGACCATCCTTTGAGCGAGGGTCCATGGTATGGTTTACAGATGGATGAAATACGGAAGCTGGGGCGGGGATAGGAATACACGGGAGTTGCACTACCCTTTCGAAGTCCTTGGGTAACAATGCTACCGTTTTTCAAGTAGAAGTACATGCTATAGAACTTTGCGCTAGGATAGGCATAGCAAAAGGCCTAAACGATGCAAATTGTATCAGACATGCAATCGGCCTTAAAGGCTCTTAGCCCTTGTACCATTGTATCATGGCTGGTATGGGATTGTCTGAAGGTTAATAAACATCTGGCAGGCTTAAATAAGGTAACACTTATGTGGGTGCCAGGTCATACTGAAATCGAAGGAAACGAGGCAGCTGATGGCCTCACCTGTGAGGGTTCTGCCTTTTTATTTATTGGACCAAAACCCTTCTATGACGTCACTAAGGGACACCTTAGAGCAGCGGTAAAACGCTGGGAGGATGCTCGAAAGTCCTCCTACTGGCGCAGAATTTCAGGTTTACGACTGGCGAAGAAGCAAACCTGAATTGAGGCTGCTTACTGACTTCCTCACCGGTCATGTCCCCTTAAGGTATCACCTTAAACAGTTGGACCTATGTACGACAGATGGATGCCGCTTCTGGGATCTGGAAGCGGAATCTGCGGAACATGTTCTGTGCAATTACCCAGCCCTTTTCCAGCTAAGACTGCAACATCTAGGAGGGAGAACAATCAGCCCGGATAATATGTATCTTGTACTGGCCAGTAGTATTATCAGATTCATTAAGAGCCTGAATATTCACTGGAAGGAAAATCAAGTAAGGTCCACCACAATAGATCTTTTAGGTCGCGGTGCGACGTGGCTTATCGCACACATGACCCTTCCATCAATAATAGTAATAACAAGAAAATAAACTCTCAAATTAACTGCCTGATCCAACCTTACCCAACCTTAATTGAACCCAAATTTCAGCCGCATATCGACCCCTTAATAAACCCTAAACTCTCTAGCATTGAGAAATCTAGCCTCAACTAGCATAAATAAAAAATTAGTTAGCGTTTATCGACAACCAACGATTAATAACCACGTGGTTTTATGGTAAATTCGTATGGCAAATACCATAACGTTCTGGTTTCAGAAGCATTCCAATTCTACGCCTTAACCAAAGAAACGGATTGACGAAAAAATTCTAAAATACTCATTCGGACGAACAAATATTTTTTTTAACATGTCCATGTGTCTTAACGGTTGGATGTCTGTATCAATGGTATCTGGATCTGGAGAGGGCTTCTCCGATTTGGAATTTTTTCCTCAGTCTATCTGACCGAATACCACATGGTAATTTTTTATATAGTATGTGCTTGTTTGAGGATTGATTTATGTGTTGAGTTTAGGGTTGAGTTGAGGATTAAGTTCAAATTAAGTGGTAGTGGAGTTGGGATTGGGTAAGCGCTGTTTCGAGGACAAGACTGAGTTGTGTTCACGTATTTAGGCAGTTTTCGGACTGTGTATATATTGAGTAGAGCGTTTAGTTTGGGGGTTAAGGGCTTCGATTGGAGATTTGTTTAGGGTTAACCTAGGGTTGAGAGTCATTAATTTTTTCACTTTATCTTGGCTTAGGGCTTGTGTTGGTTGAGTTTGGCGTTGAAATGAGGGCTGATCTTTTAGATTTCTACGTTGACCCATGTAGTTTTGTAGATTGACGATTTATTTAGACGCTAAATTAAGTTCAGTTCAAGTATGAATACAGTTTTCGTACAGTTTTTAGGGGTTTAGTTGAACATTAAGTTTGGAGTTAAGTTGAGGGTTGAGTTGGTGTTTGAGCTAAAGGTTGTGGTAAAGTAGTCTGGTTAGGTATTACAGGGTTCAGTTAGAGGAAGGGGGGGGGGGGGTGGTTCAGTTAGTTATGCCGAAATTGATTGTACATGATTGTACATTCCTCCCCGTTTAATTTAGGTTGCTGCAGGCACAAATCTGATCACCGGTTTCCTCACTCTTTCGGAACGTCTCGGCATCTCCCTTGGTGTGTGATCGCCTTCACTATGAGGTACATCGACTTGCTCACTAACCGTAGAATCTTCGATCTGCCCTCTAAAATTAAAACGATTAACAAGTATATCAAAAAGTTTTCCTGATTGATCGGTCGATGATGCAGGATGCTTGTTCTCTGATAACAGTGGTTTTTCCATCTTAGGTGGTCGTTGAATCTGGTTCTGATGTTTTTTCCGTAAACTACGATCTGTCTTCACTAAGTAGACCATTTTACCAAGAAGTTTTGCAATTTTTCCAGGCACCTTTTTAGGACCTCTTGAGTAGTTTTTTGTGAACACTTTCTGTCCTATTTGAAATTTAGATTCCCCTACTTTATCCAGCCCGACTTTTGGGGAAAGTACAAGATGGTTTTCGGCTGTCGGCCATGAAGAAGCTCTTTTGGAGTTGGCTCATTTAGAGTAGGCGATGGTATAGTACGGTAGGAGACCAGAAATTTGGTCAACGCTTTATCAGGAGATTTGGTAGTGGTTAGGATTTTTTCCATTGATCTCTTGAATGTTCGAATTGTTCTTTCCGCTTGCCATTCGATGCTGGATGAAAAGGAGCCTTCGTCATATGTTGTATTCCGTTGTGCTCACAGAATTTCTTGAACTCCCCAGGAACATACTGTGGTCCATTATCCGATACCGTAGTGATCGAATTGTCTGAACTGCGGTGGTACTCCTCATTCTTGTAATGTAAGAAAATTTTAAATAAGCGTCGATGCAAATGAGCCACATATTAACGATGAATGGACCAGCAAAGTCTAAATGAACTCGTTCCCAAGGCTTCGCTGGAGCAGGCCAAGCTGCAAATTCCCTCTTTGGGTCGGCCTGTGAACCTTGGCAAACCTCGCAATGCACTGACAGCTTTTCTATGTCTCAGTCTATATTTGGCCACCAACAGTAACGTCTTGCCATTTGTTTCATTCGAACTGTACCCCAATGGCATTCATGCAGAATGTTAAGCACCCTTACCCGGAGTTGTGTTGGGATAACCACTCGGACATACTCCGTATGTAGCAACAACGTACCCTTACGGACTGTGAGACTAGTCCATCTTCGAATATATGCTATTATATCTTTATCAATCTGCGCATACCTTGGCCAAGATCATTGTACATACTTTACAACTCTGCCTAGGATCAGTCTTGCATTGTCGCTTCTTGTATAATTGAGGCGTCCACTGGAATAACGTTTAATTGGTTGTTTACTTAATTACCAATCTGGAGACACCCATCTTCACCCTGGTCGAAGATTTCGTCGGGTCCGCATGGGAGTCGTGATAGTGCATCTGCATTACCATGTTTCAAGGTTGGCTTTTACTTAATAGTAAAATCATAAGCCAACAACTTGATTGCCCATCGTTGCAATCGGTGTGCTGTCATGAAAATTTCGAAATGCCTACCATAGAGGTATTGGTTAAATTTTGTACAGCCGAAAACAATTGACAAAGCTTCCTTTTCAATTTGGCTGTATGCTTTTTTGGTAATCCGCTAACGTCTTTGAAGCGAACGCGATTGGATGTTCTGATCCATTAGGATATCGGTGCAAACGCACTGCACTAACTCCGTAACTCGAAGCATCTGTTGCAAGCAACAACGGGTAGTCATCTCGAAAGTGAACTAACTTAGCCTTGCTTGAAAAGCTTCTTCTTGAGCTCGACCCCATTCGAAAAGGACGTCTTTCCGTCTCAATTTGTTCAACGGCGCTGAAATCTGTTAAAAAATCATAACAAATTTGTATAATGGTTGCATTTACCCATAAGCGCTTCAAATTGTTTGACATCGCGCGATTGTAGTAAATCTTGAATTGCACTCAACTGGATTGGCTGGACGGATCCCTACGGCATTAATTATGTGTCCAAGGTACCCGACTTCTGATTGAAAAAATTTACTATTGTTTAAATTGCATTTTTTGTTGAACTTATGTAATCGTTGAAAAAAGAGATTCTAGATTACGTAGATGATGCTCTTCATTTGTGCCCGGGACGATGATATCATCTAGGTAACTACAGCAATGTGTCAATCCCGCAATCACTTGTTCTATCAGACGCTGGAATATAGCAGGCGCGCTGGACACGCCAAACGGTAAGCGCTGGTACTGAAATAGTCTGAAGGGGTATTGATCACCATCAACTGCTTCGATTTCTCGTCCAGCTCGATTTGGAAATATGGATCCGACAGGTCGATCTGCGAAAAATGTTTACCATTCTGTAATTTATGGAACAACTCTTTGGCTCTTGGAATAGGAAATCGCTCTACTTCTATTTGTGGATTTACGGTTACTTTGAAGACCCCATAGATGCGTATTGACCCATTGACTTTTGTAGTAACTACTATCGGTGTCGCCCATAGGCCAAATTGTACCAGGCCTTATAATTTCGTGAGATTGAAGTCTTTCGATCTCGTTCTTTACTTCTGCAAGTTGAGCTAATGAATCGAGCGTGGTTTAAAAAACTTAGGCGAAGCGTTCGAATATAGTTGTAAATGCGCTTGGAAACCTACACAACAACTTAGCGTGTTCTGAAAAATAGGCTCAAATTTTTTGCAGATCTATTGAATAAGTACTTGATTATTGGACTCGGAACTGGAACTAACCGCTGAAACTGTTGCAATCCATTCCTAGAATGTTCGATCCATCCTAGGAGCGATAACATGTATTTATTACCGTCGTATGTATTTCCATATGCACGTAACCCCTGTTTTGATTGGCGCACTGGTGGTTCTGATAGCTACTTGTACCCCTATTAGACCAACCATTGAACACGATGCACCATTATCCACTTGAAAGTCTAACTGTTTGCCGTTTACGCAAAACTCTAATTAAGAGTTTCCTCCAAGACTTGCTGAATGGGTTCATGAGAATTTAATGTAGTACAGTTCCGCCTCCCAATAAATTGGTAACACAGGGTTTCGTTTGGGGCTTGGTTGGAAGAAAAGAAAGGAAATAATGAAAATTGAAGTTTCAACTTAACAAAAGAATGTCTGTTTTAAATATCAAATTTCGGCTTTTTATAGACACAAATGTATTAGTAATAACTGACATTCACAAGATCTTCGATTAGTTAATCATAAGCAAAATTAAGAGGCCAATCATTTGTAACATATCTACCCAAAAATGTATAAATATCAAACCTCACCATACTTTACCCCCAAGAGTTATAAGAAGTGAAACCACCCTGAACAAAAAGCCCTGAAGGGTTTTCTTTGAGTTTGTTTTTTAATTTAGTGAATTTAATTCGCTAGATCGTTACGTTTGTACTTGATACTGTCAATGTTAAGTATGAATTGTATTATTGTTGTTTGGTCGTAGCTACCTGATAAGTAGCCCAAACTTTTCAGTACTAACTCAAGGAAAGTTATCATTTTTGTTCAGGGTTTGTATAACACACACATTGTAGAACTCTTGAGGGTAAAGTATGGTGGGGTTTGATATATGTACTTTTTGGGTAGATATGTTAGATATGATTGGCCTCTTGATTTTGTTATGATTAACCATTCGAAGTTCTTGTGAATGCCATTAATTACTAATATTTTTGTGTCAGTAAAAATCCGAAAAAAATCATTGGATAAGATTGATGTTGTACAACAAGATTATACTGGAATTAGTTTGGGAGTTTAGTCTTTAAAAATTCTATCTATGATCTTTATTTTAAATTTCCGGAAGTCAGAAGTTGTGAATCTGAAATGTACCCTAACGGTTGAAAAACCAATACATTGAACTGCAAGAGATTTAAATTTGAATTAAATTAGAATTATAAAAAGAAGCGACGCCCTATCTAGATAACTTAAATACTACACAAACTAGCGAAATTCACAAAATTATTTCCAGTTCAGCAACGTACCATCGTACAATGACACCGACAAATATAAGAGCACATCATTAGTGTATCTCAAAATTCACGTACATTTTAAATAAATGAAACAAAAATATCATTACTATCTTCTGTGACTCGCAACTATGAGAAAAAAAAAATCTCGTTATACTTCAAAATCATTTTCCCCATCAAGTTGAACAATTTTCGATAGCTAAACAGATATACGATTAACGATAACAATTGACTTTAATACAACTGTAGCTATATAGCAATAGAAAACCATCAAGATTTTTCGAAAAATCATCGAAAGAAATGTTCCATAAATTTTCAATTCATTTACAATCTCATTGGAATAAAATTTGTCATAATCATAATTGTCATCGTTAAACTCGTAATTAGATTTTTTTTTTTTTTTTTTTTTTTGTATAAAATCCCATTTGCAGCGCACTCTCGAAATAAAAATAGCAAACTTGCCATACAACATAGAGCTATAAATAGTTAAACAACAATTTTAAAACCTCCCCTTACAAAAAAAACGGAGACGAAATAAAAATTATTAACATGAAAAATTATTCATGAAGAAAATTGGATTTTTTTTTTGTTAATTTTTCTTTATTAATTTTGTGGTTTTTCTTGTTTCATTTATTTAATTTAATTTAATTTTTTTTTGTTCGTTTGTTTAAATTTGGAAATTTTTTTCATTGTTTGGATTTTTTTTTTACTCTGCGTTATATGCTTTTGCCGTTTAATGTACTCGTATACCCCAAAAACGAGATTTTTCTGTGCGGTGTACATAAATAATTCTGAATTTTATTTTTATTTTTTATTTATGGTTAAATGGATTTATATTGATTGTGCCGACTTTAAATTGTGTATTTTGTGTTAAGGGCGCGGTTTTACAATTTTTAATTTTTTTTTGTTTGTTTGTAGACGAAGGAAATTTTTTTACTTAATGGGCATTATTTTCAACCGTTTTGATGTGGAACTCCACACAAATGTTAAAAAATCGATCGTTGGTTAATTTTTGAGTAACAAATAATCCGAACTTTTTTATTTTTGTTTAATTTTGGCTGTAACTCAACGTTTCATGGACGTTTATTCCAATTTTGATTAATTAAGTTGAAAGCTCCATCTAGCTGGCATTTTGGGTTCATAACTAATGTGTATTAAAATCGCCAAAGTAATATATTCATTCGATGTTTTAATTGCAGGGTGCATATGTATATCGCTAAATGCTGATTGGTTGACGAATTAAAACAAAAAGAATCCAAAACTGTTAACATTTTCGCCAGAATACTATCACACGTTAGGAAAATGTCCAGGTGTAATCGCCTCGTGAGATAAATCACTGTCGAATTGAAGAATCTTTGGCCTAGAATTTAGGATCGCTTCTATTTGAGTTAACAGAGTGAAACATTGTTAACAGAGTTAGGGGAAATTCCAATTTATAAAATTAATTGCTGCGTATTCCTCGACTTCCTGAATAAACTCATCTGATTATATAGTTTAGAGAATTTCACGCATGTATCGCCGTCCTATATTGATGGAAACCTTTTCAGCTTGCCTCGCGCTCCAATAAAATGCTATAAATTTTCAATGAATTAATAAGTCTGCTGCCTAAGTCATCAAATCTGTGACTAAGTCGTAATGAACTGCCTTCTTTATAGTAATACAAATAGACATGACTGTATACCATTTTGTCACCTTGACCCCTCGCAGTCGTTTAATTAGTATGGAAAAAATCTAGCATTGTCCTTGACTCTAATAACGCCATAGCAACTTGATTTAATTCAAATGTTTGAATGAGAACCTATGATCAATCAGAAACTGGATGAAGATGGTTTGTTCTACCTTTGTCAATGTATTTACTGATACACGAGCTTCTTCATTGATTAAATGTGTAGCATCAACCAAGAAAATAATAATATGCTTGCTCTGTAAACAGATTCCTCTCATCTTTCGAAGTTGAATTAGTAGATCAATGCCATAACGGACCATGCTAACATAAATCGTTGTGCATTAATTTTGCTGGATAAACTTCTCTTAAAGCTGTATCTGCAGGATTCTCTTTTGATTTGACATAGCCCCTTATTTTCCTGGGAAAAACCGAGAGAATTTTCGAAATTCCATTGGCGATAAAAGGCTTCCATTGTGATGAATTTGTACTGAGATAATATGCCAATACTGCAAATCAATCTGCCCAGCCATTAATTTTTGGTAGTGGAAGATTAGCTGCAGATGATACTGATTTGAGTCTCGGTATCGTAATCGCCTTTGTTGGTGCAATTTTGGTTTTATTGTTGTGATGTTCGTTACAATCTTCTCGCCGAATTCTAAGCATATTCTGTATACAACTGAACCATAAACTAATTTGCTATCAACACAGAATCCATGGGTTTCAATGTCATGGGCAAATTGTTGTCCTATCTAAAATTGAAAATCCATAGTTCTTGAAATATTCTTTTACTTTCTTTTACTCTAGTAAAATAAAGTATAGTAATCATGAAAATTTTGGACCTTGAGATTTTTAGAGATTTATTTGTTTTGAGGTCCCCTGAGTCCGAAAAAGTGGGTTTCGAAATGGTGTCTGTCTGTCTGTCTGTCAGTCTGTCAGTCTGTCAGCCTGTCAGTCTGTCAGTCTGTCAGTCTGTCAGTCTGTCAGTCTGTCAGTCTGTCAGTCTGTCAGTCTGTCAGTCTGTCAGTCTGTCAGTCTGTCAGTCTGTCAGTCTGTCAGTCTGTCAGTCTGTCAGTCTGTCAGTCTGTCAGTCTGTCAGTCTGTCAGTCTGTCAGTCTGTCAGCCTGTCAGCCTGTCAGTCTGTCAGTCTGTCAGTCTGTCAGTCTGTCAGTCTGTCAGTCTTTCAGTCTGTCAGTCTGTCACTCTGTCAGTCTGTCAGTCTGTCAGTCTGTCAGTCTGTCAGTCTGTCAGTCTGTCAGTCTGTCAGTCTGTCAGTCTGTCAGTCTGTCATTCTGTCAGTCTGTCAGTCTGTCAGTCTGTCAGTCTGTCAGTCTGTCAGTCTGTCAGTCTGTCAGTCTGTCTGTGTCTTCTCTACAGCCCATATGGTTTAATCAATCGAACTGAAACTTCAGATTTAAGCTTTTTTAATAAATTGGGAGGTCCCAGTGAACTTTACTCCAAATCGACTAACCGGAAGTGGCCACTCCCTTACAGAAAATTTGTTTTGCAAATATCTAAAAAGTATAAGGTTTGCAAAAAACTCTTTTATCCAAAATGTTTCCAAAAATTAAAAACAAAAAAAAATAAAAAATTAAAAAAATAAAATTTCTCAAAATTCTCTGTTCGTAAAAGAAAGTTGTGTGTTGGCCACACCTCAATTTTAACTAGGTAATTAAGGGACCTATTCCATGTGCTAGCGAAACCTTTGTCATCATTGTTGGCAATGGCCGATATTGGCCCTTGGGGTTGAATGCGATTTCCAAAAAATAATTTTGCAGAGCTTTTACTAAACAAACGATTAGTATGGATTAGGGTTTTTTAACTAGGTACTTGAGGGACCTATTCTATGTTTTAGCGAAATCTTCGCCATCATTGTTGGCAATGGCCGATATTGGCCCTTGGGTGTTGAGTGCGATTTCCAAAAAAGAATTTTGCAGAACTTTTACTAAACGAACGTTCCATATGGATTAGAGTTTTCTAACTAGGTAATTAAGGGACCTATATCATGTGCTAGCGTAACCTTTTTCATCATTGTTGGCAATGGCCGATATTGGCCCTTCAGAGTTGAGTGCGAATTCCAAAAATTAATTTTTGCAGAACTTTTACTAACCAAACGATTCGTATGGATTAGGGTTTTCTAACTAGGTAATTGAGGGACCTATTCCATGTGCTAGCGAAACTTTTTTAATCATTGTTGGCAATGGCCGATATTGGTCCATCAGAGTTGAGTGCGAATTCCAAAAATTAATTTTTGCAGAACTTTTACTAACCGAACGATTCGTATGGATTAGGGTTTTCTAACTAGGTAATTAAGGGACCTATTTCATGTGCTAGCGTAACCTTTGTCATCATTGTTGGCAATGGCCTATATTGGCCCTTAGGATTTGAGTGCGATTTCCACAAAATTATTTTGCAGAACTTTTACTAAACGAACGATCCGTATCGATAAGGGTTTTTTAACTAGGTAATTAAGGGACATATTCCATGTGCTAGCGAAACCTTTGTCATCATTGTTGAGTGCGATTTCCAAAAAATTATTTCGTAGAACTTTTACTAAATAAATGATCCGTATGGATTAGTGTTTTCTAACTAGGTAATTGAGGGACCTATTCTATGTGCTAGCCAAACCTGTCATCATTGTTGGCAATGGCCGATATTGGCCCTTCGGAGTTGATTGCGATTTCCAAAAAATATAATTTTGCAGAACTTTTACTAACTGAACGATTCGTATGGATTAGGGTTTTCTAACTAGGTATTTGAGGGATCTATTCTATGTGCTAGACACACCTTTGTCATCATTGTTAACAATGGCCGATATTGGCGCTTGGGATTGAGTGCAATTTCCAAAATATAATTTTGCAGAACCCTTACTAAACGAACGATTCGTATGGATTAGGGTTTTCTAACTAGGTCATTAAGGGACCTATTCTGTGTCCTAGCGAAACTTTGGGCATCATTGTAGGCAATGGCCGATATTGGCCCTAGGGTGTTGAGTGCGAATTCCAAAAAATAATTTTGCAGAACTTTACTAAACGAACGATTCGTATGGATTAGGATTTTTTGACTAGGTATTTGAGGGACCTATGCCATGTGCTAGCGAAACCTTTGTCATCATTGTTAGCAATGGCTGATATTGGCCCTTGGGAGTTGAGGGCGAATTCCAAAAAATAATTTTGCAGAACTTTTACTAAACGAACGATTCGTATGGATTAGGGTTTTCTAACTAGGTCATTAAGGGACCTATTCCGTGTGCTAGCGAAACCTTTCTCATCATTGTTGGCAATAGCCGATGTTGGCCCTTCAGAGTTGAGTGCGATTTCCAAAAAATAATTTTGCAGAAATTTTACTAAACGAACGTTCCATATGGATTAGTGTTTTCTAACTAGATAATTAAGGAACCTATTTCATGTGCTAGCGAAACCTTTGTCATCATTGTTGAGTGCGATTTCCAAAAAATAATTTCGTAGAACTTTTATTAAACGAACGATTCGTATGGATTAGGTTTTTTTAACTAGGTATTTGAGAAAACTATTCTATGTGCTAGCGAAACCTTTGTCATCATTGTTGGCAATGGCCGATATTGGCCCTTGGGAGTTTAGTGCGATTTCCAAAAAATAATTTTGCAGAACTTTTACTAAACAAACGATTCGTATGGATTAGGGTTTTCTAACTAGGTAATTAAGAGACATATTCCATGTGCTAGTGAAACCTTTGTCATCATTGTTGAGTGCGATTTCCAAAAAATAATTTCGTCTAACTTTTATTAAACAAATGATCTGTATGGATTAGTGTTTTCTAACTATGTAATTGAGGGACCTATTCTATGTGCTAGCCAAACCAATGTTATCATTTTTGGCAATGGCCGATATTGGTCTTTCGGAGTTGAGTGCAATTTTCAAAAAAAAAATTTGCAGAACTTTTACTACCGGAACGATTCGTATAGATAAGGGTTTTCTAACTAGGTATTTGAGGGATCTATTCTATGTGCTAGACAAACCTTTGTCATCAATGTTGGCAATGGCCGATATTGGCCCTTGGGTGTTGAGTGCGGTTTCCAAAATATAATTTTGAAGAACTCTTACTAAACAAACGATTCGTATGGATTAGGGTTTTCTAACTAGGTCATTAAGGGACCTATTCTATGTGCTAGCGAAACCTTTGTCATCATTGTTGGCAATGGCCGATATTGGCCCTTGGGTGTTTAGTGCGAGTTCCAAAAAATAATTTCGTAGAACTTTTATTAAACGCACGATTCGTATGGATTAGGGTTTTCTAACTAGGTATTTGAGAGATCTATTCTATGTGCTAGACAAACCTATGTCATCAATGTTGGCAATGGCCGATATTGGCCCTTGGGTTAAGTGCGATTTCCAAAATATAATTTTGCAGAACTCTTACTAAACGAACCATTCGTATGGATTAGGGTTTTTTAACTAGGTCATTAAGGGACCTATTCTGTGTGCTAGCGAAACCTTGGGCATCATTGTTGGCAATGGCCAATATTGGCTTTTGGGTGTTGAGTGCGAATTCCAAAAAATAATTTCGTAGAACTTTTATTAAACAAACGATTCGTATGGATTAGGGTTTTTTAACTAGGTATTTGAGGGACCTATTCCATGTGCTAGCGAAACCTTTGTCATCATTGTTGGCAGTGGCCGATATTGGCCCTTGGGAGTTTAGTGCGATTTCCAAAAAATAATTTTGCAGAACTTTTACTAAACAAACGATTCGTATGGATTAGGGTTTTTCCTTTTCTTTTACTCTAGTAAAATAAAGTATAGTAATCATGAAAATTTTGGACCTTGTGATTTTTAGAGATTTATTTGTTTTGAGGGCCCTTGAGTCCGAAATAGTGGGTTTCGCAATGGTGTCTGTCTGTCTGTCTGTCAGCCTGTCTGTGTCCTCTCTACAGTCCATATGGTTTAATCAATCGAACTGAAACTTCAGATTTAAGCTTTTTTGATAAATTGGGAGGTCCCAGTGAATTTTACTCCAAATCGGCTAACCGGAAGTGGCCACTCCCTTGGTCCAGAAAATTTGTTTTGCAAATATCTTAAAAAGTATAAGGTTTGCAAAAAACTCTTTTATCCAAAATGTTTCCAAAAATTAAAAACAAATAAAAAAAAAAAAATAAGAAAAAAATAAAATTTCTCAAAATTCTCTATTCGTAAAAGAAAGTTGTGTGTTGGCCACACCTCAATTTTTGATATGACAATGAAAACTTTATTATAGTGATTGATCCGTCTTAACATTTTACTACATCTACTCTAACTCTGAATTATATCCTCATTTTCGTAGATGAATCCCAGCGGAATTTTGTCTGTACTATCTTCTAACAAGTGGTTTGGCGTCTATTGGAGGGAGGGACCAAAGTTGAGTTAATTAATCTACCAGCTCCGTAACCTTACAGTAGGGTGCGCATCACGTGAGCTGTTCTGGTCTAGTCATTAGGCAGCGGGGGGTAACCTGTTCACAACTCGCAAGTGTACGTGCTGCCTCTTTGTGGCAACCACTGGTAACTAAAACAATTTGGCACATTTTTGGCCATTTGGCACAGGCTAAAGTACGGTGTTAAAGGAGAAAACCTTGACAAAAAACCCTAACCTAAGGTGGAACAGCATATGCCGATGGATGAATGACTGATAGGTTAGTCAGTCCAAAATATGCGGACTACGGATACCAGGCACCCTCCAGTTTTATTTAGCCTTCCTGTAGTAAAACTGGGTGACCTACAGGCGATTTGCCACTCCCAGCAACTCGTAAGAGTAAAATCAAACGGAGTACGGGACAGGAGTAGGAATTTACGGGAGTGGGACAGCCCTTTTTAAGTCCTTGGGCTTCAATGCTACCGTCTTTCTAGTGGAACTACATGCTGTAGTAAACATCTAGAAGGGAGTGCAATAAGCCAAGATAGTATGTATCACGTACCGGGAGGCAGCATTGTCAGGTTCATTAAGAAGGGTCCAGCACAATAGATCTTTTAGGTCGCAGTGCGAAGTGGCTGATCACCCGCATGGCCCTCCAATAATAATAATAATAATCTGCTAACAACATAGGCTATTCTTGATATGTTCACTCGACAATTCATTCTATTTAAATGCTTGATTGGTACTTGTGAGCCACTATCCATTAACACACGACAATACATTTCGCCCAAATTTGTCTAAAATGCTCACTTTCGCTGTTGATTAAACTGACTGAGTAGTCGCTGATACAGTCAACTGTGCTGAAGTCGTCACTGCTGGTTGGACAAATCGATATTAGCTTTAATTTCAGCCTCCGATTCTAGAATTTTCTTCTGTTCCATGTGGGTTGAACAAAGTGAAGTGTTATGCCTTCTCCCGCATATTTTAAATTTCGCTTTAAACCGGCATTTCCCTGCTTTATGACCTGTGCTGATCCAATTGAAACAGAGACATTTTTCTGCATCAAAATTTCTTCTTCCATCACAACTTAATTTTTGAAACTCTTCACAATTAGAAATATGGTGAGTCCTTAAAGTGCATCGACACTGTCTTTTGTCTATGCTTGAGTGCAAATATCTGGCTGCTTATTGGCATATTTTTAATATTCTGTTCGAGGGTTTCTATTTATTTATTAAATATTGCCCAAGCACACTTCGTTTCTTGATCAGATTTTTATAAAAGTAAATGCATAAGCCAGCACGTTCTTGTGCTTTGCTTCCCAGAACTTCGTCGGTTATATCCGCCAGTCATCGCAGTTTAGAAATATTGCCTTGAATATTTGATTGACAATAAGCTGTGTTTTGTCGCATCTGTGAACTAATTTTTAGCAGGCTTTCTCGTAATATTCTTCGGTTACGATTATTTAGTTTAATAGTGCAGCTGCGTCTTCTCGAATCAATCCTTTGAGGTATTAAAATTTATAGGTTTTCGGCATTGGATTGTTGTGAATCGAGATCTCAAAAAAATTCTTGAACGATGATGAATGATATAGATTCTCTAAATCCAGAGAATCACAATTAAACAGTTTCAACTGAAACCCGCCAAAAAGCCGGAACATCTTATTTTCTTAAGAACAAAGCAAACTTATTATTAGAAGCATCGCGCCATCTTAGCCTTAATCCATTCTTAAAAGCCCTAAATTGCTTTATTATCACTTTTTAACGATAAGAGAGCAGTAGGTTCAGTCGGGCCCCTGCAATTTGGTCAAGATTTGTTCTTTTGGCCAAAATATCTAACCTCCGAGCAGCTTTAGTTTCATTTCCTTAAAGTAGAGCATTGTTCGAGTTTTTATTTGGTGATAAGAGGATAAGAATTTTTTTCAATGTTGAAATTGCTTTGAATTAGCTAATTACTTTCGTTTTGGAACTTTCTGCAACAACTGTACCATATCCGATAGTCCGTAAATTCCCCTTAAGCAAGGAGCTATTTCGCTTAAAAATATTATCCATGGTGTTTCCATATCGACTACGTTTTCCATATTTGTTATAAGGCTACCGTCTGTGCGTCTGTCAAACTCCTTGATTTTTTCCTACGATTTCTATCCTTGTGACGAATAATGTTGTAAAATTGTATTTAGTGACCGCCCGAATTAAATTCTTGCCTGTCCACGTGTTTTTACCATACTTAACCGAAATTAATGTACGATTCGAACTCTAAAGCATCGTTCGAATTTTGGTTTCGTTAAAGTTAGATTTGTCTAAAGTTTTTAGGTCTATCCGATTATATTCGATATAACTCGTAGGTCTTACAGTTCAAACTATCATTTGTTCGATATTTTTATCCGAGATTATTTCAGAGTTCCTTGCTTAATGTAACTGACCAACCACTGATTTTCACCAACAATTCATTTAACAATAGATTATTTACAGGCAGATCCAAATTTTTGTTTATTATTGAAATTGAAAACATTACTGGGATACTCAGAATTATAGATATTCGAGTTCATGCTAATGGTTTATCGATAGTAGAAAGTAGGCAGGTAGACAGACCGACACCAGATTGACAGGCAGACTTATACTACTTCGGATCCTAATTTTAGGAACCAAAGGGCCCTCCAAACGGGTTAATCTCCGAAAATCTCTGGTGGGCCTCTCAAAGTATCAAATATCTCTAAGTATATAACACTGCCAGTTGGCTGGGGGCTCTAAAACGTATGCCAGTGCCTTCTGAAAATAAAATACTTCAACTGGAGGCAACTGGAATAGATGTCAGTACTTTAGACTTTGAACCTCAATTAAATTTCGCGATTTTTTTTTTGTGGGATAGTATAGCTTTCCTGTACTTTCATTGCGTGATTTATTACTTTGTATGTTCTCCGTATTGCCGCAACTGATAAATTTGATGGCTAATGAATTGAAACAATTATAAAATAGTGGAGCTCGCCTGTTTATAATGATTCTATAAATCATTCTGATTTGTAAAAATGTTAAGAATTTCTTGTTTTTGAAGGAATGAAGGCAATTAGTGAAACATCTTAAGTCAGATATTAGTTGTCCAGTCTGCTAGGTGAAATGGCCAAGTCTACGGACATCTTTTCTTACCTTGATGGGATCTAAGCAAATAAAAAGCTCGCTTTTTCAATTGCAAAAATACATCCCAAGCATTATACGATTGCCAGACTACTTATTCGTTCTGAGAGGAATATACATCTAATTGGGGGCAACGATTCTGACTGAGGATCAGCCAATTAATCATAACCGCCTAAATCAAAAAACTTAACACTGTAAGACAAACGGGACACAAACTCCAGTACAAGTGTTTATCAAGCATCCAATCCGTTCTGCTTTACCTTAGACCATTGGCACTAATCAAAAACAAAAATATTACTGGAGAATGGTAATTGCGTCGTGCATTACTTGATTCAAAGCAAGAACCTCTATACAATTTACTCATGGTGGAACCTACGAATTACGAACCACTTCCAACAATGTTCCAACAAATAGTCATGCATCCTGATGATAGGAACCACCATGGAATAATGTAGCGAGCAGATCCTGCATAACAACCAACACAACATCGTTTGCATTCGGTAATAAAGGCCATCCGTTGGAAAAAACTGTGTTACAGACTGATTAATTAATTGCCGAAAAAAATGCTTTAAGAATTAGAACATATCAGAATTCCGTGATAACACCCACGATGGATGGTTCCATCCAAAAAGACCTATTTAGCAGTCGTTTATTGCAGATGTGTTGTGATTTGTCATATAGTAGCTTCGACAACGAACGTTGCACCTATATAAAGCTAATTTGGAAAGTAAAGCAAGTTGCGCTGCAAGACTATACTTGGTAAGCTTTCTAAGAAAGCCATAGGAGCATTTAAATTTGACAAATATGAAAGTTGCAATGCAAATCGCCCGCCGAACTAGTATCATTGTTTTCCGACAACATTGGATGCATATACCGATTAATTAACCAGCCCAGCAGACTCAGCATCTTCAAAATGAGTTAACTTCGATTTTTGGTGGCATGAATCGAAATGATTAAGTCAAACAGAATCAAAGTGACCTCAAAAATGAACTGAAAGCAAAGCTAATGATCCAATAAAAGAAGAAAGGAAAACCACAGTACTATCAGCAATAGCACTCTAAACGAAATTATTAATTTGCATCTCAAATCAGCTGGTTGCTTGAGCAGAATTTACTCATTTTTAAAAATTGTTAGAGTTCTTGCAAGGGGTACGTTCGACGAATTAAATTTTTAAGAATTTTTGAAGTTATTATCAAAGATCAATCAAAATCCAAAGTACAATAGTTAAATGGGTTTAGATTTAGAATTCCTCATCAGATATTCCTTGGTTTAAAACAATCCAGCAAGTGAGTGGGAGAGTGAATTTAACGAGGAAAGTCTTACGAAATGGATGAACTACAGAGTGTTACGTGGTACTCCTTTGAGAATTCCGTTCTTTAAGAAGCTAAACCATGGAAACTGACAGGAAACGTCATTTGAGTGAGAACAAAGATTGTGAGTTGTGTGGAAGTCTGAAGGATGTTGAACATATAATATTGGCTTGTACCAGATTTAGCAAATATAGATCTTAGTTCAACATCTAATGGAATACCAGAAATCTAAGTGATTTAATGCATGAGGGTGGTTCTTTGGCTTATAAGGAAATGAATGAATTTAATAGATGAGTGAGATTACGAAGGGTCAGCCGATGATTTTTTTGGCAGTATAATCGGATGTTTGACACAAATTTGTTCCTTTGTAAAGATAGGATTTCTAATCCAAACGCGTTCTTTTGTACTTCTTTCAACATAAATTTCTCAGTTTTACGTAATAAGTCAACGAAGCACAGACAGCGATGAGACGGACTAACCTTGAACCAATACGCTAAAGTTCTTTTGACACTATCAACCGATGAGAACCTTTCTAAAAGGTGAGATACTAGATTTGGCAATTTGCGTGTGATTGATGACGGGCGAATGCTTCTCTTCAGGTGGCACCTCGGAGGTGAGCGCAGTGTTGTCTGATGGCCAATTAACTTCGAAAAGGCTTAACCATCCAGGTCCGTGCCACCACAGTTTGAAGTCAGGCAGCGAATTTGGGTTAACGCCCGCGTTGCGCAATCCGCTTGATTATTCCTTGAAATAACATGTCTCCAATGAGTTCGGGGCAGGATAGCCAGGAATTCGGAAGTGCGGTTTCTACCAAATGTTTACCATCTTCGTGATAAATCAGATAACGAAGCCAGAACTATTTTTAAATCAGTTCAAGCGTATATGTGGTGCTTACGGTCCTGAAAACTGGTCGAAATATATCTGATTAGTTTGGCTAAAAGTTCAGCGCCGCACAGCTCCAGCCTTGGCAGTGACACTTGCTTTATCAGGGCGACTTTAGTTTTCGCAATCACAACTGTTATATTGACTTGTCCTTCTCGATCTGTTGAACGCAGGTAGACAACAGCAGCGTACGCCATTTCCAAAGCATTTCAAAAACCATGTAACTGAAGATTGGTAGTTTGTGATTAAACTCCAAGATGACGCGGTATTTCAACCCGTTTCAAATTTACGAGGTTATCTTTGAAGTACATCCATTGATGATGAATGTCCAAAGGAAGTTTGTCATCCCAATCAAGCTTGAGGATCCATAAATTTAAAATATTAATTTAGTTTGCATTTTGTCAAACTTTCGCTTGATGATTGAGTAGTAATACGGAAGCAAAAGATGTCCTTATTTGGACTCCATCCCAATCCAAGAGATTTAATGGTCATTGTCTCATCCTGAAAATCCAGTATGGAAGGATCCTTTATGGCACCAGGAATTTTATTCAGAAATTGCGGCGAATTTGATTTCAATTTTTCTCAAATGAAGGCCGGCTTCACCAAATCATCCACGTAAAAATCTCGCTTGATAATTCTAGCGGCTTCAGGTGACTCTGCTTCATTATCTTCTACGATGCGATGTAGTGTAGGAATTGCCAGGAATGGAGCGCTAGATGTACCATAAGTCATTGTTCTTAAGCGATATATTTGAATTTGTTTTAATGGATCGGCCCTCTATACTATTAGCTGGAAATTGTCATCTGGCGGAGCAATTAATATCTGCCGATACATTTTTTCCACATCGGAGGAGAAAACTATCGCATGTTGCCGAAAACAAGTGATAATTGTAACAATATCATCTTATATGGTCGGTCAAATCAGTAATGCATCGTTTAACGACACTCCTGAATATGATTTACATGAGCCATCAAACGCGACTCGGAACTTTGTAGTGGTACTATTGGCCTTGATGACCCCATGATGAGGTAAGTAGAATTGGTCTGAATCCTTCATTTTGACATCATTTTCCCGCATCGAGCGATATGTAATCTGCCAAGAATTGTTTGTATTCAACTGCCAGACTTTCATTTTTCTCAAATCTGCGTTCCATATTAAGGAGCCTTTTCACAGCAGAAGTACGAGAATGGCCCAATACTGGTTGGGGAAATTTAAATGGAAGCCGGACACTGTACATCTCACTGTACATACACCTCCTCATTTTGTTGGACCTGATTGAGGAACAAAGATTCAAACTGTTCTTCGTGATTGCTGAAAAAATCTCGCAGGTGGACTATCTCGTTGTGGAGCCAGCAATATCTATCCAAACTGTGTAGACTGGGCGTGCGTATGACTATTAATTACAACTTTGTCCGGATTAAGTAAATCAAAAAATATATCAACACCCAATAATAGTTCGATTTCTCTGGCCTTGCCGTAGGAGGGATCCGCAATATTTAGGGCCGATATTTGGCTGATATCTAAAATAGAATCCGACGGGTAAGCTGACAGCAGTTTAGGCAATATAAATGTTTTTAATTCGATGTAATCAGAGTTGAACTTTGAAGATATTTCGATGTTAACTAGACCATTTGTAGTAGCTGAGGCAGAGCCATTTAAGCCATTTACAGTGATCGAAGAATGGCTTCGTACAAGTCCCAGGCGTTGAACTAACTTGTCGCTAATCATTGAGCATTGTGATCCAGAATCGAGCAATAGTAAGCAAAGTGTGGTTTATCAGAACAGTCGCGGATTTTAACAAACGCTGTTGGTAACAGTGAGATACTCGGGTTAGTTATTTTGTGATTCACAATCTTGTTGCTCGAGTTCGCTGTGATGGCTAAAGCATTAACTTGCGCTGGAACTTTGAACGGTAAAGTTTTTTGCATCGAATTCAATAGTTTTTTAGGCGAGGCATGATGTTGATCAATGATAGCTGACGATGTCGATGGAGTCGGTCGTACTGACGAATGTGGTTGGGTCGGATCTTGTCTGTCAATATGTAACATGGTGTGATGGAGCTGGTTACATTTTCTACATCTATTGGGAGAATGACATGCGTTGGCAGCATGTCCCTAGTTGAGACAGTTTTGGGACGCAGATAATTGTGTTACAACTGATTGCCGACTTTGGATGTCCATAGCATGAAACTTAAAACATCTACGAATTGCGTGCTTCCAGTTGCAGTAGAGGCAGTTATCTGACCTTGAAGTTAAGGCCATCAGTCTGACGGGCAGTTTATGTTTAGATACTTTAACTGCTGCTAAATTTCCGGTTACGCCATCGTCTAAACCGTCGCATTTGATATTTAAGAAAGTAAAGAAGTGATTGATATCGGAAAAGTCTTCATCCACTACCTCCTTCGACCATTCTTGCCTTGTTTCATCGTCCAGTTTTAAAAGCAATATTTGAATTTGCCACGCATCTCTATATTCTGCCTGTGTACCCATGGTTCGAATGCCGATCAGTAATTCATCTGACTTGTCACTTAGCGACCGGATATCAGCAGCTTGTCCGCTTAGAGCTGGGGCTTGATCCAAGAAAGCCGCAATGTACTAATTCAAAATGAACTTAGGCTTCTTGTATCTCGTAATTAACTTATTTTGTGGTTCTATGTAATTTGCTTCTGTTTCTAATAAGATCCTGATTAAGGAGGCCGGCCCGTCTGTTAACAATCGTTCGAAAAGCTTCAGCTTAGTGACAGTCGAAAGAGCTTCGTTATTGTGAATTGATGAGGTGTACGAATCCTCAAAAGGTGGCCAGTTTTTGTACACGCCGTCAAACTTTTCTATTTGTACCTCTGGCAATTTGCCTTACCTCTTGGTAAATTCATTTGTTGTCGTGTTCAATCCTTCGAAGAAAGCCCTTGGTTGATCAAACATCTCGGTCAACCTTGATGTAATAACGGGGGAATCTTCGATTGTATTCTGCCCTCCTCGCAATATGCGTATACTTTTCAGCAATATCTCTTTCAACTCGAAGTATTTCTTTTAAAATTCTTCCAATTTTGATGCATGACCCGGGAACACAAATAAGTTGCTGTCAAGAGTTTCAAAGTCTTCATATAATTCGTCGAGTCTTCTAATGCGGATTTGAATTGCCTCCGGGGAGGTAGTTTCTGATAATTGTGACACCGATGCGAATAATAAAATAACGTGATTATTATACGAATAATTATTAAAAATTATTAAATTATTATACGGTTGTTTTATATAATTACCCTGTATTTATCCTTTTGACTAGGGTTAATCAAGAAATCCGTCTCGAAGGACCATAAAGAAAAGCGATGATTTCTTACGATATCACAATAAAATAATACAACTTTAATGAATAATAAACTTTTTCATGAAATCTTTATTAAATTTAACTTTTTTTTGTCACAATAATTTATGTTTTACAATAGTTGACCGTACTCCACGAAGATGAACAAGCAATTGTTTGAACATTATACCTTAGTGCCTCTAAAATATTACTTAAATTTGGGAGTATTTCACTTTTAAATAAATTTGACAACAACAACTTCGTGTGTGGAATTATGACGGCAATAATATTTTATCAGCATTCTCTGTTTATAGCTTATCGTAAGATTAAAAACAATTAAGTACTGAGCCTCAATCCGAACTTACCTCAAAATTTTGAGTACTAATTAAACAAAAAAAGTTTTTGTTTTTTTTAAAATACAGAGTGTCAAATATTAAAAATTTCATGTCCTTTTATAAGTATAAATTAAGAAACGCAGTTTTCTGGTTGTACACTGGAGAAAATTAAAAAAGAACATTTCGGCGGCCATTTTTAAAAAAGCAAATTGAAAGTTAGTAGCAATTTGATAATTATTTTTCTATGCCGATGCATGTATTTTTAAAATGAGCACAATCTTATTGTTTTTGAATAATCTCTAAAATACAACACCAATTGGTTTTGGAGTGTAAATTTTTAGATATTTGACACCCTGTGTCTTAAAAAACAACAAAAACAACGAAAAATCACGTTCCATAAGTTTTCTATGTTACTTAGTGCTACAAACCACAAAAAACAAAAATCATAAAATTAGAACATGATTTCCGGTCCCAAGGAAAGAATTCGTGATTTCATGCGTTTTCTCCAATTATTATTTTTTATTTTGTTTTATAGGTAAAAGCAAGTTGTTTTCAACACTTGAAAGCTTTATGCTAGTTGAGAAGTCGCAATCTTAAATTCTAATTCAATGGATTTAGAGCTCCAGTTGTATCTGGCCGGAGTCTTATGAAGACCTCTAAACGCTTTAAAAAACAGTACGCTCATCATATGGGTAATGTTTACACGGAATTCGTAGTTTACGAAGTTATTAAATTTTAAAGCATATTCCTTTCGTGTTACACTATCCTAAATACATAAACAATAAAATGTCTCTACAGTAATATGAATTGTTTTTATCTTAAACTTAATTCAACAAACTTTGTTTTTTACTTATAAATAATATTTTATTCTACTTAGTTTTTTTTTTTGTATTGTATTGTTTTTGGACAAAAAAGCTTGCTCACAAAGAACGAATAACTAATCCAGAAAAACGAATTACAATACTTTCAACACTTTAATTCAAAAACTTTTCTGGAATTTCTCAGTAGTTTTTTGTGTCCTTGTTTTGCTGAATTTTTATTTTCGTATTTTTTTTTGTCCCACATACGCTTCACACATAAAACATAAAAAGAGATGTGTCTCTTGTGACATTAAACTTAGACAAAAGAATAATCCGGGTAATACCAAAAAAAAGCTGTTATATATTTTATTGTAATTTTTTTGCTTGATTTAATTTATTTTTGTTACACATCCATAAATGTTTTATAAATTGTGCAATTTCTAGATGAACGATCGAAATTTTATATTCACCGGGAAGATATTAAAATGTACAATTTAATTACGTTTATATACAGTATAAAAACCATTTTTTGTTATTCCTCCGCACTCGATATAATTAAATTAGCACAACAATAAAAAAAAAAAATGTTTTTTAATTCTGTTGGTTTTATGTCCCAAAAAAATTATAATTTTCCAATAAAATTAAATCAAAATTGCTTTAGCTAATTATCTAATTAAAATAAAAATCAATTTTTCGAAATTCCCTCAATCTCCCACCAAAACTCGTACAAGATTTAAACAAGTATTTTCCATCATCATCATCATCATCGTCAGCATCAACAAATATTTTCATGTTTCGGGGAATAAATCGAATTAAAAGCAGCAAAAAATTACATCGTAAATCATACAAAATCATAAAAATTTTATCAAAAGCATAAAAAAAGCTGTTCACTATATTCTCTTATGTGTGTGCATTGTTTTTCTTACATTTTGCTTATTGTATTGTATAAGTTCGAACTACATACTTGAAAAAAATAAAAATGAATATTACTTTTATGTCGGATGTATGGTATATATGTTGCTGCCTGCATTATTAATCATTAATCAAATTTATTGATTTTGATTTATTCGGGGTTAAAATTAGATGGAGTTAAAAATTTTTTGGCATACACAGGTAAAATTGATGATGTATAGGAAATAATTTTACATCCTCCAGTTTGTATCCAATTAAAACATGTTTCAACTTCGATTAAACCACTTTGAGCACAAAAACAACCCCTTCGCATATATAGTATACCAGGAACATTCATATCTTGATCAATAATCTGAAATTTATTTTTATTTCTTTACTATGAAAAAGGTTTTTTTTTTGTTGCCCGGAAAAATCGGAAAAATCGAACTACTATTTTCATATCATTTTCCTTTTATCTCTATACAAGAAACCAAAAAAAAAAAAAAACTGTACAAGCAGGAAATTTTGGTTTTTGCTTTATTTGCTGGATATATCTATACAATATAATGATAGTTTATGTACAGGAATAGGGTGTATCCAAAATTATACTAACCAGGTTCTCCGTACAATTTTTATCTGTCAGATTATGATAATAATAATAATAATAGAACAAAGAGAGAACAAAACCAACCAAAATTAAACATTCGACCAATACAAATTAGATTGAGGAAGTCTTATAAGACAAAATTAATGGTTTGATAATAGAAGAGTAATTTGTGCTATTAAACCAAAAAAATAAAAACTGGAAATTATCATGAAACAGGATAGAGACTTAAAATAAACAGGATTTTGTGTATAAGGAAAATGGAAAAATGGGTTTTTTGTATGCATGCTAAGGTGGGACGATATAGTCTATAGTTTCGATAATACAATTTTTAATTTTTTTTTGTTGCTTCTGTATGTTAGTTCAAATTGATGATGCTAAAGTTCATATGGTTGGTTTCTATTCACAAGAGCAAAATTGCATTTTATATAGTTTTAAACTATATTTAGGTATACGGAAGATAATGACTGTGTTAGTTAGTTATTACGAGATAAACAAAAGCTCTATTCCCTCTATATCGACAAAAACAAAAATATTTATGTACCCAGGTTTGGGATGTCAACATTGTAAATTGGGTTTCGAACACGATTTTAATTTATGTGTGAATGCAGAAATTTAACTAATTTAGTTTTAGATTAAATTTGCTTAAACTTTTCAGTTTAATTTTCATTCAACTGTATTGTTTAGATATAACTTTATACACCAGCCATTTCAAAGTTGTTTGTTTAAGTACTTTACTTAATTTTTGACAAGTAGTGCTGGGGTGGGTTCTGGTTAGCCATTCATAGATGGCAGTAGGTTCTGAGGCTAAAGTGATGCCTTAGCATGATAAACTGCTAGATTTTAACATGAACTTTCTTTTAAATTGTACGCTCAAATTCCCATTCTTGATTAATTGATCGTGGGAATCAAACTCTGCGGGGATGGCATACAGTAAATCCACTGACCAACAACAAATTCTAGAGCCTTACTAATTCCACTTCACATAATTTTCGCCTAGATCTAATAGCAGCCAATATAGTGAGATTGGTTCTCTCAGAAATATTACATTGTGATGCGTGCGAGGGAGTTTTTATATGTTTGACTCTGTATACCATTAAAAAATTATTGAACTGGTGAGAGAGGAGTGGCTTTCCATTATCGGAAATTATGAATTTTGGTACGGAATATACACTAAAACCTTTATTTCTTAAGAATTCACACATTGTGTCTTCTGACGTTTCTCTCTTTGTTTTTAAAAGTACGAACCTACAGAAGAATGGTCTAAAACAATTAGAGTGTAGCAATTACCATTACAAGTTCATGGATAAGGGCTTAAAATGTCGATGTATAGTTGTTAAAATGGTATGATAATTTCACGGTACTCACCCATGTTTGATCTAGTTACATTGATTACAACTTTTTTGGGCATCTTTTGCCATTTCAGTTCAGAAAAGTAGTTATAGAAAGGCCCATGTCTCCTCCAGAAATGTGTATATGCGCTGGAATTGCACGAATTGATACGATTCACAGTATCTACATTCCGTGTTCTGGGCAAATGATAATTTTTCCATTTTCTACTTAGAAATTACTTAACCCATCCAGCGTATGTAAAATACGTAGAGTCTAACTCGATCCAAAACATATCAGTATCCGTGATATGAAAACAGCTCGTGATATGGCATGTGGAATGACACTAAAAGAACATTTACAATGATCAATTTTGAACTGGAACCATGTAATTGAGGGCTCTATCTGGCCAACCAACCGCGTCGATAGATCAGACTGCGACATAGGCCATTTCGACTTACGGTCGAAAATGGTTTAGTTCAGGTACCGCAGCGTAACACTCCAGCTCTGTTGTCGAATATTTTCGTTGTGCGCCGTTCAATTTTTTCAAAAATTATACTATTGGATGCCATACATTTTGAGGCCTCAGGAAAAGGCCACCTTCTACTCTAACAGAGGAAGCATCCACATGGAGGGAAAAAGGAAGGGAGTAATCGGGATGTATTAAGAGAAGTGCGGAAGTGATACGTTTTTTAAGTTCGTCGAATAATATTTGTGCTTGATCGGATCACAAAATTGTTTTCATAGACTTTAGTAATTCAGCCAAAGGCACAATTATGTAACAACAACTCTTGAATAGTTTCGGAAAATATTCTCCGGCACAAAGAGGTTCTGTGGCCTAAGATTTGATATGCTTTGACACAAATTTGCTCTTCTCCACGTTATTGGTAAGATTCGCCTAATATCCGACCATGATATTATTAAGGGTCCACATGATGCATTACTTAGCCCGAGAGGCATTACCGTAAACTAATAAGAAGACCAGGCAGCAACCGTAAACGCAGTTTTACCAGAATAAATCTCTAAAATCCAAACTGGAAATATATCTAGTGTGTTTTAAACGATTCAGAATTACCTCGATTAACAGTAGCGAATTGGTTTCTCTAAGAATCACCTCGTTCACCTTCGGGGCGTGCAGATACAAACGTGCCTTTCCGTTTCATTTAGTTACCATTGTAATAAGAGAGGGCCCTAAAGCTACTGGATTCTTCTAACAAATCGAATCTATTCAAGCTAAGTATACAGCAGTTTTTGAATCGCAGGTGGAATAGCGTAGTGCCGCTGTTTGACAGGTCTATAGCATTTTGAGTATCGATGCTATATGCTTCAAGTAAGTAAGTTCGTTAGTAAGTGCCAACTCTAATTTGGTGTTTAATCAGGAATTTCGAGTAGATTATTAGGATCCCCTATTTCGGACTGAGGAAATTTAGAAAATATTTACCGAGTTCACTAACGTTTGGATGAAAACTTCGAATCTTTTGGCTATTTAGGGTGGACTTCAAGATATGATTGATCATCGTTAGGTAGATTTTGAGAAATTATTGAATTTCAAACAGAATGACGGAAGTCTCTGTGCGTCTGAAAAAAATGTGTACGATCGTTGGAATTTAAGTTTCGTCTTAGAGTTAGTTTTGGCCTCAGTTGTGGGACAAAATTGTTGATTCAATGATTTGGAACAATTTCGGATATGTTTTTGATGCAGAATTCGTTGTTTGGTTTAATATTCGGGAGACCCAATGGCGCGGACATTCCACAAATGAAATATTTCTAAATCCACAAACAGTGAAAACGTTCTTTAGTACGACAATATTTGTGTGTCCGATAAACTTCCAGTTCCAACATTTTAACAAAGGACGTTCTGACAGGAACGGAACTGTTGGCCCAAACCTTGCCCATACATCTTCTACCGTTATCTTTTAAAATTGCATAGATTTCTGAATCCGGAATTGCCGTTGTTGCCTGAAGTTCTATTTTGACGATAGCGTCTTGGAATTCGACGAACTTTTCTTTAGGCTGCTGTATTCTGTTGTCTGTTGCTCTTTTATTAAGGTTGAATCGTTGTATGAGATCCTGCTTTATCTAATCCGAGGTAAGATTATGAAATTGATGACGCTCGATATACGTCCAGTACCATTAGCTGTGTTTAGAAACTTAAAGAAAATATATAATAATAATCATTAATTCACGGTTTACATATATTATAAACACAATACTCATCTTTTTTATCAGCTCTATAGTCGAAGAAAACATTGCCTTATATATTTATGTTCAAAATAAACAAGAAATGTCAAATAATTTAGGTGGCGGATTTACAATTCGAAGTTATTTCTTGTCATGCAGTTGGTAGTGAAACTATTTAAAGTATTCATTTACGCGAATGTTATGAATTTAAGCGCCAAATGTTGTACAGCGTAAAAAAGATCAACTAAAATAAACTTTCGACAAAAAACAAAAAGCTAATAGAAATGAGTTAGTTACACACCAGCAATCACAGAATAATGACCAAGCATTATAGCGTATTGAAGCCATTTGTAAAAAAAAAAAATATTATGACGTGGTGAAGTAATTATTTTATTGTATTCATAATATACCGAAAGAGATATAGAAATTTAATCGTGTTCCTTTTCATTCATTATCTTATATCAAATTTGTGTAAGCGGATAAAAAAGCAGATAAAGATAATAAGAAGGGAATACGCAGCTAAACATTGGTCCTTCGAGCCGGATGCGTTCCAGCAAGTCAGCTAAAGCACGGAAAAATAAAAATTAATTCGAAATTTCTAGACGAAAAGGTATAACAGTACCAGTACCGTTAGTATCGAACAACGCACTGACGTGAATCACCCAAGCAAGTATTAGAAATATTAATTAAACAAGCAATTATAGAAGTATTAATAATCATATAGTAATATTGAAGTAAGTGAAGTGCAGCAAAATGAATGAATTAGAGTTGATGAAAAAAATTCGGTCGCGTTTAAAAAGCGGGATTTCGAATATATCCGACGAAGCCATAGAGCAATTAAAAGTGCGCGCCCAACGGGCTCAATCCACATTTGAGACATTTTTGGATATCGAAAAGCAAATTTTGAGATGTGACGCGCAATAAGAGTCCATTCTCGCTGCATTTAAGGACATTTATTTCACCGTTATTGCGAGTTTTAATGAATGGATTCGCAAAAAGAGCATCACGGAAGCAATTAGTGTTGGATAAATTCGACACAGTCAGCATCAATCGAATTCAAATTGCCCAAAATTAATATTACGCTATTTACCGGAGCTTATAAAGACTGGCAGACATTTTTTGATTTATTTTCGGCCACGATTCACGACAAAGATTATTTAAGTTCTGCTCAAAAATTTCAATATTTAAAAAGCTCGTTGAAGGGAGAAGCTGAGCGATTTCTGCGTAATACGAATATTACTGAAGCAAACTATAACGAAGCTTTACAGAAATTGATGGAACGATACGACAAGAAGCGGCATACAGTGAGCCAACGTCAGATCTCTTCTAGACACGTCTGATGAAGCAATTCGTGGGTTTAAGTCTCTAGAGCCAAAAGCGGAAACCAGAGTTCCTTGGCTCATTTATGTGCTTTTAGGAAAATTGGATATTGAGACACAAACGCTTTGGTCCCAACATGAAACAGCTGATAAAGATTTCCCGACGCTGGCAGAGTTTTTTAATTTTTTGGAGGTTAGAACTGATGCATTAGAGACTATGAACACATATACAGCAAAAAAAAGACCGCAGCAGCATTTCATACATCGAAACCACAGAAAACAAATTTATTTGCAACAACCGGCATTATTGTTTCGTGTCCACTATGGAAAAGCGATTCGCACAAACTCTTTGAATGCGATAAATTTAAAGCGAAAACTGTAGCAGAGCGCGAAATCGTCATAAAAGGGGAGAATAGATGCTTAAACTGCTTAAATTTTAATCACAGCGTCTACAACTGCAGGTCAACAGCTAGATGCAGAGAGTGTCATAAAAAGCACCACACACTTCTGTATGCTAAAGAGAAAATTTGTGAAAGCAGTTTACCAGCTTCAAAACAAGCTTCGTCTAGTAGTTCCGCAACGGTAGCTTTGGTAAATGCTAACAACGCAACCGGTCTTGGGTTTTCATCGGAATCACAAGTGATTTTGCCTGCAGCGATAGTCGAAGTAAAAGGGCGAGATGGATACATCATGTCATGCAGAGCTTTACTTGACTCGTCATCTCAAGAGTCATTTATCACCGAAGAGTGTCCGCAGAAGCAGGGCTTAAGGAGAACAAATAGGCGGCTAATTATGAAAGGTCTCGGTAACATGAAACTCGGTCAATCTCGGGGAATAATTCTCTTAGAGATTCTAGCAACTGACAACCAAACTCACAAATTAAAATTTGAAGCATATGTGGTTCCAAAAATTGCTGCAGAAATTCCATCAAAAGAACTTGATACCTCAGATTGGTTTCAGTTATCGGGATTGAAATTAGCTGACCCTAGGTTCAATCGTCATAGTACAATTGAGTTATTACTTGGAACAGAAGTATATTATGCAATAACCGGTGGATCGCAAATTAATCTGAGAAAAACTTTAATAGCATAAGAGACAGTGTTTGGGTGGGTGATAGCAGGTCGGTGTTTGGAGCAGGAGCAGCAATCAACTTCGTATTTCAGTATCATGCTTGATATTTATGATATCCTTCGTAAGTTGTGGAAAATCGAAGCAATACCAACGCGGTCAACGCTCTCGGAAGAGTAGATCAAATGTGAGCAGTGGTTCGCTCAATATATTGAGCGGAGTGCAAATGAACAATTCATATGCAGACTTCCCTTTCGCGATGAGCCGTCTAAACTTGGTTCGACCTTATAGCTAGCTACTATGATGCAAAAAGCAATGGAAAGATGATTCGAGCGCGATGCACAATTCAAGGAGCTCTGTGTAGCGTTCATGAACGAGTATGAAAAATTGGGTCACATGGTTCAGATTGTTCCAGACGACATTCATCGATACTACTTACCTCATCATGGGGTGTTGAAAGAAGCAAGTTCAACGACCAAGCTGCGAGTTGTATTCGACGCCTCAGCAAAATCGACGAGCGGATTAGCATTGCATAATATTTTATGCGTTGGGCAAGTAATACAGTCGTCACTTTTGGATATTTTACTTCGCTTTCGGCTGCCCAAATTCGTGCATTACTTCAAATATTCACCAATACAATAATTACGACATTTAAAAACGTTGGAGTGGGTGACGTCTATTTATTTTATAGATTTGTTTTCCGTTTAACTCTGTTTAACTTATTAATTTATATGATTTGAATACGTTCCGAAGATTGTAAGAGAATTCAATCTAGTTTCGAACTGATGAGCTTATGATTATGAAAAAATCAATTTATTCATCAGGCCGCGGTGACTGGGCTGATTATACCACAATTAACATTCTATATATACAGAATGTACTGTGCGTTATGGTACTAGCGAATCGTACTAATACAGACAAATTCTCTTACAATTTTTTTCCTCTGAATGACATTCACACAGCTCTATTTCTATGTATTTCTGTTTAACTATCGATAAAAAATCTAGTCTTCCAACTCATCAAAAGGAGGTTTCCTTAGTTTATTACGACCGTTATTTTACTTAACCCCATTTTATACTTTTTGTATTAGCTTGGCTATGGGTTGGTGGCTATAATAATCTGACTCCTATATTTTGTTTATTAATTAATAACACTAATTTATATCAATTGATGTACATTAATTTTACTAGATTTATTTCTTTGTCAGAACAAGCAAAATACTAAAATTTGTTACGTGTGTATCACGCGACTGTTAAACAAGAAGATTTTTTCTTAACTAAAATTACAAAAAATGCTTAATATAAATAAAGGTGTTTCCACACGTCAGAAAAGTAAATTAATTGTTCGTCCTGTCTACTAATTGTTCGTCCTGTCCTGGTAGTAGACTGTGCTGGCGCCTGACGTACATCCGCTTCGCAATCGATAATTACTCTTTTGGCCTGTTTGAATGAAGGAACAACTCAAGTATTTCGCATAGGCGGATTCGACACGTCATTGTCTTTCTCCTGGAAAACTTGGCCGGTGACCGAGGTATCACTGTAACAAGGCTAAATAAAGACGGTCAATCGAAACTCTGGCTTGCCTACCATTGACGCTAATAGTGAAATTTTTCTCGCTGCGATCAATGACCTCATGCGGACCGGTATACGGTCGTTGCAACGATCTCTTCACCGAATCTGTTCTTAAAAATACGTGTGAACAAGTTTGTAGATCCTTACTCACGAAGATGTTATCTTTACAATGACGCGATGCCGGCGTAGGCCTGATCTCATCGAAATGCATCCTTAGGTTCTGAATGAATTCCGATTGCGGAAATGTTGTTGCTACAGGTCTGATCAACGAACGCACTTGGTATCCGCACCGTGGTGGCAAAAACAAGCTCAGCAGGTAATGTTCGCAGCTTACCACTGAAAACTGTCCTCAACCCCAACAAAACAGATGGTAAAAAATTGGGACAATCTGGACGATGTTGACACATGATGGCTGCCTTAAGGATGCGATGCCAATGCTCGATCAGTGTTGTGCACGTAAATTACATTGCGTAATTTACACTATTATTTACGTGTAAATAATTGTATTTTTACCTGAAATTTTTTACGTTACAAAGTAAAAAATTGTAAATAATTAGCGACATCTGTGCGAAATGTGACATTTAAATGAAAAGAGCAGAATTAAAAAATTTTATGTCGATATTACAACCATTTCACAGCTCTATCTATTGAAATTAATTTGAATGTAGATTGTACTATGTGTTTTAAATAAAATGTTTAAAATATGCTGACCAAACGCATTTTATTTAACAAAAAACGGAATAATTTATTCTGTTTTTTATGTATTAAAATTGTATCTATTCGAAAATGTTATTAAAAAAATAATTTCTCTATTTACATACATGGTTCAAATAATTATAATTTATTCTGCGCCATCTCATACGAAGGTACCATACTATTTGATTTATAAAATTTAACTGTGTATGTTTTACTTTTAACTTTCACCGCCGCAATTATGTTGGATTGTCAAAAAAATTTATTTTGTAAAATATTAAAACTATCTAATCTATAGCATTCACAGTTGGTATTAATTACGGCAACTACTCCAAGTACAAGCGAGCTTGTCAGAAGTAATCGATTCCTAATGCCTATAAATATATGGCCACCATTTTGCAATTGGTATTCTAACAGCTACGTTCTCGAAAACGATAAGTAATTTAATTGGTTCACGCATCATTCTTTATTAAGGCTCCACTTTGTTACAATAATATCATGGCAGGGGCAGCGAAATGCAATCATAACTGTGGTAACCAGTTCGTTTTTGGTACTGTTCTTTGAAAGCAATCGTACAAATTAATTCGGTCACAAATAGCGTGTACCAAATTTCAATATTATAACGTATCCCGTTCCGATTATACGGCTGGCTATATATTCCCGTAGTGTTTAGTATGAGAAAATAAACGTTTCTTCTACAACTTTCCGTGTTTCTTAACCGATTGAAGTAAAATTTAGTATGCAAGTTTATATTGGCCCACAAATAGCGTGTACCGAATTTCAATATTATAACATACCTCGTTCCGATTATATGGCTGGCTATATATTCCCGTAGTGTTTAGTATGAGAAAATAAACGTTTCTTCTACAACTTCCCGTGTTTCTTAACCGATTGAAGTGAAATTTAGTATGCAAGTTTATATTGGCCCACAAATAGCGTGTACCGAATTACAATATTATAACATACCTCGTTCCGATTATATGGCTGGCTTTATATTCCCGTAGTGTTTAGTATGAGAAAATAAACGTTACTTCTGCAACTTCCCGTATTTCTTAACCGATTGAAGTGAAATTTAGTATGCAAGTTTATATTGGCCCACAAATAGCGTGTACCGAATTTCAATAATATAACGTATCCCGTTCCGATTATACGGCTGGCTATATATTCCCGTAGTGTTTAGTATGAGAAAATTAACGTTTCTTCTACAACTTCTTGTGTTTCTTAACCGATTGAAGTGAAATTTAGTATGCAAGTTTATATTGGCCCACAAATATCGTGTACTGAATTTCAATATTATAACGTATCCCGTTCCGATTATACGGCTGGCTATATATTCCCGTAGTGTTTAGTATGAGAAAATAAACGTTACTTCTACAGCTTTTCTTCTACAACGGGATGGTATAATATTGAAATTCGGTACACGCTATTTGTGGGCCAATATAAACTTGCATACTAAATTTCACTTCATTCGGTTAATAAACACGGGAAGTTGTAGAAGAAACGTTTATTTTCTCATACTAAACACTACGGGAATGTATAGTCAGCCGTGTAATCGGAACGGGATAAGTTATAATATTGAAATTTGGTACACGCTATTTGTGGGTCAATATAAACTTGCATACTAAATTTCACTTCAATCGGTTAAGAAACACGGGAAGTTGTAGAAGAAACGGTAATTTTCTCATACTAAACACTACGGGAATATATAGCCAGCCGTATAATCGGAACGGGATACGTTATAATATTGAAATTCGGCACACGCTATTTGTGGATTCTTTTTGGCAGTATGATCCTTCCGATTTAAATTCTCTTTCGGCACAATATTTTTATTCATGTACAATAGGTAATTCCAATTCCAATCACAATCACTTCCATCCATATTATCACTGCTACATCGTTTCTTATTTACTGTCACTATCAGAGTGTCAGTAATAATGATTATGTATTTTATGCAGTTTAATGATTCTAGGAAATCATGTATCCGGTTAGATCAAGCAAAAATGCACGAATCAATTGCAATCGTACAATTGCACAAGATCGTTATGTCATGCGGCCAACATAATATAATGCCCGTATTTCTGTGAAATAATTTTCATTATCCGAAATACTTTTGAGCAGAAGCGGGCGAATTTCTGTCAATATTCACAAAAATTGCAGCGGGTTTAGTAAACAGCAATTCCACTCTTAAAAATATTTTTTGATGTATTTGCTAAAACTAACCACATATGGCATTGCGATAAATTCTAGTGTGATTATATACCTACCTACTACAAAAATTATTATCTGGTAAATCATAATTACCTAATCAAATCATTAATCAATGATTTTTTGTGCATATTTCTATTAAAGAAATTATAAATTTTGCAATGTTATTTTATTTTGATTATAATTTTCGTTAAAATCGATTGAAAATTTTTAGAGAGGTTTGAGTATTTGAGTGGTACTAGTATTTCTTAATTCTTTTAGATGGCATCACTTTTAATATTTTTTACATTTATTACAATATTTTACATTAATTACAATTTTTACCGTATTTTACAATTTTTTACGTAATGTATGTAAAAAATTATTTTTTACGCGTAATTGCACAACACTGTGCTCGATCATTCCATTGCTCTTCGGATTATAACTTGTCGTACGTTTCCTCTTAAAACCTAACAAATTCGACAACTCCGCGAAAAGATGCGACTCGAACTGAGTACCCTGGTCTGTGACCAAGTTGAGTAAATTGCGAATGCAATTGTTGCGGCAGAGATATCTGGACGTGAATAACGATCAATCAACGTCACGCAGTAGCGTTGACCTTTCGAAATGGGCAATGGGCCAATGATGTCCAGATGGACCTTGGCAAAACGCCGCGATGTCAAAGCATATGAACCTAATGTGGATTTAGTATGAAGTGCGACTTTCAATCTCTGGCACACCACACAATCCTGTGTCCTAACCTTTGTGTCGTGTTTAATGGATGGCCAAATGACATTCTGGGTCAACAATTTGGGTGATGCGTTAACCCCTGCGTGTGAAAGATTAGGGTAAGACTCAAACATGGATTTACGAAAATCTACTGGTATATAAGGTCTTGGTTAACCTGTTGACACGTCACAATACAATTTTTTATCTGAATTAAAAGACAAAAGTTCGATAGTAAGTTTACTCGCGTCATTACTTAACATGCTCTGAAGATTCTCGTCTTTCTCCTGAGCTATCGCTATTGCTTTGTAATTGACGCTTTCCGGCAGACGCTTTCCGGCAGATCCTTTCAAAAAGTTGTTCAGAAATAACTGATCGATGGCTGCATTAGGTATGAAACGACGATAGAAGTTGATCATACCTTAGAATCGTTTTAGTTGTTTCAAAGTACTGGGTTGTTGGAAATCCTGAATGACCTGAACGCGTTCTTGAGCGGGTAGAATGCCCTGACTTGTCACTGTGTGACCTTAAAATTTAATGTCAGATTGTGCGAATACACACTTTTCTACGTTTATCACAAGACCATCAATCTTTGCAAAATTGTTTTTAAATGCTCCAGATGATCATCGAACGATTTTGACGCCACTAACACGTCGTCCAGGTAAACAAAACATAATTCCAACCCACTCAACACGGCGTGCCTCAAACGTGCATCAAAAGTCAATCGGCAGAACTCAAACAAGCCAAAAGGTGTTGCAATCGCGGTTTTTGGGATATCGGAAGACTCTATTGGTATCTGATTGTATGCCTGTATTAAATCCAATGTTTAAAATACGCTACAACCTTCGATTTGGTATGAAAAACCCTGCAAATGCGGAATGGGATATCGATCAGGGATAGTAATTCTATTGAGAGCACGGTAGTCACCACACGGTCTCCATTCGCCCTTCTTGTTCCTAACCAAATGCAGAGGACTGGACCATGGACTGTTACTAGGTCTACATATTCCTTGTGCCACTAAATTCTCAAACTCGTCCTTGGCCATTTCAAAATTATCTGGCGCCACACGGCGCGCTTTACACGATATTGGAAGACCTATAGTTTCCAAACTATTAGTAACATTATGTTTAACAATACTTTACCCAAACGCGCGTTTGGTAACTTCCGGGAAACCGGTAATCAACTGTTGTACTGCAGGATGCAGCGTGGTCTTATCAATAAAAGATAACGCAGTAATTTGATCGGTTCTTAGCACACCAGTGGTGAACAGAGAAGTCATTGGATCGATAAATCTTTTGATTCTTCTTCTGAGAAAATCTGCTCCCATAATGGGCAGTGTGACGTCTGCAATAATGAAGTCCCATGTGAAATCACGGCGAAGACCGATATTCAATTTAAATACACGTAAACCGAATGCTCGAACGGTGGTACCATTGGCAGCGAATAGATTAAATATAGCGTCGATGTTTGACATTTTGGTTAAACTGATAAGGAAAAACTGATACATCAGCCCCTATAATAATTAAAAAATTCACTCCCGCATTCATTTCGAATATTAATAGGCGACTTGATATCTGACCATCTCTGTTTGTCGCCGCAAGCTGATGGTCATCTAGTTTTTTGTATTGTCAATAGGAGAAACTGTAGCACCAGTGAACTTCGCATGATGCCTACAAAACGACCATGATAAAAACACTCGTTGTTATGGTTGATTGTACGATTTCTTGAAGGGGATCGGAACGAATTATTACGACCTGTGTGTGAACTGAAACGGGGACGATCACGAGAGCGAGCTCCTTGCTCACCTTTAATCAACGCCCTTATTTCCGACAACATTTGCACCCGGAATTTCTCGAATTTATCCTCCAACTCATGGCTTGCTAACATCTCCTTTGATGTAGCTTGTTCCACTAAATTAATATGGGTCTGCTTCATGGTTTCGAAAACCTTATCGGCACGCTCGGCAAGTACCGCTAGTGGTACGTCGTTCGCAAATAAGGTAAGCACCATTTGCACCTGCTGCGGAAGACGACTCAACCACATTTGCCTAACTGCAGCTTCACTAAACAAAGTGCCCGCGTTCAATTTAAATTTTGCCAATAACTGCATAGGTTTCATGTCTCTCAATGTCAAGCTATGCATAATGTTATGCAGTTTGGTTTTCTTGGACTCCCCCAACACGCGGATAACCTCCTGTTTACATGTAGAGTATGGTTCATCGCCTTTGTCACGAGTAATTAAATCAGCAAAATTATTATGCAATCTTGAATCTAACGCACTAACGGCATGTGAATATCTCGTGCCTTCGAGCTTAATATTGGCAACGATAAACTGTTGCTTCAAGATTTCGAACCAGACAACAGGGTTTTGATTGTATAATGGCTGAGGAGCCTTGAAAGCCACATGAGCCACAAAATTACTCGACTGAAGTGCCACTGGTTTAAAATTTCCCGACTTAATGTCAACAGAACTGACGGACGACGAAAGTGAATCTCGCAAAACCTGGATTTTAGAATCAATCAACTCCTGGAGCTGAGTTTGTGTCATTTTAATGGTCTGCTCTACGGCGGCAGGATCAGAGGTTGCTTCACCCTTCTCAGAATCACGTGCGCCCGCATCATCACCAACACACTCGATAAAAGAACGCGAGAACGAACAACTAATTAAAAATATAACCGACAAAATCAACAATGTGACGATGATATCAAACATTCTGACAAAAATTAAACGCATTGAAGAGATTGGCACACTGATAAACAAATACAATAATAAAGGGTACTTACAAACTGTGTTGAAAAAATAATCGCTACAATGTGCGTTCCTAACAAGCTGATACTGATGATGTCGTCCAAAATTTGATGATGAAATAATTTTGATGCCTCGTTAAAAATGTTCGAAAAAAATTTTGTTGAAAATCCGAAATAACTTGCGTAAATGATTTGCGTAACTGCTGCAATTATATTGATTAAATGATCCGCAAATGCTCCGGATGATTGTCGATAAATAAAATAAAAGAAATCCTGCGGTTTCTTTGTCGGAACAAGCAAAATACTAAAATTTATTACGCGACTGTTAAACAAGAAGATTTTTTCAAACTAAAATTACAAAAAATGCTTAATATAAAAAAAGGTGCCACACGTCAGAAAAGTAAATTTAAAAAAAATGAGCGCACCCAATATTTTGACATTTGCCCAGGGTGCCAATCCCGACTGACTCCATGACAAATTAAACAAAACAGAAAAATGTAATTACAAAAATATCTGTCAAAAATGTCGACATTTCGCCACAAGCGCATGGCAAAAATTTCAACCTGACAGCTCCAGTATACTGATAGAACAACAACAAAAAATTAATTAATTCTTAATTAGTGTGAATTAGTTCTGAAATCTGATTATCCGGCTTATGTTGCTATTTTCAATGTATACAGTCCTGTAGTTCCTTAACTGGGCAAAGAGAAACGATTTTAAAATGTGACATTAATCTACTTCATTTTTACAAAAAAATTTCAGCCAGTGTTTTTCAGCCACCACAATTTCTGAAACCGACGATGCTTCCTACGAGTAATATCTACTGAAAGCAACTGATTAATATGTATAACGACCAAAAATGTTAAGCCTTACCAAAAAAATTAAAATATACTTAGGCTCATCGTTACAATTGTCCAAGGGGATTTTGTTTATCTGATACAAAATGCCTGGATAATAGTAAAACGAATTTTCGATTAATATTAAACTAAAAACAACAAATACGCATATGAGGTATAAAGATGGATCTATATCCAACCAACATTAAAATATATTCTGTATTGACAAGTCGATTAATAAAATATTCATAAGCAAAAATTTTGTATATCTTTGGAAATGATCAAAACATAAAAAAATCATCAAATACCAAAAATGTATATATATATGTACCATACATACGGATGATACAATGGTCAAGTCTCCCAAAAGGTCAATATCTATAGAAAATAATATATTCGCATTTTTCGTATTTTATTTTATGTATTATTCTAAATAATCATAATGAAACATTAAACATAACCATCCCCAATAGAAATGCAGAATCCAATCTTTCAACAAAAAATGAAGCAACAACATTGACATGAATTTTTTCGAAAATATTTCAAAATTTGTAGATACGATAACGAAATGGAATCATTGTACCAAAGATGTATATGAAAAATTTCAGTATTCCATTTTCATTTCCTTTCAATTCCTCATGGACATTATTGGACATAGAAAAGATTTTATGTCTTCGTCCTCTTCTTCCTTTTTGTGTGTGTTATTATATTACTATTATTATTATTATTATTATTATTATTAATATTACTACTACTGTTAATATTTATATTGAGGTCAATTGAAACATAAAAATAATTTTTTTGTTTGATACATTTTTATCATTTTTTCTTGGGATACTATAAGGAAAATGAGTTTCACAAATTTTTCATATTGAAGATTTTTTCTCATTTTGAAGTTTCATTTTTTATGTTTTTTGAGGAGATGAAGAATAAAATCTTATATATTTTTTGTGTGTACGATACGATGTTGTAGTAACCATTCAACCACAAGAATATTCTAGGAATGTACAAAGAAGGTTGGATTATTTCGTTGCAGAATCAACAAAAGTTGAAAAAGTATGAGAAAAAATCTTTTGATTTAAACTTGTAGAAAAGTATTGGTATTGTTAAAAAAAAACAAAGCTTTTTGTCGTCAGTTTTATATGCATAATAAGGGTTGAAGTTGTTGTTCAGTGGTCTGATTAAATTCTTGTATCTCTATAGAAATAACATTTTTTCTGGGAATTATTTATATTATATATTAAGTCTGGAAACTTCTCCGATTGGTGATCGACTTTACAAACTCGTTGATTTAGGTTTTCGGTAATTGGTCGATCCAACAGGTGAACAAAGTTATTCACAAATAATTTCCAATCAGTTACTGTTTTTTAAGGATAAAATACCAAACCATGAAGTGGTAGAGTTTCGGTAGTAAAATTAAAACATAGTTTTCTTTATATAAAAACTAATCACTAAGTATTTATTTTATTTTATGGTCGATCGATTCAGACTACTTATTATGACTGACTGTGTATTGTGCAATGTAAATTAATTATACCGGTACGCGAAATTGAGCAATATAATTATTGGGAGAGCAATTTAAATAATATCATACAGGGTGATTAATTGGCCCATGTACGGAAAAAGCAACCATAAATATATATGAAAAATAAATAATTTATAAATAATAAAACAGTTCAATATTCAACATGCTCTCATCTTGAACTGTCCGTGCCAGTTCAACCATTGTCTTGATCATCCTTATCAATTGGCAAAACTGCAACTCCCGAGATTGTTCTATCAAAAGTATTGGCCGATGTGCGAATCGTCAGCATTCGTACATTACCTTCTTTGTCTGGCTTAGTTGCGATCTCGTCCCAAGGACCATTTTAACGGAGGTAAGTTGTCATCTCTCACCAAAACCTTATTTCAATATTTTCGTTTTTTGTCTTCCAGTTCCGGCCAAAGCAATGGGCGTTTCCAAGTCATTCGGATCTGCCGATAGCGGGGTGATTGGACGAGAATTAATGATAGTGGCAGCTTGACCTAAAACAGTGTGCAGCTCATCGACTGAAACTTCCATACTGCCAATGACGTTTTTGATAAGGCGCTTCGTGATTTTTATCGACGCCTCCCAAAGCCCGCCGAAATTTGGGGATCTAGGTGGAATAAATGACCATTTGACGAACAATTGATCAGATGCCTTCCAAATTGCGCCTTTATTGTTAATCATCATCTGTTGGACTTCATTCAGTTGATTGGCCGTGCCCTTGAAATTGGTTGCATTATCGGAAAATATTTTTTTTACCATGCCTCAATCGGCGATAAATCTCTTCAAGGATCGGAAGAACGCCTCTGTGGACAAATCAATCACCAGCTCCAAATGAACTGCTTTTATCACAAAACAAATAAAAATAACTATGTATACTTTTTTCAGAGCCTTGCACCTAATATGATGACGCACGCTTAAAGGCCCTGCAAAATCAACACCACTAACAGCAAATGGTCGAATGTTCCTGTAATCGAGTCTATTGTCGGGCAAATTTCCCATAACTTGTGATATGAACTTGGGTCGCATTCGAAAACATACAGTGCACTTGTTAATAATACTTCTGATTTGAGCCAGTCCATAGATGGGCCAATACTTTACTCGAATTGCGGTTAGTACGATGTGCGTGTCCTGCGTGAAGTGTCCTATGAAGATGAAAAAATCCTATTTATAGTTTGGTAAATTCATGATTTCTGGGGAGAAGGATTTGGTGTTTGGAATTATAAGGAAGTTTGGCTTTTTTAGTCGTCCACCCACACTTATCAATCCATACTCATCAAGAAAAGGTGCCAAACTTTTCCGTCGACTATTCTTAGCCACAGTATGACCAGCCTTCAGCAGTTGGTAGTCTTGAATAATCGACGATTTTTTTATATTCCGAATGAATGGCCATTCGGCTTCATCCTCTTCAGCAATTGTGGGTCTCTCTACTTTCGTCTACAACTTCATTGGGGTCAAATTCAATAACGACTTTCGCGTTTCTTTATTGATCTTTATTGATGAATAAATCGCATTACGTATGCGAACACACGAATAGTGCCTCTAAAATTCTGCGAGTAGTGCATGCGGTACTCGTTACATCCTCGAACACTTTTGTGGAGAAAGCAAACTTAACAGTACGCTTCTCACGAATTTCATCACACGTCAGAAAATTAGGGTCGTAAAACCAAAACTCAGAGTTTGCAATATCAGCCGACATCATACCTCTACTAATCAAATCGGCAGGGTTAAAATTACCAGGAACATGCCTCCAAACTCCGGAACTGGTGTCCTCCTGTATCTTGGAAACACGGTGTGCAACAAATATGTTCCAATTATGCGGTTCTGTTCTATCCAATAGAGTGTGATTAGCGAATCAGTCCAATAGAAAAATTCTCTAACGGTTTGTTCCAGCAATACTTCCCGCTTGAGCCGAGATACTAAATCGGTCATCATTTTCGGAGCCAACAGTTTGAGGCGAGCAATACTGATGGTTTTCGCTGGAGCTACTTTAGATTTTGCACAAATCAGCCTGGACGAGATAATATCATTGTGGTATCTACATCGCAAATATACGCATGTTCCATATGCCTTTTCGCTAGCATCTGAAAAAGCGTGAACTTCAATAAATTTACATACACCCATAGCCATGACAAAACGAGGTATCGAGAAATCTTTCAATGATGACAAACTTGACCCTGTATTTACTCCATTTCGCAGTGAGATCATTATCTAGAGGCTGGTCCCATTCGATCTTGAGTTACGAAAGATCCTCATAAAAAATCTTTGACAAAAATATGACATTATATACAAACCCCAGCGGGTCAAATAAGCTTGCCATTTCCGATACAACCACTCGCTTTGTAACTGCTGCTGAATATGGTTTGGGTTGGTGACTAAACCGATAAACATCTGCCTCTGGTTGCCAAATTAAACCAAGATTTTTAACAACATCTCTATCTTCAATGCTAAGATACTTCTTGTGCAACATTTGCTCAACGTGAATCCACCACTTTTCAAAATACCGATTGTTTGGTGCAACATTTCTCGAAGCTTCGAAATCGAGTTCGATCCAATCATCATATTATCGACATAAAAATATATATAAAATTTCAAAAGCATGGCAGTTTGAAATGTTAATAAATTTGACCACAACAACTTTCGTTATTGACGATTATAAAACTAGGGAAAGCGCCTCTTACGGTAAATAAAAAAAATGGGGTAGGTACACAAAAATAAAACCACAATATTTTATGAAAAATTTTATTTATAAATGATGCATACAAAAATGTCATTGTCTTAAACCGATTTGTTCAAATTGTTGCTTCATTTATGGTGGAAATCATTGTTTGTCTCAACCTTGCCGAAAGTTTTAAATACCTTAAAGCTTTGCATTTAAAAATGAGATTTTCATATTTTTAAAAGATTTATGTTTAGAGATTAACGATTAGATGCTTTAAAATTGGCAATTTGAACGAGTGATGTTCCATTCAGGACCAGGGTTCTTTAAATTGGAAGCGGAATATTGGCCAAACTTTTTGAAAGCAGAACCAAATTGTAGATTTGGGTGAATATATTATGTGGGCTATGTGGAACTTATTCCAGTTACGATAAGAATATAAGTACTCTGCAAATCACTTCACTTTTACTATTGGTATCCGAATGGCTGCAGTGTAAAACGTATTACGATTTGAATATGATAAGCAATTTTCAGAAGAAATACAAATCACAAAGACTAATGGTCAGTGGCGTAACTGGGTACCGGCAGCACGCGCAGCTGCGGGAAGCCCATGGATATTGGGGCCCACGAGATTTATCGAGCGTTTGAATAATAGGTTACGGATAAAATCGATTAAAGCTCCGATTAAGCTTAAAGAATACCACCATTTAAAATTTACAAAACTGGACATTTCTAAGCAATTTTTTAGGATAAGGTGGTCGTCTAACTTTTAGAGAAAGAAGAAATGATTTTTGTTGCTATTAAATATTTTCCTAAGACAGGGCCAGATTTTCTTCTTGGTTGCTGAAGGTCAAAAAGTTCCAACTATGTATTTACTTGTAATCTGACTCCATAGAAATACAAATGCCTTTAGATTCTGACAGATATGTAGATTTAAAAGAAAATTTGCTTAACTAGTTTGAAATCAAAGCTTCCACTATCAGAGGATAACAATTTTAGTTTTTGAGTTAATTTATTTGTAATATCCGTTTTTAACTCCAATTTTACCCCTTTAAAGTGTTCCATTCGTATTGCATATCGTTTTGTCAAGCTTAGCCTAAACTTGCTTAGTAGCATTTCGCATTTAGTAACATTAGTTTATATTTACACAAATTTTCTGAATTTTGACAAGCTTTCCAAAGTTATTTATAAATATCCAGATTTCTCGGTATTATGGAAATTGTTCAATATCAATCGAGATTCACTCGAGATTCACTCATTGTTCCGCGTTGTACAGGTGTACATGAGTTTTACGTTTTACATGGCGACATTTTACATACTTACTTAATTCGTTTTTTGAGAACTTTTAAGAATATTGAAAACGTTTGATATTTTTTATTTATATTCGAAATTTGTGATGGTTCATCTCTATATTTAGAAAACTTCATGAGTTGCTAGTTGTTTCATTTTATTTTCCTAGAAACTAATCGCGTTTTCCTTCGTCAAGTCACGAACAGATACTTTTAAATTACGCGAGGCTTGACAGTAGGAAGACTAAGTTTTTATCTGAAAGCTTTACTTGCTCATCCCTTTTACAAGAATTATTTTTATGGCCCAAGAAAAATTTTGCGGTAGGGCCCGGGATTTGTAGTTACGCCACTGCCGATGGTATTGTTTTAATGAAAAGTATTACTAAAGCGCCAATCCGTTGCATCGTATGTAACAATTCATCCAAATATATTGTTGACCAAACCAGATATACCAAGAAAAAAAAAATTTTAATACCACAAAACCCATTTACATTGCAGGGTTTATTTGCTAACCTTTTAAGTAGAAAATATTAGACTACATATTTGGACTATCAGAACAAGAGAACTTATTAATCATCAACAATTCGAAAAAGCGTATTTTTTATTAAGCAAAGATTGAAGATCGAAAGCCAAATAATGGGTATTTTGCCTAGAGTAAGAGAGGAAGAGTGCAACCAATCCGCCCATTTCCAAAAATAGGTCTATATTTTGCTGGTCTATGGGACAGTCAATGCTTTTAAAAATCATAGAAATGTCTTATAGTTTGTCTAGGTATAAAGCCTGTATACTTAGAGGTGACTCGTTTTTGTATTAAAATAAATATTTTACGAAAAGCCGGCGATCTGCGCAGTCAAAACAGTCCTCGTTTGTAGTGCTCGACTGAGAATCGTAGTAATCGATTTGACGACAACAATTTGCTCTATAGTATTTTGACAAAAAACGTTTGTTTAATTTAACGCCAGAGTGCAAAACCTATTTATTTAAAACGATAAACTAGATAATTAATTAACCGTTATTTCTTATTAGCCTGTTTTGAGGATAGACGGTCTCAAAGCTCTGCATTTGGTATCGGCTTTTAAATTAAGAAAAGCGCGCGTACCATTAAAAAATAAGATTAAACGAATACAGTCTGTCGATTCGTTTAAATGCAAATGCTTCACACTAGTCTTTTAAACTGATTTAGGATTAGCATTCATAACTAATTGGCTTATTGGAGCTGACAATTTCGTCGGAAACCCTAAACCCAAACAATTAAGATATTAAAATCACCAAATTTACACTTAAAATACAAATTTCGAGTAAGTATTGCGGGGTAACACTCAACATGCACCGGATTACAGCCACTGCACTACTATTATAGGCTAGATAAATACCTGAGACGATTTTTGGAATCTGAAAAAGTGCTTAGTCTTCCTACATTATCATCGCAGTGGATCGACGACCAGTAATTTCGCATATATATATATATATATATATATATATATATATATATATATATATATATATATATATATATATATATATATATATATATATATATATATATATATATATATATATATACAACAGCAGTTATAGTCGATGGGGAAAACGATGCACCAAATAGAGTTATACCCAAGTAATCTTTGATATTAGAGAATAGTATGACGGAAAACACCCGATTTAAATATTGTGCATTTTGAATTGAGAACCCTCACACGGAATTTTTTCTACACTATACTCGGCAACCAGGAAGCAATACAGTCATTTTAAAGCGATAGTCTATACGTAGGTGTATGATATATTGATTTTGGCACACTCATTACCAGAAGCAATAAAATTAGCAAAGCAACTAGTCTCCGAAATTGGGTATTCATTTCTACAGAATTATTCTAAATTGAAAGTCAGTTAAAAGCAGCTGCAGACAAATTTACCTATTATGTCACTTGTTGCATCGCGTATTTCATCCATTAGGTCTGGTATCATAATTTGTAGTTGAACTAAAATTTATATTCCCATGAAATCTACCAAAACAAGCGCGGGGGCAATGGCTGAAGATCAAGAACTGAATTAACGATGTATCACCCCTTAAAATACCACGACAGCATATACATATATTATATAAAAAAGAAATAGGACATGTATTTTGTAAATCCGGTGCTCAGAAGAGGATTATTGACTAAATTTTCTGAAAGCAGAATCAAAGTGTGATCTGGGGCGGAGATCTAGAAGAAATGGTAGTCCTCTTTGGGATACTTTACAACTAAAAAAATACATATCCTTATACCAAAAGTTAAGGATCGGGTCAAAAACTTTAACCGACAGTGACAGGATGGCTGTTAGTTATTTCACGGCTATTTGCAACCTATACACTGGACTAGAGAAATATACTGCTTCACTAAATAAATCAAACGGTTCTGCAATGAAAAATTATTAATGCTGAATCAATGTTGGTTTTTAAATGGTTCTAAGCTTAAAACCTCGTAACTGATTTTGACAACAACAAGAAAATTTGATTTATAATGTTGGTTTGTTTTGTCTGAAACACGATTATTAAAAATGTTCTCAAAGAAAATTAATTTTATTAGCTTGTTTTAAGCTTAAAGCTTTGAAATCTCTGTACTTAGCACGAGATTTGTTTATCTCGAGAAAATCAATTCTGCAAAATTGCATAAATTTGCTTGTACCTAAATTTTATTCGATTTGACAACAATAACTTCTCCTAAACTATATTTACAACAAGAACTTCTTATAAACGATATTGACCACAACAACATTTTATGAAAAATTTTATACCAGAGCCCCAGAGCCTAAAACCGATTATGTTAAAATTTTGTTTGAGACAATTGAATCGTTGTTTGTTTTGAGCTTGTCGTGAGCTTTAAGCACTTAAAGCACTGCACATAATATGAGACGTTTACATAATGAAAGGGCATTACTTCAACAATGCCTTATATGCTAAATATTTGAAATTTGAATAGATTTCACAACAATAACTTCCGTTAGAGGATTTTGACAACAACAACATTTTATTTGAAAGTTTTGTTGTAGTGTTTGTTAAAGATAATGCCAGAGTCTAAAACTGACTTATTAAAAATGTTATATAATAAAATTAATTCATTATAACTTGTTAGCGTGTTGTAAGCTTGAAAGCTTTTAAAGCTCAGCAACTTCTGTAAGATAAATTGACAATAACAACATTTTACTAGAAATTTAAAATTAGTGTTTAAGCAAATGCCAAGGTCTAAAACCGATTTGAAACGTTAGTTAAGATAATAAAATCGTTGTTTGTGTTAAGCTCGTTCGAAGCAATATTCATTTAATTGTTTATGAAGCAAATATTATTAACAGCTGTTACAATCGTCAATTAATTGACGCACGTTAACGCAGTTGACATTATTGTCTAGAAAATACAGGATATAGGGACGCAGGACATACTTAAAAACGATGCAGGTTAAGGAAACTAGTGATTTGTGTCTGGAGCAGATATTTAAAAGACCACCCCAGTGGCGCAAACTACGTTCAGGAGCATACATGGTGAGTCAAACTAGGATTGTTGCATCTAGTCGATCAATTATTCGCTGTAAATTCAACGGGTTAAAACGATCTTGAAAAGGAAAAAGAAAAAAATCGTTGATATGCTCAAAAGGTAGAAAGCAAAGTGCAAAAAGGAAAAAGTTTTACCACATACTAAATTTAGGTTGGAATAAAACGCGACATCTAGTTGTACAAATAACCAACCCTATCATTGGCACCAATAAATGTGGATTCGTACATAGGGCAGAGTTCAGTTCTCCTGCAACCTCAATCACTCAGAAGTGATTCTGAAGGAAAGTGGGGAAAAGTACAGTGGACCAAGAAAACTACTAGGACGCCAGGGGTGATATGAAATAAAAATGGGAATGAGTCATAGACCTTAATATGTTGCCAATGATCCCTGGCGAAGTGTAACGATTCCACGATATTTTCAAACCTACCTTAGTTACTTTATGATTGTATCATATAAATTCATTCATGGAAATTTAAAGGCAAAAGTAGAATCACATCTTTCATAAAAGATAATTATGAAGATTCGAGTGTGAAAAATGCTCGAACAGCATGAGATGAATCGTCGAGTATAAAGAGTTGTTTACCCGCCTAAGTCTCAATAAGAAGAGGGTTATTATGCTTTGGTTTTTGATACACAAACATATACAGACCTATAATTATGTTTTATTGAATTGATTGCAATCAACCACAAAGTTAAAACATATAAATAAATCAAGATATTTTAGGTTGGAGTGGCTTCTTACGCACACTTAGACCGGTGACGGTCCATTGTGATTTCCTCAAGATATTTTAACTCTAACCTTATCTAAATATTGTCAAAAAACTAGACCAGTTCAATCTCATTTATTATTAGACCGAAATAATAATTTTCTTCTTTAAAAAAGTGTCAATAAATTATTATTATTTTGTTTGCCCAAATATCTCTTTCTGTAGGCATAATAATATTGAGACAGCAAACACAGCTCTAATATTTCTGTTGATCCAACAAACACATGATGTACGGTTAAATAAATTATACCATTAAAATGCTTTAATATACAAACCAAAATAAAAAGCCAAAGACGATTTTGAAACTAAAGACATTTATTGTCATTTATATAAACACTATCAGAGATAGCTACAGTAAGGCAGACTGAAAAAATGGTATAGATACATACAGAAGTATAAATATGATCTTTAAAATAATTTAACCAAATATTTGAAAAAGAAAGGGAAACAAAATTTCCTCTGTTTATTTCTGTTTTTTATGTCATTTGCTTGCCCACTACCACCCGTACCTACATTGCCCTCTCAAATACGTTTACTATACGAGTAGTACATATATTTGTACGAACATGTAAACACAATCTTGTACAAAAAGTGAATAAAAAATAAAAATTATGACATAATTTTCCATTATGATAATGATAATAATAATTATGGTCCGTATAACAGAGTTTTATTGTTGGAAAATTTATTTGCTACAACAAAACCTGAACCTTAAATAATCATAAGGAATATGAATGATACGAGAAAAAGGATATCACTACGCAATAATATAAATGGGAAATTGGTGGCAGGAAGAAAACCAAACTTTCATATAATATGCTATGGTACACGCACACAGAATATATTATGACAATTATTATGACTTTTGTTGTTGTTTGTTTGGATTGTTGTTGGGGACAATCGATAAACGTTTGTGAAAAGTATTGTACGATATAAACGATTATCGTTTGTGGTCATATTTATTGAAATCGACCAAAATAATTTTGTTTTCAAGTTGGTGTACAATTACAACTAATATTATAACGACTAAGCTAATAGCAATTTCAATAAAGTTTCTTATTTATCCGCACATATTTCAACAGTGGCTGAACAATTAGAAAATTAACTAGAGAATAAATAAAAATCCAATCAGCCAAGTTGGATTTTATTAAACTGGCTGACTATATTTTAAGAAGGCTTCTCAATATGTTTTAATGTAAAGCTCCATATATTCCAACATTTTTTATTAACGGAGCAAATTATTTAAAGAGAGCACATTTAATCAGAAACTTTTGAAATCTCTTAAATTCAAGCCAATAACCTGATATTAAATATATGTTGAACTTGCCGTGGCATACACTAAAAAATTTAATTAAGCAAAATTACGAATATATTCTCATTCCAGTTCTTAGATTGGGGCTTTCCAATAATTCTTGGCAAAACAGCTACATTATAATGATCTAACTGATTATTCGGCTCCCTATATAAACCACATCAATGAAATTTAGTATTAAAATCCGATCTAATATTAAATATTACAGCAATATACAGAGTGTTTCATTGAAAATCGCAAATATTTTTTTTTGGATCCAGCTTTCAACTGTTTGCTGAAACTTGACCTGAAACAAAATATTAACGATAGTGTTTAGTCAATTTCCTATTTATGGTTGTATCGGCCGGATACCACCTATCCATCTGTATTTGCAGCGAATTTAGATTTTCAGCAACAATTTTTAGATTGGTTTTTTTAACAAGCGATAGCGCTTTAATATATTTAGCGCCAAAATGTATGTGAGTCATCATTTTGTACTTGTAATTAATCGCGATTTTTTCTAAAGTGATTATTAAGTAGAAAATACTTTATTCAGTGCATGAGACTAAAATGGATTAAGACATTTAACGACAGTTAATTCGAGAAAAATTCGAGCTTTTTCGTATTTTCTATTTTGAGAAATTTGAACATACCTTCCATTAACCGAAATGTGTAATACAAGAGCATCGAAACGAGTAACCAATATTTAACTACTCGAAGGGGAAGGAAAGGAGTACCACGAGCTATAGAGAAGCTGATTGGTGAGAATGATAAATACGAGTCCCGACAGGATTCACTGATAGAATCGAATTTTGCGATTAAAAAATTGCTACTTCGAGCAGAAAAGCAACGTGAAGCTGTGGTTTTGAAGAATTCGCATAATACCTCGATCGATGAATTAATGGCGAATCGATAGGAAAGAAAGTGACGTAAAAAATCAGAATTCCCTTCTTTCACAGATTAACAACAAAATAAGGAAATATTGAAGGAAATATAAATTTCAACACCTAAAAGGCCTATTGCAGTAACTGAAGTGAACTACACAAATTAAGGAGAGACATGATTCAAAAAGGATGATGATTTTTACCATACTAAAGCAGTTTGTGGATCAACCAATAATTATAGAGCCCTTGGCTAAAGCTCTGCTTAGCGGATTACAAGTGCTGGGTGCTGAAGCAGAATAAAACGTCCATGGTTAAATTATATTTTGGTGAATAAATTGAAGGGGGTTATAAAAAAACCTGGGCAACCGAAAAGGCGAAAGACGATTTTCCCTCAATAAATTTTTTTTTATTTCTGAATAGAAGAAGTTATTATTTGGAAATAATTAGCAAATAATGACGATAAAAATTTTCCGAGTGTTTCTGCTTACCCGGTGTGTGTTAATTGGTTCAAAGATAAACATAGGCGAGGATTGGTTTCAGACAAGAAGCTGTACTTTAATTGTTTGTCTCGATCGCATCAGGCAGCTTTATGAAGGCCGAATTATTGATTCGGCAAATGGTATAGAAAACACCATGTAACATTACATTCCGAAGATACACAACGGGTAGTGGCGAACTCAACTTCAAGCGGCAACACAGTGAACAATTCAGAGGAGAGTACCACTTCTGAAACTCATGGACAGCAATTGATAAATGCAGAGCGTTACATGACTCCAGTTCTCTAACGCTGTTTATAATAGAGGCCGAGTATAAAACTGTTGACTTCGTGAAACAAAAGGAGCAGCATTTATCAACGTTAGATCGCTGCACTCTCCAGAGGAAGAAATACAGCTAAATGCCCTCGTAATTAATAGACTGTCAATTAGGTTGGCAGCTTTGTCATTTTTCCAAGTAATCAGGGAAGGACAAGCCAGTAATTCCAGTGACTCGGTAATTGCCCAAAACACTATTGATTGTCTCTAGGATAAACGATAGTAACTGTTAAAGTGAATTATCTCAGGTGAATATTGGTACGCACATTAATTCTGCTTTTGGTTGTCGATATTGCAATCCATATGCGAAGTCCAGAGGAACCATTGTAAACTTTCTAAATCCCCACCCAAGGGACGAAACCTACAAAACTACAAAATGTCGCATCATAACAGAATATTTGAGAGTTTTCTACAAAGGGGTTAAGTTCAGTTGCGTATTATAGAGCAGTTGCTGAAAATGGTGAGGTCATAATCCAGCTCATTGTGCATCGAAGAGACTACTTATCTCACAATTAGTCAACTTCACACTATTGTGGCATGTCCGAAATGATTGCAACAGGCTAAATATATTTGTACAACACTATTAGGAAAAAAATGAGGCGCATTAGGCAGAAGAACAAAGAAAAAACAACATCAGGGTACTTTACATGCATTTTCAAGAGGAAGTCATGCAGTTTCAAGAGGTTCGGAGTATCGCTTACGTTTTGAGATTCCTCAAAAAAAAGCTGTTTTCAAAAGATGATAGAATTTTAAGTTTCTTAACGGTGAAGAAGCTGCAGAGGTCAGGTAGTATCATCACCAAGCATTTGAAGCGACAATCATTTACCAGTAACATTAATTGCTTACAAAAATTATGTAAATTAGCAAAAGCAACAATATTTTATCCTTGGTGCCGTTTTTAGACGCTAAGGGAACTTTAATAGTTTAAGGAAGGTTGAGACTTTCTGATTGTACCAAAGGGCCAACAATATAAGCAAAACCTACATAAGGGTCCCTCATTGATATTCTAGCTAACCAGACAACGGAAGCGACGGTCAAGTCTGACAAAACTCACCTTATTAAATGTACTTGCATCATAAAAAAATTTAAGAGATAGCCACCCTATTAAATCAGATCGAGACAATTTTTAACTCCACACCATTATATGCGGCACTAAACGGCGATTCACTCTAATAGGTTTTGACACCAGTGCATTTTTTGATCGGGTCTGCGAATTTCGACTTATCGGAGGAAAAAGTCAAAGAAGGTATAACATTCAAAGAAGAACAACAACATCGATTTTAAAGCATTCCATTGTGAAAATATGCTATCTTCCATAACAAGAATAAGGTTCATGGTGGAATCGTTAAAGGGCTGTATAAAGTTGTTGATCGTCTGCATCATTTAAAAATACAAGAAAAGAAAATTACAAAGAATTAAATACGATTTGTACTTACCTAAAACCGTCAGGTTCGTAAAATCATCAGGCGATTCGTTGGATAAAACTTTACACAAAGACTTTAATTTTTCAATTTTATGGATTTCAAAATATTACTCCTACTGTAAAGTATTAAACCCGGCCTTACGAATATTTTAAGTACCCAAAACTGGACTTTAAACCTGTTTTAAACTACTGTTCTGTTTTGGGCATCTTCTCTGTTTTTTCGTCTTCGCAATTCTTGAAATTATATCCTCCTTTCCAATGAGTTCATGCTTTTAATTTGTTAGCCTAAAATTCGGTTTTTATACTTGCGTACACTGACTGCTTTGGTACTCGATTTTTTTGGTTAAAAGAGTTCAGGTTTTCAAATTTCCAATTCGAAGCAATATGAATTAGAGTCTATGTTTCTAATCTTTGTCAAATATTTCAGTGGCACCTGAATATCCTAAAATTCTGGACGGGTTTGACTGTCTCTTCAGGAGCAATCTGGTCCAATTTAGATTACTGTCTGGGTGCAAAGTTTTTTTATAACCATTGCATTCTTGTGTCTGTGTCCTTACTTTGGTGTTTACAATTGCCTTAATACGTTTCCTATCGCCTAAGTAAGCCTGGTCTATTAAAGGATTTCAGGATTGAGAATTTTATCTTAGAAGCACTGATAAAACTACTTTAGTCTTTCGAAAATTATTTCTATGATTTTCTGCAGAATCTTCTCTGAATACAGAGCGAAATAGAATTTAGACACGAAGAAGTGAAAATAGCATATGTAAGTAGTAAAAATTATTTACTTCAAGGAAATGAAAAGCGCAAAATTCTTTTGACCACAAAAATTCAGAATGCTCCTTATAAAAAGTAATGCAAGTACTTAAGAACAGTAGACAAAAAGCTGATCTGCCTGCGAGCTACGTTGGAGAAAATTTCAACGACATGAGCCGCAAAAATGCGACATAAGCTACAAGAGGAAATTAAAAATCTGAAAATGAGAAAACCTTCTGGATATGACATAATAAGTAGACAAATTGTTAAAGGACTACTAAATAATGCTACACGCAAGTTTCTAAATTTAATAATCAACGCTGTGTTTAGCCTAAGATACGTCCCAAGGCGGCGGAAGATAGTAGAGGTAATCATGAACTTTTTTTTTTTTTTTCAAGAGGGTGGATTGGTTATAGGAACCCTTTGCATGTCGACGAGCAAGATCTATTGTGCATCCCCGTGTAAGAGTAGAGAAATCAATCTATGTGAAATGTAGGTCCAGGTCCTAGATAAACGCCACAAGGTCATGCACATCCACAGGGTCGGCGTGAGGCCACTAAACAGAGTAAGCATTGAGTGTTTTAATTCTTGTTAGGGCCGATCGCACTGCACTCGAACAGCAAGTGTTCGGATGTTTCTCTTCGCAGATTACAAAACCTGCAGTTTTCTAATGGAGTTTTCCCAATTTTGAATAGATGGTAGTTAAAGGGACCATGTCCTGATTTCAGAGATGATCTATCCATTCTGATTATATCCTGTAAGTGTGTAATCTTGCAATTTATGAGCTTCTTTATATGTCTCATCCCCCGAGATGACTCCCAGAGTGAAGCAGAACATCTCTGCTCCCAGAAGAGGACTCTTCTCGCTACATGGCATTTGGAATAGGCAACACTAGACTTGGGACCATAGAATATGCCACCCGCACCTTTTTTTGCATAATTGTCTGCGGCCTCATTTCCTGGTATATTATAGTGGCCGGGGGACCAAAAGATGGTAACCTTGTTGTCCCTACCCAGCCTTCTAAGGTTGCTGTAGCAGCTCCATGTTAGTTTAGAGTTGAACACCGGAGCTGTCAGGGCTAATAAAACAGCCTGGCTATCCGAGATTATGTAGATCTCCGTTTTTATATACTTGTTTTTGAAGCACTGAAGCACGCTACTCTCGATGGCCACGGTTTCTGCCTGGAAAACCGTAAGGGTCTTTCCCAGCGATATACAGAGTCTGAAACCGGGCCCCACCACCCCCGCATCCGTTTCCTCGTTTGTTTTTGACCCATTGGCATACCACACCGATGCGTGCTGTAGTAAGGAGGAAATGATGTTCCCAAACATGTCATTTTCGGGTATCCGGATCGTGAAGTTCCTCCGGCAGTTCGTAGCCTTTACCATCATAACTGATAGCTGGGCAATTGCGTCTGCCAAGTTTAGTTTATCCAGGATGCTATTGTGTCCCGAACTTGTCAGTCTAACCTGGCTTGTTACCATCAGTTTTATGGCTGTCAAACCTGCCACACTTTTGACATGTATGTGGAGTGGTGAAAGTCCCAGCAATCTTTCAAGGGCAGCAGTAGGACAGGTCCTAATTGCTTCCGTTGCGCCCAAACATATTAATCATTGAATTTTGTCCAAAGTTGAACGAGCATTTATTTGCTCTGTATCAAGGTATGCTTTGTTTGCCTCATTTGCGATGTATTTCAAGCAGGGGTTCTAGGTTGAGTATTCTCCCTAGGAAATTCTCCTTTGATTTGTAAAGAGAGTACATGTTATTTTATTAGGATTGACGCTAAGGCCCACTTCAACACACTACTCCTTTACCAATGTTAGAGCATATTGCATACGCTCAGCTATTGTGCTTTAAAATTTGCACCCGACCATCAGCACCAGATCATCAGCATAGGCAATGATTGATATTCGAGAGTTCCTCAAAATAGCGAGCAAGTGGTGTCCATTACCAAGAGCCACAGTAACGGCGACAGTACTCCGCCCTAAAGGCAGCCCTCGGTAGGTACAATTGAGATGCTTGCTTCGCCAATCGAGGCCTTAATTCTCCTGCTTCTGAACATGTTTATTATCCACCCGATTTTTGAGAAGTCGATACCCCTCGCTACAGCTTGTTCCCGAATCACCTCGAAATTAGTATTATCGAAGGCATCCTGGATGTCAATGAAAAAGCATAATAGTGCCTCCTTGTTGCGAAGTGTATCCTTGATTTCCGATGTTAATTCATGCAGGGTAGATTTGCCCACCTGATAAGCATGCTAGGTAGGATTTAGAGGACATCGCTTGTAGGCCCCCCTTGGGACTAGATATGGATGCACCACACTCACATCAGGGTCCTCCCGACCCGCAATGATTGTGCACTCCGGGAAGTGTCCCTTCACCAGACATTCAAGAGTCTCTCCCCTTGATGTGGTTAAGGTCCTGTCCAGCCTTTTTACTGAGCCCAGAGGGTTTTTATGATCTAATGCTAGGGCTTTTTGGTGTCGGCAAGCTGCCGGAATCTCGTTTATCTTCCCGCAAAAAGTTCTCAACCTCTCTCTTTTGCTCTTCCTCAGAGTATCATTATACTGGGTGAGGGGAGTTCGATACGCTGCTCAGTCACCTGTTATTTTTGCTCTGTTAAAGAGCTTACGCACTATTTTTCTTTTAGTCTCCAGGGCAGAGATTCACCAAGGAACATCCCGAGCTCCTCTAACATGCACCTCAGGAGAACTTGAGTGATAGGCATCAATTATTGCCCTGGTGAGATTATTAGCAACGCTATCAAGTTGTGCAACAGAGCCAATAGAATTCTGTAAACCCACTACATTGTCTTGTAGTTTATTGGTAAAGACAGCCCAATCCGTACCTTTAGGTATTCTTACCGTAGTTTCTGTTATTTGAGGGGTTCTAGTATCAAATCTTATATACCTATGATCCGACAAAGATGCTTCCCCCGATACATGCCAATTCTAGACTGTGCTGGAGGTACCCATGTCAGACATAGTAAGGTCCAGCAGCTCCCTTCTAATGGCATTCACAAAGATCGGCTCGTTAGCTATATTATTTATAGCAATATGATTTGATGAACATCATTCAAAAAGTTGCTCACCTCTTTTATTGGTGTTGGTGCTACCCAGACTGTGTGGTGTGAATTAACATTACAACCAATAATGAACTTCTGCCCATGAGCTGTACAGTAATTGATAAATCTCTGTACTTCTTCCGTAGGTGGGTCGTTACCGTCCCTGGGAAAATAGGCTCATGCCATATTAATTGTGACCATGTCTCCTTTGGATAAATGTATCTCTAATGAAACTGCAGTTATGTATCTGGAAATAAATTGGTTAATTGAGAAGATATTGAACGACGAACGACAGAGAATCGCTGTCCTCGTCCTTTCTACTTCTGTGTTGTAAATTAGCTTACCTGTCTTACTTGGCAAACCTTTAATTCTTCCATTGTTGGTCCACGGCTTTTAGACCAGCGCTATGTCCAAGTTGTTTGTGTTGAAGAGGCGACTCAGCATAGATGTGGCGGCATTGGATTTATGTAGGTTGATTTGTACGCATCTTACAGACGCGTGCATAGATCTTTATGTTTTCGGGCCCTCCATCCCTGTGTGCTGCTACTACTAGCACGTGGTTTGGTGAAACTCTGTGAGTTCAACCTATGTTTTTTATCAGGCTTGTTCCCCTTTCCAGGTCTGCGTCCCCCACATGCAGTGCCTGAGGTCCCTGGCTTGTTTGGGTTATCTTTGCTCCTGGGATCTTTCTAGCTCGGTTGGCCCAACCAGCCGCTCTTTCCACGGAGCGATTTAGCCCTGCTTTACCTGCTGATGGTGCCTGTGTCCTCTCAGCCCTGTTACTCCTCTCACTATTCTTTTTGGGGCGAAAATACACAGCTCCAAACAGCCAGTTAACTTTATAATTAGAGGCCTTTAAAATATCTGCTGTCTTATGCGACACCGACAAGGTTAGTTGGAGGTGATCATTCTCTCTGTCTTTCCTTACAAAAATTTTCCACTCCGCGTTTCTGAGATCATTATTCTGGATTCCCAAGCGGCGAAGTATCTCATCAGGTTGGCGTTTTCTTATGGCTTTAAGGTCGGCACAGTGGCAGTAAGCCACTCCGCCGTGTCCTTGTCAGCACAGTTGACAGTCAATCATCCATTCCTCGTGCGGCATCCTAAAAATGTCGGGCTAATGCCGTCCATTGGTAGTTCCGCCACTGCATCCATGATGCTATCTTGTACAGCCAGGATCTGGCTGATACCTAGTTTGACATCTTGGTAGCCTTGGTCGGTTATTTCCAACTTGATGGCCTTCACTGCGTCCTTGTAGATTAGCTTCACCTTGTCCGAGCTGCCACCATCTTCTAGCTTCGTGCCAGAGCTACCTCGTGAGGAATGCCCGCCAATTTAAGATAGGCAAGGCGCTCCGCTGATTCTTTTTCTCTTTTTCTTGCTATCCTCGAGTTCCAAGTCTTCGATGCTGCTTTTAATTTCGGCGGTTGTAGACCATGATGCGGTGCCCGAGAATGATGGCACTTGTGCGCCTTGTACTCGGCCACCGATATTGGTGTCCGCGCTTAAGTGTTCACTGCTATCATCAGATAGCGTGGTTTTCATATTAAAATTCTCAGAGATAGGTCCTTGTTGGACCTTGTCATCCTCTGAGATTGGTGCGTTAATTGAAGCACCTCCCTCATTTTTTTTTATTTCTGAAATATCCATGCAGTTTTGGATTTGTTGAGAGGAAAAGAAGTTCCACCACAGCAGCGCCTCTTACTCTGGTAAGGCTAATTGAAACTGGAGGTCAACACGTATCCGGAGTTCTGTGCTAGATACCAAATAACCCATGGCCATTCATCCCTCGGCGCACTTGTCTCATTTTAGATTTGGTTTTTTTTGTCAAGGTTATTCCTTCTTTAGCGTCGCACTTCAGCCTGTTTTTCGGTAAACAAACAATCAGTTACCGGTGGTCACCACGGGGAGGTGGCACGTACACTTGCAAACCACGATTAGGTTACCCTCACGCGGTCGTGAGCCCCAGACAGGACTGCCTAAAACACGACCAGAGCTCACTCTACTGAAGGTTACGGAGCTGGTAATTACTACACAGCTTTGTTCTTCCCTTCACTAGACGCCCAGACCACCAATCATGACCTTAAACCAAACAAAAAAAAATGTAACGATAAAAGTCATTCAGACCTATATTTCCAACCACATAGAATATATTTGCAAAGATGCTTCTGAGGAGAATGTAGCCAAGCAATTTAGTTTCAGAGAAATCCATTCGACTGAAAACCATTGTGGATTCGTAGTTGTGATTCAGTCCTTAAATAAATTAGGAAAGTGAGCCGTAACTGCATTCCATTTCGTTACATATTTTATTTGACAAATTACTTCTGTCTAAAAAGACCAAAGTATTGAAATCCTAATTGGGGAAGTAAAAAAATGGAATTCTGCTTGTGCATTGGAAATGGGATTCTAAAATGAATTTTGGATGAATTTCTGGAATATGGCCAAGTATAATAGAACCTGCCTATTTCTTAACCGTTTATAATTGAATTTGACATGTACATTGAAAATGGGATTCTAAATTGATTTTTAAATGAAGTTTTCAAATATATCCAAGGAATATGGCCAAGGAATCTCAGCCAATTATTGCGAAAATCCGGCTTGTGCATTGGAAAAGGGATTCTAAAATGTTTTTTCAATGAGCATTGGAAATTGGGTTCTATAATTACTTTTGGATAAAGTGCTTAAGTATTTTTACGCTGTCTTAAAGAAACTTCAACAGCCGCATGATTCACAGAAACCTAAATAGACTAATGTTGTCTAAATAGACAACATTAAGCCATATTGACATGTCTCTCGCAACCTCATCTAAAAATTATGTTTGGCTCACATTTCCTTTTATTCGTTAGTGTCAAAATTCATCATATTTGGCTACACTACATGAGTTATATGCTTATTGACCACATCACACAACTTTATCCAAAAACCATTTTAGAATGACATTTCCAACGCACACACCAAATTTTATCATTATCGGTTAAGGAATAGCCAAGCTCCATCCTAATTGGTCATTTATATAATTTGTTAAGGGTTTAATTTGGAATGTTAAAGGTCCAATTTGAAATACAATAAGTTCAATTTGAAGTGTAAAACCTGTATGATGGTATAAAGGTATGATCGCATGATGTTATGATGGTACGACGGTATGATTACATAATGGTATGATAATATGATTGTATGAGGGAATAGTTGTATGGTGATATGATGGTTTGATGGTATAATGGTTATGGTTATGGTATGATATTGATGGTACGATGTTATGAAGGTATGCCGATGGTACGATCGTATGATGGTAAAATATAATGATGATATAGTGGTACGATGGTATAATGTTATGATGGTATGATTTTATGACGGTACGATGGTATGATTGTATCGTAGTAAGATGGTATATATGATGGTATGATTATGCAAGGTTATGTTGGTTGGTATGCTGGTTTGACTGTATATATGGTACAACGTACAATGGTATGACGCTATTTATTTTAGAATGATAGTTTCATAGTATGAGGGTATGATGGTATGACGGTATAATGGTATGACGATTGGATGGTAGGATGAAATAATGGCCTGACAGTATAATGGTATTCATTTCGGGATTTATTTAGGACTTGAATTAATCAAAACCGAAATTCTGATAACCACGTGACGCTTCAGCCCTTTTTAGGTATTTTACTATTTTAGCGCTGGTGGTACATATATCAGTATATGTTCACTTTGTTTATTGTTTTATAACTAGTTACGCCAGAAAATCCTTAACTTTTTTACAATTCTTATAAACACAAAGATGAGGCGAAATCAACCTGATACAACCGTGTAGCGTGCAGTGCCGTTTTGAATGTTTCAAATGTCTTCCAGATAAATAAAATATGTTTGATTCTTCCAAATAAAGCAGAAACTGGACAGAGAATAGTGATAATATTTAAGGAAATCATAAATATTCACTATAGTGAGGTAAATAATCACTTTTTTTTAGTCGAATATTGTTATGCTGTATTATTGTATCGCCTCAAAACTGCAAAAAATTTAATTTTGTTTCTTTGGATACCAAATTTACATTTAAAACACTAGTGGCAGATACACCGGTTTGGGCTTTTGTAAGTCGTAGGGAAGCAACAAAATTCCTGTTCTCGTTTACCTTACCTGCAAAAATTCACCATGATGAGGATTTTTAGTTCGTGAAATTCAAAAATCGAAATTCCTGTAAATTTCTACCTTTTTACTAATTACCTTGAGTTATGAGTCATTGCTTGCGAGTAAGCTCTAATATGTTCAACACCCTTTTCTAGCTTTTTAAAATTCTATAAAAACATTTAATCGAGTACTCATATTTTGTTAGTAGCAAATGGTTCGTCGGCTATTAAAGTCAAGTCGCATAAGAATTTTTATTCAAAGGATGTTTGCATAAATTTTTGTGCTGGCAGATTAAATCCATGCCTATACTTTTCTATGATAAACAATAACAAAAAGCTCGTTTTAATATATCCTATGCTTTTCCCTATACCAACATTTATCCAATCTAAAACCATTATTAAATTCAAAAGTCGTATATTTCTTAAATAACCAATATACACAGAAATATGCATTATACACAAATTTTTGAGCTTTTTTTGTCTTCGATGAGCTTTTTATTATTATTATTGAAAAAAAATTAATGGTAAGCGATATGCAATATTATCCCTTTTCCTGTTTTTGTTTAACCACAGTGTAAGCTATACAGCAAAAAAAAAACTTAATAAAATTTGAAAAGAACAAAAATAATCCTAATCGGGATTGGATGATGCCCCTTGAAGGAAATAAAAACAAAAAAAAAAAAACTTTTTTGCATATCATTTTTGAAAATTGATAACAAATATGAAGAAAACGCTGGAAAATTTTATAATTTATTTTCATCAAATTTTTTTTTTTTTGTTACATTTTTATTTATTATTGGTTAAGCCATCAAAATATTGGGCTTATATTTTAGATAATACGCCTAGTACGTAATATATATTGGCATGAGTTCGAAAAGCTTATACACATTGTATACAGATATGGATTTTTTTTTGTTGTAGGGAGGAAAATATCGGAAAATTTATTAAATTTTTGTTGCTTTGTTGTTGGATATTCTTTTGTGAACAATATGTATGAATATAAATTGAATGTGTTTTTAGATGGGTATGACAAATAAATTTAGAATATGACCTCAATTTTTCTGTTGCCACATATTTTCGTTTCAATCAGTCGCGCTATACTGACCGTTGCAACGAAAACGTTGGAACACTTGAAAAAATAACAAATGTGTGTTGCGGGTTTTTCATTTAGTTAATCTCATATTTTATTTTTAAAGGCTACCTATGCAACAAATACTTTCTTGGAAGACGTTGTGCTTGTTTAAATAAACAAAAAATATCTTATAAAAATTTGATCGGAGTTGTGCTACATTTTGAAGAGGAAAAAAGCTTGAAGATATATTCTCGTATATATGTCGCAAAACCAATATCACTGTTTTCTTCAATTTTTTTTTGCCAATAAACCACTAGAACCAGGTCATGATTTTGTAACAAAAATAAACTCACTTAGGAAATCATGTGTGTATATACCTCCAAAAAATCAAACTAAATTAAATCATAACAATTGAGCTTTTATTATTGTTATTACAATATTATATATGAGAAATGATGTGGAGCTTTCGTTACAAGCATCAAGATAAGTGTTTTTTGTTAGATAAATCTAACTTGCTTATGTATGTACATATGTTCAAAAAGAAACATTTCGACAATTCTCCGCAGACTTACATTTTTGGTTATATTGGTTGTGTGATTAAATAATATATTTGGTATATTTGGTGTTGTATCAAAAATACAGCTTAAGGTTATGTGTATTAAGAAAATGTATTGTTTGCGTATATTGTACTGTTTAGAGTGTATATAGAAACTAAACAAAAGTGCGGTTTGTGTTTCGTATATTACCGGAGGCAGTACTCAAATTTGCTTATATATCAAATAATACGATTTACTACTTGAAAATTTTATCACATAAACAATAATCTAATGGTAGGCAAATGTAATACAACGGATTATTCTATTAACGCTTTAAGGAAATTTGTTTTTACTAAGGTATAGCCATACGGTAGTAAATCAGTCGAAGTTGGTGAAATTAGCCCGAAATCTAAGGCCGAAATATTTTGGTTCGTTTCTTGACTAAAATTTAGCTGTCCAGAAAGAGTGTAAATGTCGTCTATTGATTTTTATAGACATAAATATATCAGTTAAAATGGCATTCAAAACCCGACTAAAATCATTCAATAAACAGACATACTGCTCTTAATCTTCTTAATGTTGTGTTATCATTAAAAAGACACAAATGAGAGTTTTTCTTCAGTTTTTTGATTAAGTGAATATAATTCGCTAAATCAGTACGTTTGTACTTGCCACTATCTGTGTTAAGTAGGAATTGTATTTTTGTAGTTTGTTCCTACCTGATGAGTAGGCCAACTTGTTCAGTACAAAACCAAACTATCAACACATTGAGCTCAATCAAAGTTCTCATTTTTTGTTCAGGGTTATACACTTTCTACAACTCTTGGGGTAAAAAACAGGGGGGGATTAATATTTCTATCCTTTTTTTTTGGGTAGGTATATTATGAATAATTGACCTCTTGATTTTGTATCTGATTAGAATCAGTCAGCTATAGTTGCACCATCTATATTTTAAATGATTGGAAATAGAAGCAGTAATTTTGGTTTTATTAAATTTTTTATTCAAGATTGACTTTACTTCATGTATTTTTCGAGTATTATCAACTGTTTTAAGCTTAGAAAATCTTTTATTTAAGTGTTTTCAGTTTTTTCATACTCTGTTTTGGTTACATAATCAAAATGAATAGACGTCATACCACTATTTTCTTTACACCAATCAAAAAACTCTTTAGAGTTATAAAAAAGGCTCTCAGTTACGCTTCCCAAGGAAGCTGCTCTAGCTAACCTTAGTGGTGATATTCGAGTAGCTCTTGTGATACAGCTCCATCCGAAAAAAAAATAATTTTTTTGGAGCTGGGGAAATTCAATAACTTAATTTTCAAAAACGTATACAGTTACAATATCATGTGTTTCCTCTTCTGATATTATGGCATAAGAAATTATATTTTGTTTATCTGGTGATGATTTGTAGTAAGCAACGCTTGGAAATAATGTAGCTTGTCTATACTAGTGTGCTATTTATATTTCATTTTGTGAAACGATCTTATAGTTCTCCGAAAAATTTAAAACTACAACATATTCTCCAGCCTGAAGGTTACTTTTTACTATCTGTAGATAGTTTGATTGTTCTCTAGCAATGTAATCATGTTTATGTTATGCTGCTAAACAAAACTTTGAGAAGTCTGATAAAATTTCCATAATTTCGTCAATATGAGTTGTAATTTACTTCAATTTGTAGGTATTATCATCAGGTATTGCGTTGCTCAGAATATAATATTACATACATTTGTAATATTACTTTTTACATTTTAAAATTTTACCTTCACAGCAGCTCCAACTCGAATTTTCGCAAGTTACGTGTTGTAGCAGTTCCCTTTCACTTCTAGTATCCATTTGTATAATTTTTGATATCACTGGACATAATAAATTTTTATTTTGGTGAATTATACAATCACATACATTATGTGTTCCTGGTCTTCTTGCTAATATTCATTCTTTTGGTCGAAGTTCTGCAAATTTAGAGACTCCTATGGATTCAGCTGGATGCTTTTCTAAAAATGTATTGTATGCCTAAGATAAACTACATAAAACAAGTAGTTTCTGCTTATTAGCTTTTTGCGAGCACTATTTGCATCACGAATGCTAACGAAATCATTAGACCCTCTGACAGTCCTTTTTTCTTTATAGCTGACCCTTCGTTTAAGCAGTTTTAAGCATTTTCAGCTAACCTAATTTGTACTTACAGCTATAGATTTATTTTTAACGCTTTTTGTGATTTTTTAAGTTAAAAGGATTACAACTCAGAACACTGCGGATTGTATTTTATTTTCTCTTTAATATTACTCGCACCAATAAGTAATAAGTTTCACTTTCAATACCACTTTCAAATTGTGACTAACGAGTGGAAAAATGTATACCACTATTTAGACAAATACATAAAACTGACTTACAGTAATATATAGTTTATAACCTTTTATGTAGGAGTCAAAAATTAGAATTTGAAAACTGTTCAAATTAAAAAGTCAAATAATGGCACAACTAAATGTCAAAAAATAAAAGAAAAAACAACGATCTTCTTATTTTTAGTAAGGAACACGATTACAATAAGAATATTAAAATCGGAGAGGTCAAACTTGGGTCACATTTGAAATGGCCCATGCCTAAATTTTCGCCGATTTAAGACCAAATCTAAATCTAACTGTAATTGCAGACCGCAGGTGCAAACTGAAGATTTTATATTACAAATTTTAAATATTCGGTCTTTCGTTAGGGATAAAGCTAATTATTGACCAAATAGACCTTAATAGAACCATGGGACCCTGAGCACCTCAAATTCATGTCACGGAGATAAGACACTTTTTTCTAATTTCTCAAACTTCTCTTTGTATAAGTTTATCACCAATGCGGGCCATCTTGCCGAATGCGACAATATATTAATTTATCTCTAGTTGTCTGAGATAAATTAGAAAGTTGTGTCTTATCCCCATGATATGAAATTGAGGCGTTTAGGGTATCTAGGTGCTATTAAGAGCTATCTGGCCGTATATGCCACTATTTAACTTTATCTCTAGTATTGGCCTATAAAACCTAAAGCTTCACAATAACACAAAGGTACATTTGGATAGCTATACATTTCAGTCAAGAAATGAATCGAAATATTTCGGGCTAACTTCACTGACTTATTAATCGACTTGTAAACAGGCGTCTCTTTTGTGACAACAACGATTCTTTTATTGTATTTTAAAAATAAAAATGCTGAGAAGCTTGCGAATAGTTTTATAGGATTATGGAAGCTTTTGGGGTAACCGGAACACTTTTCCTGACCTTTGGATAAACCCAATCAATCGGCAACTCATTTTTGCAATTGAATGCTCGAATAAAATCTGAAACGGGTTTCGATTTTTGGTCCTTCATTCATCAGTACTTTACATACTCCAGTTTAATCAAACTGCTTAATCAAAATATAAGCAGCCAGGTCCTGTAGAATATATGAACTTTTACAATAAGATTTTAAGACGCTTATTCATCCGCGACATGGTGTATAAATAAAACTGAAACGAGTGCAAAACGGGCAATTTGGTGAACTTAAATGTGCCAGTGAATCAAAATCAATTACATAACTAAAATTTACAAAGTTAACTAATATACTTTGGCTCTCAATTACAAAGGGCTCCAATCGCATTAACCAAGAGTTCATTTGCTAATTCAAATTAAATTCTCAATATGGCAGAGACATTGGAGGCTCTTTAAAGATAGCGCAGCACTCCGATTCCAAAGTAACCAAGTTTAACGAATTAACTCGTTTATAACGGATCGAAAAGTTAATGGGCAAACTTACAGAATTGGAACTTTGATTCGTTCTTATAATTTGAATCAAGGTGTAATTAGCCTTGATGGGTCAACCAATATGACCTTGAGTGGGGAACACTCCGAAAGGGTAATAGCCGACAATAAACTTACTGGTATTTCCTGCAGAATACTCTGAATGGCTATCGTTTCACGACACCATACACGAATCACCAAATCTGAACTTAGTCCAAATCCTTGGTTGATCTAGATACTAATGCAAAAAATAGACAACAAATCAAAGGCACTGAAGACAGAACAGGTATTATCGATTTAGTGTTCGAAAAATTTCTGATTTTCCTCTGCATGATAAGAGACACTCTACAATCATTGATCCCCGCAGTACCAAATCTGAAGTGACCAGTTATGTAGCTAATTGAGGCCCAAAGAAACAAATTTAGGGCATATTGCGATTATCTCAGCGATCGATTATCAAAAGGCAGTGTAGTAATATATAGCTAAATGGACCAATAGATGTTTCAACTGTCGTAGCATTAGACATCTAATTTTGAAAGGTCCATCTAAACGACGTTGTCAAAAATGTAGTTTGAAGTACAACACTTTGGAGCACCTTGGATCACTTCCAAAAGTAAACCCAGTCTACTTTATTAGAGCAAATAAACAGTCTTCATTCAGAATATAAAGGAGCACCCGTAACACTTGCACTTGCAGAGTGCTTTTACGTCTTGAAAAGTCAACGTTTGTATTTCAATAAGTGAGATAGGACAAACAGGATCTGGGATATCCAAAGGAATGGTCAGTATTCATGTCTGGAACGAAATAATCTGGCTCGTTATATCGTTAAATTATATATTTACGAATTCTTGGAGTAGTTTGATCCGGTTGTTATCACATACAATATTTTTCTGAAGATGTTTTAGGCAGCTAGTCTAGAAGGGATGATTTACTTCGCCACTATGTACTTGTCCTTTGGGGAAAAATGCGAAAAAGCTTAAAGACAATAAATAAATTATCTATATCGAAATTTATAAATTCGATACAAGATTCCATTACTGACATATACCTACGACTTCTACGATTTAAGCCAATCGGCTTATGCAGCTGTTGCATTTCCCAGAACAATGCAGTCAGATGATGGAATTTTGCTCCAACTCATTTCCTCTCAAGACAAAAGTAGTTCCTATCAAGCGTAAATCCTGCCACGGCTGGAACTGCGTACAGCAGTTTCATTAATCAAACCCATCAAAGTTGTAAAACGAGAAACAAATACAAATATAAGCAAACTATTTGGCTATAGGCTGATTCCCAAATGGTTCTCGATTGGCTACCGCATAGCTGATATCCTGGCGGTCTATCTCGAACAAATTGGAGACACGGTCCTTCGGCTGACAATCAGCCAAACTGCGCTTCCAGAGGTTTACCAGCTAGAGAAATAAAATCGCATTTATTATAGTGGAATGGACAAAGTTGGTTGCATAAAACTTTTATTGCTCCAGCCGCCTCATGCAAATCTTTATGGTAGTCTTAATGAAAAGCAGAGTTCTGTGAATATTTTGCAATTCATCGATTTGAAACACCTCTTCCAATTCATCGGTGCTTCAAAACCCTAAAATTCCAGGATCGAAGGGAATCTAAGGCGAGCCGAACTAATAACTAGTCTAGCAACACATGCAACAGCAATTTTACAAAGATGACATAAAAGCATGGTAATCAGAAAGAAAACTGAGCAAATTAAGCTCTCTTAAATCATTAGATTCTTTTCCTGCTGATTCCCGATTCGTATTGGGGCAGAGCGCACCATAGTTTGGCTCTATATTAAACAAAACAAGAATATTGGATACCAAATGCGAAAACTAAGGTAAAAGAAATCATTAGAAAGTGCGTCGTGTGCTCTAAATTTAAATCACAATTCGCAGAACAACTTATGGGTAGCTTACTTGGTGTAAGAGTTGAATTAATTTCAACTTTTCTGAAAACTGGCCTTGATTATGCTGGACCCATATCAATTCACCTAACAAAACCACGGTGGTAGAAAATCTATAAAGCTTTCATAATCCATATTCCTGTCCGCTTAGAACTTACAAGCTATTTGCCCAATAACGAGGTACTGTGATATGTTCTGCCTTTGTTTTTCTTCTTTAAGCTAGAGTCATGTCAATATTTTTCCTAATGTGCGGTCAGACATGAATGGTGTAGTGTGATTTTTGTTTTAATTGCAGTGGGAAAATAAAATTTGGCAGTGAGCCTGGTTGAAAGGCAGGAAATTTCTAAAATATTTCTTATGAAAAATATCACAAAAATAGAATCAGAAATTTATAAGCCTCTCTTCATGCCTAGGCGATTGTTTACTAACAAAAGTCGCCCAAAATATACAAAAACGAAAAAACCTAAAAACCTTAGTGGTAGCTGACTTTTTCAACTAAACTAAATTAAAAGTTCAACGTCACAAAGCTGTTTTGTTAGGAAATAATTGAAAGACTTAGCGTAACGGCTACAACTATTGGCACCCACATATTTTGACTCGACTATTGGCATCCCTCTATTTAATAACGTTTTTCTTCCAACTGACAAATTCCCGCTATTTCTACCATACAAGTGTTGATTTTGTGAACATTTATCTATTTGTTTTCGTAGTTGTTGTTCATTTATTAAAAATCAGTCGCTCTCAATTTGTAAGAATGTTTTCTGAAGGATTTTTTATTTTATAAAATATAGTTGATTTGATAAGGAGTGTTGGTTTTGTAAGTGCTGTTTTTATTATTTAAATGATGTGTATTAACTTGATTATTGATTGTGCTAAAGATTTAGCATTAAATTAGTGTTTTTAGAATAAATATTTGAAATAAAATTTGTGGAAACTTAAATAAAGCGGGTGCCAATCGACCAAATTTCCAAAAAATCGACAGCGAAAATTTATGGGATTCCTCGGTCAACAATCCAATTTCGTTTAGGCTCAAAATTTACAAAAGTCCGCTCAGGGCCGTCGACGGTTTTAAATGAATCAGAGGAACTAGCTGTCGTAGATTGAATCAAGGTCTCACAACAAAAGGGATTCCCAAAGCAAAAGGAAGATGTGCTACATACTGTAAAAGATTTCGTAGAAGAAAATAACAGAGATCAACCATTTGGTAAAGAAAGTCTGCCAGGAAAAGGCTGGTTTAAATCGTTTTTAAAGCGGCATCCCTCTTTAACATTTAGAGCGTTTAATCCAGTCTCCTCTGCTAGTGCTAATGTAGCAGTCACCGATATCCAATTTAACGGTAATGTTTTTATTCTCTGCATCAGGTGGGATGATTCCACCCATAATCATCTATCCTTACAAAATAATGCCCGTTGAAATTAGAAGCACGGTTCCAGATACCTGGGGGTTTGGAATTAGCTAAAAATGGATGGATGACGAAGCAAAGTTTCTATGAGTATATTTCAAAAGTATTTTACCCGGATCTTGTAAAAAGAAACATTAAATTTCCAATCATTTATTTTGTCGATGGACACAGCACTCATATTACTTTGCAAATGAGCCAGCTATGTGTGCAATTGGGAATTATTCTAATTGCATTATATCCCAACTCAACTAGAATACTACAGCTGGCGGATGTAGCTGCTTTCAAACCTCTTAAAGTAGCTTGGAATAGTGCAGTTCTAGAATGGAGGCGTCAGAACCCTAACAAACAACTAACCAGGAAGTTATTTGGTCCATTGTTAAAGGAAGTTGTGCAAAGCTCGGTTTCTTCTGCTACATTACAAAAACGGATTCAAAGCCTGTGGTTTATTTATATGGAACATAATACGCCATAAACACATTTAAATGCTTAGGTCGATCATCAGAAATACAACTTCAAAACAATGATAATTCAAACCCAAACGACGCTTTTCAGAGATGTTGTAGTATTTTAGGGCGTCAGCAAGTTGATGTATTGCAAAAATAGGCAATGCCACTCAAATTAATGACAAATCGGAAGAATTCAAACATCTACATAAACTCTACAACTTCGGGAGTTCAATCAGTTTATTTACTGTGAACAAGTAAATGAGAATATTAGTGACCATCATCGTTCTGGAATACAATTAGATACAATAGAAGCTGTTCCAGAAGAGCTTGCTCTTACAGGTGCTTCTAGTTATACCTCCCAATTAATACAGATTCCAGCTACTTCATCTCACACGCCAATAAGTGACATTTTTGATTGGCCTTTAGAAAAAATAGTAATTGACGATTATTCCACAGGCACATCAGAAATCGCTCAAGATGCTAAACTTCCTATATCTTGTATAACATTTTACCAACCAACCTTAAACCAGTCGTATACGCCCATAGAGGGTATATTGAATTGGCCTGAGAAAAAAGGAGTAGTAGCAGCAGTACACACGATAACATCTGATGCTCTAGCTCCTCTAGAAAGTTGTTCGCCAAAACCATTAGAGGCAAATAGAGGCAGTTCAGCACACCAAGCTGTAACGTCCGGTGCTCTAATTGTCATAGCAAATTTTAGCGTGCCAATTACTGTAGTTTTAAGAAGCATTTTATAATTTGATGTTTTCATAAACTACTTAATAGATTTTACATAATTGTTATATGCTGATATCAATAGATCAATGTTCCAAGGATAGCATCAAAACTCCAACTTAATAATTTTTTGAAACCTCTAAATCTGAAAGCTATTGAAAATTAAGTTTTCCTTATGGGTGCCAATAACTGTGGTCGTTACGCTATTTGTAAAACTTATAAAAATGTTGGGGTCAGATACACTCAAATATGCTGACAAATGTAGCCTTCTTATGTCATTTTATCAACCAAGCTTAACGTGTTGTCATCTAGACAATAAGTAAAACTAAAATTTGGGAAAATTGCATCACATTGCTCCAATTTCTGATCACTTTTAGTGCCTCTGACGTCTCCTACCTTCTGCCAGAAAAGCCTTGCAATAACAGTTAACTTAAATTTCACCAGAACATCTTCCAATTCTCAAACAAGTTCGCTTGAGCGAATAACGTAAGCAATAATACAGGTATTCCTTGGACTATAACACTATTTTGAGTGATTATTCATTAAGCAAACTCAGCCAGAAGGTTTATATGAGCAATCACGCAACCAAAAATTTAAAACCGCCCAAGATTAGAATGAGTAATAACCAAATTTCGGTACTGGCAAATTTGGTATAAGTCAATACTTTAGCGCTTCTTTCATTTGAGGGCTTTCTTACTTTCTCGAACACTGGCCGAACAATACAAACGGCCGAAAACAGAAAGTAAAACAAAGTCCGTGGGCCCTATTTAAAAAAAAAAATTTACCACCACTGAGCTCTAAGTCGTAGGATTGAAAGATTTCACTTCTTTCATGATTTAAACCAAAACATCCTTGAACTTATATGCGGAGAAGGAGAAGGTAGCCCCTGGAAAAGGAAAGCCATTCTCCGATTTCTGGTAGCGACCATTTTTGATGGTTTGTTTATTACGATTTTTGTCTTCATATTTTTCTCAAAGTGTATGACTCGTGCTACCTGGTTTATCAGTTTGACTTTTTAGAACAAAAAAATTTGTTTAGTAAAACAGCGCTACTTTCTGGTTATAGTCTACTATTGTTGATTTTCCCTTTCAGTAATTTGGAAAGCATTATTACTCTACCTTTCTTATCGATAACGAATATTTATGTCAGTTGAAATCTTTAAAAGTGACTAGAAAATTCCCAAAAAAATGCTAAGAAAAATAGGTCGATTTGAATCTGGTCTAAACCAAGACTCTTTGTAACCACACATAGGTTTGCTCATTACTAGCCTACAATAAGTATTTCATTCAAACTTATACTTTATTGAAAATCAACTGGGGGCAATAATTTTGAGCATAAAATTTAAAATGTAATTGTTGATTGCAATAATTGATTACTCTAGGAATTGTAAGTATCGTGCAACTATATATCTTAAAGCCAGCAACAATATAACATTCGATGTTTAGTTACATTTTTTTAACCTTTGCGCCTTTCATTTTTGCTACCCGATTATATCGCTTTACCACATTTTCTCGGAAGCATTGTAAATTGTAACTATAGCACTGATAATTATTGAGCATCTTAACATTTCGATTACCAGACTTTTTTTTAGACATCCTATCATATTGAAATAAATAAGCTTAAAGTGTGGATTCAAAAGGTCATCTTACGAAAATAATAAAATCAATTGAAAGAAAACCCTATATAGGAGCAAAAATTTCCTCTTAAACTGAGCCCATACATTTTAACAATTCATCGCCCGTGTACAATGTACCATTGACACAAAAAGCTCTCTTCAAAAATTATTGGAAATTTTGATGGACTTCCCTACTCCTAGTAGGTACTAAAAAATTGAAAATCATGATTTACTGGCCCAAAGCCTAATTTTGGTTAACAGCTAAGCTCCGAGTTCAGCTATACTCCTACAAACATTTTTGGAAATTCTCATGAACTTTACTACTCTTAGTACTAAAAATTGAAAAACTCTATTAACTTAGTAAGGTCTAAATATTGATTTTGACTAGCCTAAAACCTAGTGACGGCGCGGCGTACCGCTTAGTTATATGTTTCGCCATACTTCTGCAAAAAATATAGGAAATTCTTCTATATTTTGTTACCATTAATATTAAAAAATAAAAATTTCGATTTATTAGCCGAAAACACACAGACATTACTACGGTTAGTACTAAAAATTGAAAATCTCGATTTACTTGTATAAGACCGAAATATAAAACTTTATGTTTAATTACAATAAAATATTCCTACAAGCCCAAACCTCATTATGGCTTACTGCTAAGCTATTCCTTGAAATATCGTTGTAAATATTTAAAGAGGTTTCTGGTTAACCTACTGCTTCTATGTTGAGGTTCTAGGTCAGTAAAATAATTTCAATTAAATATCTAATTTTACATATCACCTTAAAAGTAAAACGAGATGATCAATTTTTAATAGGGTAGCAAATCGGAAGCTCAGCTCTTGTATTTATTGATTGGATTGACCTATTAAATAATTTAGGTAACCTAGGAAGAAGTTACACACAATATATGTTATCTATTTTTGGTGACCTTGAAATTACATATCAAGGTCAAATGAAGGTAAAAATTTGTATAAAACCTTTTTTACTGTTTGTGCGAAAAAAATTAGTTCGACCCTCCTCAATACCGTAGGCAACTGTATGCGGAAACATATTTTTTCATAATATTTTATTTTCGAGATATCTGGATTTAAAATATTTAGCTCCGGGTTAACTAAAAAATGGTTCATACTTATTTTACAAGTATAAAGGAAACAAACAGAGCATACTGCACAATATAAACCATAACAACCCCACTCCAATAAATTATTCAAAACCGAAATATAAAATGTATGCAACAACCAAAAATATTTATGTTTATTACTTGGATAGGAAAAACTCCTACCGCACGTTCCTTTTCGGCCAAATACAATTTTTACCTCCAATAATAGCCACAATTCTTTTATATATCAATAATACGTTCAATCGTTTATATTTACGATATCAATCCAATTCTGTTTCTTCTTGTTTCTTGAACTCGAACAAAGTTTATTTGATTCTTCTTTACGAAAAAAATACCAAAAAAAACAACTTTTCTATCTGTTTGACCTTCGAGAAACTTTTGAATAATTTTTTCCTCTGTTATGTCATGTAATCTCAAGAGGAATCAAACGACGCATACACGTACAACACAATTCCTATTATAAATGTATTTCACCGATAATAATAAGCACAATTCACACCCAGTTCATCACTCATTAAACTTTGAAATATGAATTGAGAAATTTGATGAAATCAAATATATCCCCGTATGCACGTACCGTAAGTTTCAAATCAGAGGTGTACGCAATGTGGACAGTATATATAGTATATACATATATGGAGGGATGGGGGTAGGATACAAAAGGAAAAGTTGTATAAAAATGAAAATTGTTTTGATTTTTTTATTGAAATTAAATCAAAAGTATTCTACACTAGCTGTATATAGATTCGATTTTATATTATTTATGTTGGTTGTAAAAACTTTTTGGAGCACATATTATAGAAACCAAATTTTTTTTTTTTTATAAAAACCAATCAAAATTCCTATTTTCTTATTTTGGAGGGGGGGTATAAAAATAAATTGATATAATATTTTTTGGTGAAAGTGTGTGTCTGTATGGTTGCTACCAACGAGAGAATTTTATCACTATCTATAACTGAAATATTTTCAAAAGAAAAACTTTTATTATTATTATTATTATTATTTATATTTTATGTTATTTATTTTCATAATTATTAATTTTATATTATTTCGAAATGAAAACAATATTTCATAAACACAAACATTTATAAATAACAAATTGAATTGAATTTTCGGTTCTTCTCGTACGTTTATTAAATCCCCACAAGAGCTTTCTTCTATATTGTGTTGTGTTGTGTTATATAAGAGTTTCTGTTTTGACTATGGCCCCTATCTTCTGAATATATTAATAAAATGTTAAATACAATTTATAAAAATTTCATCTTTGAACAATAAAAATAATTTTTGATTAGTACAATGTATAGGAGAAGATCTCTAGAAATATTTGGTATACAAATAATAAAATTCAACTTGTTATAACTATATATGTGAGTTTATAGGGTTATATATATATATATATATATATATATATATATATATATATATATATATATATATATATATATATATATATATATATTGAAATAGTTTAGATGAATAAAAGTTATTTGCTTTTGAAAAGAAATTTGGTTTAATAAATTAGCTTAGTACCATTTTAGATTATTTATACCGAATGAGCTTTTAAAGTTTGTGAACTAAATACATTTTTGTAGATTAGTAAAAATTTTCGTACTGCTAGTAAACAAAACAGTTTGCCTTTTTTAGGATGATTACAAAGTCGTAGCTCAAACCATTACAGGTAACTTCAAATTGAATATCATTCAAAATCATTAAATTGGCTGTTACGATTTAGTTAGGTTAATGTTTTTTTTTTTCTTTCGATTTTTCACTAACTCTCTGTTAGTTTTAAAAACAAATATTGCGAAGCAAACCTGTTAAGACTGATTTACATTCAGTGATTTTCGCAGATGTAGATGTCAAACCAAAATTAGTTCTGTCTAAAAAGACGAAAGTATTGAACTCCTGCAAAAATTTGGTTTGTCCAAAACCACTATTCTCTACGTTTAAAGAGTCCTGAGTCTAAAAAAGCAAAAAAAAAAAAAAGGCCGTCTGTCTGTCTGGACGTCTGGATGTCTGTATGTTTGGATGTCTGTACGCGTAGTTCTCGAGAGCGGCTTATCCGATTTAGAATTTTTTTCGCCAATCTGTTTCTAAAACACCTGGTTCTACAAATATTTACCAATTTGTTATGTATGCTAGTTTGAATATTGAGTTGGGCATTGAGTTTGCGGTTGTGTTGAAGTTGAGTTGGAGTTAAGTTGGGGTTGGATTAAGATATAATGAGCAGTTGGCCAATGTTTTATTTATGCAGGTTGTTATTGTTTGACGATTGAATTAAAAGAGAGTTTGCATTTGCGTTGAGTGGAGGGCGGTTTTCTTGTTGAATTGGGGTTAGATTAGCGTTTAGTGAGCAGTTGAGCAATCTATAAAATTAAGTGAGGGTTTGTATGTATGTACAGCATATGTATGTGTATGATATTTTAATAAATATACACGACTTGACCCATTTGAACCAAACAGTACACAAATATTGTTTAAGACTTAAGAAAGGTCACCGGTAATATCTCAAATCTCAAATTAAACCTTTTATATTTCAAACCTTTAACAAAATATTTGACATGCGCTATGGAAATGGAATTCTAAAATGATTTTTGATACTGAATCTCATCTAATTGTTTTTTTGTCACCCATTTATAATGGTTTGAATAATAATATGAAAGTTTTGAGTCTATTTCTTGATATCAGTAAAGTTGCTGGTTTCAGAGAAATTTCTTATATGTGGTTTAAGTCTTATTTAAGTGAAAGAAAGCAATGTGTAAGAATAAATAGGGTTCTTCGTGACTACTTGTTAATAAAATCGGGCGTTCCTGAAGGTTCCGTTTTTGAACCGATTTTATTTTTAGTTTATTTTAATTCGTTATGTAAGTTAAACTTTAAGGGTCACTTTGTTGTTTCTGCTGATGACACATCTCCTTCCTGTACTGGTCCTACTCTAAAGGTTATTCATGATGACTTGCGCTATAATTTACAAATTATGCGTAAATGGTTCAATCTTCATAATATGAAAATTAGTACAAAAACAAAATATATGAATTTTATTCTCAGAGATAAATCTGACGTCATATTTCAATCATTTTTTATTTGTCATTGAATCGGATATATAAATACAAATTGCCATGGGTCTTGTACCAAAATTGATAAAGTGAACCAGTTTAAATACCTAGGTGTGGTGATTGACAGCAAGTTAAAGTTTGTTGATCACAGAAAACTATATATTCTTCGTCGTTTGAAGCTTTTTAAAATCGTTATATTGTTCTTTAGTTAATAGTGTATTTGAATATGGCATAACTGTTTGGGGTGGTGAATGTTTCGCTGATCTTTTCCCTATTATTAAGATGCAAAAATCCTCTATCAAAATTATATATTTCAAGCGCCAAAAGACTTAGTTTCCCACTGTTTCTTAAATCTGGTATTATAACTATTCGACATTTAATACTGTTAAAGTTAGCCGAAAGTTGCAAGCCGAAAGTGAAAAGTTGATATTGCAGATTGTGTTAGTCCAGCCGAAATTACAAAAAATGGTAATGCAGATTGTCCAATCCCAACCGAAAGAAGAAAGTTTATAATGCAGATTATGATATAACATTCCAGCCGAAAATAAAAAAAATTGTAGTTATCAGCCAAAAGTAAATAGGATACATAGATTTAAATAAAATGTTTGAAAATAAATTTACGTGTAAAACTTTGCTTCGTAGAAAATATCGGAAATTCAGACGAATATACAAAATTAGAATTATTAGAAAATTTGTATAAAATCAGCCTTTAGAGTGTTATGTCTGGAGATGGATTGCATTGATGTGACTTGTCAATAGCTATCGCAGGAAAAAAATTCCGTTGCAGTTTCTCGTGGGAAATCTCGGAAAATTTGATTTTACAAAAATTATTAGAAAATTTATATAAAATCAGCCTCTAGAGTGTTATGTCTGGAGATGGATTCAATTGATGTGATTACTCAATAGCTATCGCAGGAAAAAAATTCAATTCAAGTTTCCTGTGTGAAATCTCGGAAAATTCAAAAAAGTTTCCAGCCGAAAGTCGAATTTTTTGAGCTTCGATTCGTTTTCGATGAGTTTTTTTTCTACGATAGCTATTGACAAATCAAATCAATGCATTCCATCTCCAGGCATAACACTATAGAGGCTGATTTAATTCAAATTTTCTAATAATTTTTGCAAAATCGAATTTTCCGATATTTCCCAATTGAAACTTGAACTGAATTTTTTTCCTGCTATATCTATTGATAAGTCACATCAATGCAATCCATCTCCAGACATAACACTCTAGAGGCTGATTTATTTCGACTGGAATTTCGATAACATTATCTGCATTATCGACTTTTCTCTTTCTGCTGGAAACTTTCGGCTAACTTTAACAGGGTCGAAATTTGTACATTTATAAAGTGTTAAAATTATTTTACTCTCATAATAATTTTTAAGTCAAATGTATTGGGTTGCGTTTCAGAGGTTTTTGTCAAGTGCCTTTTACAAGAAAGGAAAGTTGCAAAAGATTTTATGACTTTGTAGCGCCCCTTCTTTTCAATAAGCTTTCACATTTTGTAAATGTGGAAATGACTATTAAGTGTTATAATATCGAAGAATTATATTTTTAACAATATTTCGGTTTTCAGGTTCTAAATACATTCGTTTTTGTGAAATATTATGTTTTATACTTTGTTAACTATTTGTTTGGATTAGTTATTTTTGTTGTAATAATTGATTGATTACAATTTCCAAAATTTACTTTCGCGGCTTGTATGAATTTTTATTTGATAATTTTTTATTTTTTTGTATTATACATGCACATATGTATATACATTGCTTTTAATTAAAGTTCATTTTGAAAGTAAAGGAGCACCTCACGCACTTACATTTTTTATATCTATTATTTTAGTGGTGGGGATTTCCGATAGAGTTATTATATGTATTTGTGGAAGTACCTAATATTTATCCTAATATATTATCATTATCTTACTTGGTTTTTTTTTCTTTTTGGTTTGTTTTTGCAACATTTGTGTTTTAGTAGATAATTGTATTAATTTTATGTAATTATTGTTAAGATAAAATAAATAAATAAATTTTAATCATGGATGTCAAAATTGGCCATACATATAATTGCAAGAGGTTCAATTTGTAATGAAAAAAGTTCAATTTGAAATGTTAAAGGTGCAATTTGAAGTATAAAATTAACAAATTGAAGTGTAAAAGTTTCAATTTGAAATGTACTTGTAAATCCTGTATCATGGTAGAAATATCTGTCCGTATCCGCTCTAATAAAGTGTTATCTCTGGAAGGTTTTCCTAGCCAAATTTCTGTTGCATGGGACTAAAAAGTTGTTCCGTTTAAGTGTGGATTCGGCTAAATTGAGTATCCGTTGAAGTGAGGTTTCACTGTATTTAATAGTATGTGTTTATAAATTATTTTTATTTATAATGAGCCAATTGTTTATATTTAAACAAAATTATTTTTTTGGTACAGAGCTCTTAATTCTTGCATATTTAAGCTAGAGCTTTCAATCCCAATTCGGGATCATTATCCTGAATTGAGATTTAAAGCTCATGCTTAAATATGCAAAAATAAAAATTCCTGTATCAAAAAAATATTTTTTTTTTAAGTAAGTGTTTATATAAATGTACAGTATATGTCTGTGACATTTAAACAAATGCACACGCATTGAACGACTTGAATCAAACCTTACACAAATATTGTTTAAGACTTATGAAAGATCACTATTAATATTTCATGTAATTATCTCATTCGTGAGAGATGATTATCAGGTCCAAAATTACTACAGAGGAATTTCTAAAATTTCAAAAATTGAGTTGATTTTTGATTATGATGGTATGTCGTTATGATGGTATAATGAATAAGCTTGTTTACAAGAATTGTGTGATGATGATGGTTATGGTGATGGTAGTATAATGATGATGATAGTATGATGGTATGATGGTATGATCGTATGATGGTACGGTGGTATAATGGTGTGTGAGTGATGGTATGTTGGTAGGATAGTATGAGTTGAACAGAGCATTGAGGTGAAGTTGAGGTAAAGTTGAGATACGATTTAGTTAGCCGTCATTGCGGGTTATGTGATTTGTTCGGTTGGGAAATTATTTAAGAGTTGATTTGAAGTTAGGTTAGGGGTAGTTGGCGGTTAATTTGGTGACTGCGTCTAAGTTTATGGTGCGATTGAGATGGAGGTTGATTTGTATATTGAGTTGGAGGTTGAGCTGAAAACTGACCTAAGAAATACATTTTGGGATTGACTTGGGAGTCGAATTAATCAAGACTGAAGTTCTGTCCACCTCATGAGGTTTTAGCCCTTTATATTTTAAGTTTACGTTTTATTCTAAAGAAACTGGAAATAATATTAATTTAGTCTTAATTAATTTTAGTTTATATAATATTTAGTTTTTATTTTAAATTTTAAATTAACTAAATACAGAGTTATTTTATTTTATTTTAGGTAAGGATCGCCACTTGAGATATTCGATGGTTAAAAACGAAATCGTAAGAGGCTTTCATAATTGGAAAGTTAACTACGAGAAAGCAATAAAAATTGTAAGTAAACACAAAGACAAAATAATTGTACATTAGCTTACAAATATTAACTGGAATTTAAGTTATAAGGTTGTTTATACAAGGATGAGTTCCTGTTTTTATTTTTTGTTACCTAAATAATTTATAAAAACAATTTAGTTCCATATAAAGGGTGGGCCAATAAGAGTTTACGATGTGAATAGTGAATAAAAAATTATTGCATTGGAATGATTTTGACTTCCTTATTGATCAGTAACAATTAGCTATTTTTGAAAGGTAATATCAGCAAAATGTTGACCACAGCTTAGGCGGTACATATCAATCCGTTTGTCCAAATTCAAAACAACATTCTGGCATTATTGCCTCTTTGTTCCATCACTGTACCTTATTATCTGGTCCTTTTGCTCTTGAATTGTTGTTTGCTTGTTTACTTAGAACTTACTCGGTTAACTTATTCGTCGGTTAAAAAAAAAAATCGTAAGATAGAATGAATCGAGAAGACGAAATTTAAAGGAAGCTGTACATAAATGACATGTACTTAATTATATTTTATTCCATACCAACATGTTAATTAGTTGATAGGGTTTTCAAGAATGGGACAATAAAATTCTAAAATCCAAATGAAGCTATACACTCGAAAATAATTCAATTTTTGATCATATCTAAATACAGCTGTGGATGTGTAAAATTAATCATAACATCTGTGAATTAGAAGCAAGAGGGCTTGGACGATTTCTACATTTTGTAATACATCACATTTACTCCGCTTACAAGTTGGCTTTTACAAATTAATTTTTCAGGAATTCCAGTTTAAACAAATAAGCAATATTAGTTCCAATTGAGAGAGATTGGCTAGCTTAAATACCATATAGAATGTAAAGAGGGTCCAGCAAAATAATGAATTGAATTGTTAGCTGTAGATAAAAGTTTTGATAATGACTTAGGATAATTAGAACACGCAGGTATCGGTTTAGCCAACAATTTCTAAAAATTTTTGTGTCCATTAGGACTATCAATACCTTTGTTTCGACTCATTGTTAACTATCATGTGAGGCAACATAAATTGTCGGCAAGGAGTCAGGTTTAGGTCCAGTCATCAACCTGTTTACATAACTCGGAAATAGCGGATAGTTCTGCAGTGGGTAGTACTAAGAAATTTGCTTTTCAAATTATTTCCGCTGCACACCAAATTACCAACCGGTGCGGCGCTTACGACCTTGGCTTGCAATAAACCTGAGGTTTATAGTTGTTATTAATCTTTTTTAAAAATTTGGAGGCATCAGTAGAGATATTTATCGCAAAATAGTTTTCGTTATTTGTGGTCGGAAGCATGAAAAGACATATGTTGGGCAACATATTCATAATTTATTTATCGCAGCCACTTATTAAAGAAGATTATCCTACATATACTATTATGCGTGTCAATTTATGGTTGAAGGCAGTAAAGTTTGCTGTTGTTAGTTTAACGAGGAATAATCATTATAGTCGTTCAAGAGTTTCTCCACAGTTGAAGTGTGCTAAAATTAATAATAACCAATTAGACAATCGTATAGGAAGGAAGCATCAGCTTAAAGTCAAGTATAGCGGCGTTCAGTTGCTGAATATTCTGTTAGAAGGAGCGATCAATATCTACAAACTTAGTTATTTTAACGTTGTGGTAGTGAGAAGTTTGCTCACCAGATCGCTGAATGAATTGTAAATTGTGAGTAACACCTGGCACTGGCATCTCTCAATTTTATTTAATTTATAAAGATTAATCGCGATAAACTTTAAAATTATTCAGTCAGTATCTTGATTAGAATCCTCAAATCAATAAGTGGAACCAGGACAATACATGTATGAACTAGGCCGTCAATACGTAAAAGGTTAGCAAAACATAAAGCAATATTGGGAAAAAACTTTGCCATCGACGACGTCTCATCGCTACAAGAAGAGTTTCCTTGCCAAAAGATGCAAGGCATCTCAGTGTCATGCGAATCATGACGTTTTCTGTTAAATATTTTCAAAATTTGATAAAAAATCTTTGCGAAAAGCAATTGACGAAGATATTTGTAATATGTATCAGGAAATTTTCTATTTGAAGAGATAGATCAGCTTAGCAGCTGGGTTCCGCACCATGCAGTGGAGTAACTAAGTACCCGCAGCACCCGCAGCCGTGGGGACCCACGGTTTTATAGGACTGAGGAGATTTATCAAGCGTTGGAATATTAGTGCAAAGTCAAGGTTAGATAGATGTTGTTCAGACCTTTCCAAAATTTATAAAACGGGTAATTTTTAGGAAAATAAGAAAAGGCGGTGGTCTAATTTTTAGAGAAAAAAGAAATCGTTCCTATTGCTATTAAATATATTCATAAGACAGACCTAAGAATTTCTTCTCTGTTGCTGAAGGTGAAAAAGTTCCGAGTAATCTGACTCCGGCATAGAAATACAAATGCATTTAAATTTCAATAGATATTTAGAATTACAAGAAAATTTGCTAAACTCGTTTTAAATCAAAGCTTTCGAAATCAAAGGATAAAAATTTTAGTGTTTGCTGGGGCTTCATTTATTTGTAATATACATTTTGCACTCCAAGTTTACCCCTATTACAAATCAAATTAAGCATTTAGCCAAAGAAATTCAACCTTTTACAGATCAAGTTTTGATTATAAAAAGTTGTTTTTGATTGCAAAAGTTTGATTGTGATTTCGAACACATTAAATTTCTTTTGATTTAAAAAGGAAGCATTTACTCATCTGCTTTGCTACTAAGCATCTTGCGAAGTATCATTTTGATGTTCATAAAAATCATGAAAATTTTTTTGAACCTTTCTTCTTAGAAAAAGATCTAACTGCAACTGAAAACCATTTCTTGTTTCCTTCATTTTCTTTATTTTCTTGCTTTCTGTGTTTGTGGCATTATAGTAGTGATCGGACGCAGCATTACAGAAAACAGAAAGATCATCGATAACTCCTGAATCTCGCAAAATTATTCATGAGTCCATAGTGTAGCCATCGAAAATCCCTATTTCACCTCTACGCATAAAACTTGGCCTCACGAAACAATTCGTTAAGGCTCTGGAAAAAACGGGTAAATGTTTTCAATATCTTCAATTGAAATTCGCGAAACTCTCTGAGGGGAAAGTTGTCAGCTTGGCTCATTTTAAAAGACGTAGCACACAACTTTTTAGGAAATAACAAAAGTCTGCAATATTATAAAATTGTGGCCAAGATAGTGGAAGACATTAAAAATTTAGGATGTTTCATGAATTTAATGATAGATTCACTAACATCATGCAAAGGATGGTCTACCTGCACTCCACACATCCCGGTCAGGTAACCTAACACAGAATGATATCTGGAAGTCAAGTTAAGCTGGCATACAGTCGGAAGGCATTCCTATGTTAGGGTCTGTCTAAAATGCCTTAAGGATTTCCAGATGACCCACCATATTGCCTGGTTTGATATTTCCTTCCGCTTGCATTTTCAGGGTTATAATTGCAGCATCCTTTTTAACATGCAGGTGTAACGGTGTCAGTCCTTGAAGTGACTCCATCGCTGCGGTTAAACATGATTTTATTGAGCCTGTAACACCGATGCAGGCTATACGCTGAACCTTATTCAATAAGGTGTGCGTTGTCTTCTGCTCAGTTTTAGGCCACCATACAACCGATGCGTAGGTGACCATAGGCCTAATGATTGTAAAAAATGACCAGTAGATCATTTTTGGTTGTAGTCCCCAAGTACGCCCATAGAGTCTTTTACAGGCCCAGAAAGCCTTGATGGCTCTATTTTGAACTTTCAACAAATTTTGGTTCCAGTTCAGTTTTTGATGTAGGATACCCCCTAGATATTCAGCCTCGCTGGAAAAAAGAACAGTAGTACCGTTAAACGAAGGAGCTGTAAGCGCAAGCTTTTTCCTCCTCGTAAAAGGAACAACGATAGTTTTGTTTGGATTGACACTGAGTCCTTCCTTGTAACACCACTGCCACCATTATATTGAGTGCATTTCGCATCCGAACAGAAATGACCTCAATAAACTTGCCTCTGATTATGATAGCCACATCATCCGCATAGCCCTGGACATCAAACCCATGGCTACTCAGAAGGACCAGTAGTCTGTTAATAACCAATGACCACAAAAGAAGAGATAGTACGCCTCCTTGGGGATAGCCCTTTACGGCCCTGATGGGTACTGACTCGTCACCTAGTCTGACAGTAATCTCACGATGTTCCAGCATGGAACGGATCCACCTAATTGTAGAAAGTGGAACCCTTTTTTCCATTGCTGCCCTCTCTATAGATCCATAGGAGGTATTATCAAACGCCCCCTCAATGTCCTCAAAGGTACAAAGGGTAATTTCTTTATATGTCACTGCTTTTTCAATCCTTATGACTAGACCGCTAAGGGCCATCACAGTGGATCTTTTACGCAAACTGGTCCCGATGCAGCAGATTTTTTCCAAGGACCTCACTTCTTATTTGATAGTCCAGGATTTATTCCATCGTCTTCAATAGAAACGATGTGAGGCTAATGGGCCGATTTGCCGAAGCCTGGGTGTCTGGACGACCCCCCTCCCCTGGTATAAAGACCACATTTTCCTTCCTCCACAGTTTCGGAATATAGTTGAAAGCATAACTTGCTCGAAACATCTGGATGAAGCTGGGGATTATTTCCTCAATACCTTTTTGAAGTAAAGCTGTAAAAATGCCATCCCCTCCAGCTGATTTAAAAGGTTTGTGAGACCCAATAGCCCATCGCACCTTGCTGGGTGTGAATATTATCCCAGAAACACTCCAGATCCTACTAGTGTCATAGGCCACCTCACTTGAGGGATCATATGAGCCCTCTTGGGCTCCTACCACTACTGAATCTGGAAAGTGGGTTTCTAGCTCTAAAGTTTCCTTCCAGTTTTCAGTGAACCTCCCTTCTTGCCCTGTAGTTTACCCAGCGTCCCGTTCCAACAAGGGACCACCTTTGTGGACTCTCTTCGCTTAACCGGGCGGCTGTTCTCGTAAGCCAAGTGTATAAAATTATGCAGCTGGTTTGAACAGATCTCCAAACCCTCTGGAGACTCTATGTTCCCCACAACCAAGGGCATTTCTGATTCGAGTGAGACTCTATAAGAGTCCCAGTCGGTCAGTTTTGGAATTCTGATTTCCTGCCGCGGCATAGTCTCAGCCGCCAAATCGAATCTGATATGCAAGTGATTCGATAAGGAGGCCTCTTCAGACACATGCCAGTTTTTGACCAAGTCAGTGAAATGCGGACTAGCAAGTGTCAAATCTAGGACCTGTTGCCTAATTGCATTTACAAAAGTAGGTTTCCTTCCCCTATTGACAATGTTTACATTATTTGCGATCAGAAGAGGGTATACCTCTAGTCTGGTTACCTGTCACCCATGGCTCCTGAATTAGAGCCATGCCAATGTTTTAGTAGATAAACCTACGACAAAGGACGTCCGAAGACGTCTTTGCATGATGCTGGTCTATTTGCAGGCAGGCGATGTATGCCTTCATTTTTCCGAAGGCGATGTATAGCATAAATCATTCCATAGATCGTTTGATGATAAAATAACCCGCTATACATATTTCGTTCGTTTGTTCTAGGAAGCCTTTGTAAGAGCTATGTACATAATACGATCATGCAACCTCCCAGCGGTGTAGATCGGGTAATTCAAATGCCGATTGCCCTACTTTCTTTATAAACAAACCTTAAAATATTATGGTGTTCTTAGAGGTTACGGCGGAACCCCGACGTGATACAAGCAAATAGACCTCGGATTTAGATTCAGCGACCCCAAAAACATATAGTTAACATTGTATATCCCCGGACCCGAATTTTTTTTTTGGCTCTATCATAGGGTAACTTTTAGTTATTATTGGTTGGTCACTGAAAAGATACACCCTTTCCCCAAAAACTGGCAACCCTTTGTTATAATACACAACTACTTAAATCTGAGTGGCGCCAATTCTAAAAATCCCATTAGGGTCTAGTTGAGCCTAAAAGCACCGACAAATCATAGATATTTTTAACTTGTGTAAGGGGTTTGGCAATGAATGTTCAAATTCAAAAGTGTCGGTAGAGATTCAAGAAACCCTCTTTAATTTATTGGTATTAGGACAGCGCGATCCAGCAGATTTTTCTTTTCGTTGTCCTTTATTTAAAAGGAACCTTCAGGTTGTTTCTGGCAAAACATCTGGTAAATAGTCGAGTTGTGGCTTCAAACTAGAAAATAAACTTTTTATAATCCACTAAAGGATACACCGCTTCCTTAGAAGGTACGAGTGGCCATCGAGAGTGTAGTGTTTAGTTGTGAAAACTTAATAGGAGCAGTAACAATATTTATTAAATTTAGAAACCTAGCCTTGCGCAAAGATGAAAGTTGTTGAAATACTGTCAAAGCCGCATTTCTTGGTGTTTTTGTGTAAAAAAATTGAGGTGTGAGAATTTTGAGAAATTTTATTTTTTTCTTATTTTTTTTTTTTATTTGTTTTTAATTTTTGGAAACATTTTGGATAAAAGAGTTTTTTGCAAACCTTATACTTTTTAAGATATTTGCAAAACAAATTTTCTGGACCAAGGGAGTGGCCACTTCCGGTTAGCCGATTTGGAGTAAAATTCACTGGGACCTCCCAATTTATCAAAAAAGCTTAAATCTGAAGTTTCAGTTCGATTGATTAAACCATATGGGCTGTAGAGAGGACAAAGACAGGCTGACAGACAGACAGACACCATTTCGAAACCCAATTTATCGGACTCAAGGGCCCTCAAATCAAATAAATCTCTAAAAATCACAAGGCCCAAAATTTTCATGATTACTATACTTTATTTTACTAGAGTAAATCAAAACGAAAAACCCTAATCCATACGAATCGTTCGTTACATAAAAGTTCTACGAAATTATTTTTTGAAATTCGCACTCAACACCCAAGGGCCAATATCGGCCATTGCCAACAATGATACCAAAGGTTTCGCTAGCACATAGAATAGGTCCCTTAATGACCTAGTTAGAAACACCTAATCCATACGAATCGTTCGTTTAGTAAGAGTTCTGCAAAATTATATTTTGGAAATCGCACTCAACACCCAAGGGCCAATATCGCCCATTGCCAACAATGATGACAAAGGTTTCGCTAGCACATTGAATAGGTCCCTAAAATACCTAGTTAAAAAACCCTAATTCATAAGAATCGTTCGTTTAGTAAGTGTTCTGCAAAATTATATTTGGAAATCGCACTCAACCCCAAGGGCCAATATCGGCCATTGCCAACATTGATGACAAAGGTGTGTCTAGCACATAGAATAGATCCCTCAAATACCTAGTTGGAAAACCCTAATCCATACGAATCGTTCAGTTAGTAAAAGTTCTGCAAAATTATTTTTTTTGGAAATCGCAATCAACTCCGAAGGGCTAATATCGGCCATTGCCAACAATGATGACAGGTTTGGCTAGCACATAGAATAGGTCCCTTAATTACCTAGTTAGAAAACACTAATCCATACGGATCATTTGTTTAGTAAAAGTTCTACGAAATTATTTTTTGGAAATCGCACTCAACAATGATGACAAAGGTTTCGCTAGCACATGGAATATGTCCCTTAATTACCTAGTTAAAAAACCCTTATCGATACGGATCGTTCGTTTAGTAAAAGTTCTGCAAAATTATTTTGTGGAAATCGCACTCAAATCCTAAGGGCCAATATCGGCCATTGCCAACAATGATGACAAAGGTTACGCTAGCACATGAAATAGGTCCCTTAATTACCTAGTTAGAAAACCCTAATCTATACTAATCGTTCGTTTAGTAAAAGTTCTGCAAAAATTTTTTTGAAATCGCACTTAATCCTCAAGGGACAATATCGGCCATTGCCAACAATTATGACAAAGGTTTTGCTAGCACATGGAATAGGTCCCTTAATTACCTAGTTAGAAAACCCTAATCCATACGAATCGTTAGGTTAGTTAAAGTTCTGCAAAAATTAATTTTTGGAATTCGCACTCAACTCTGAAGGGCCAATATCGGCCATTGCCAACAATGATGACAAAGGTTTCGCTAGCACATGGAATAGGTACCTTAATTACATAGTTAAAAAACTCTAATCCATACGGAACGTTCGTTTAGTAAAACTTCTGCAAAATTCTTTTTTGGAAATCGCACTCAACTCCCAAGGGCCAATATCGGCCATTATCAACAATGATGACAAAGGTTTCGCTAGCACATAGAATAGGTCCCTCAAATACCTAGTTAAAAAACCCTAATCCATACGAATCGTTCGTTTAGTAAAAGTTCTGCAAAATAATTTTTTGAAAATCGCACTCAACTCACAAGGGCCAATATCGGCCATTGCCAAAAATGATGACAAAGGTTTCGCTAGCACATAGAATAGGTCTCTCAAATACCTAGTTAAAAAACCCTAATCCATACGAATCGTTTGTTTAGTAAAAGTTCTGCAAAATTATTTTTTGGAAATCGCACTCAACTCCCAAGGGCCAATATCGGCCATTATCAAAAATGATGACAAAGGTTTCGCTAGCACATAGAATAGGTCCCTCAAATACCTAGTTAGAAATTTCTAATCCATACGAATCGTTTGTTTAGTAAAAGTTCTGCAAAATTATTTTTTTTAAATCGCACTCAACTCCCAAGGGCCAATATCGTCCATTGCCAAAATGATGACAAAGGTTTCGCTAGCACATGGAATAGGTCCCCTAATTACCTAGTTAAAATTGAGGTGTGGCCAATACACAACTTTTTTTTACGAACAGAGAATTTAGAGAAATTTTATTTTTTTTTTAATTTTTTTTTAATTTTTATATTTTAAAATTTTTTTTTTTAATTTTTTATTTTTTTTTGTTTTTAATTTTTGGAAACATTTTGGATAAAAGAGTTTTTTGCAAACCTGATACTTTTTAGATATTTGCAAAACAAATTTTCTGGACAAAGGGAGTGGCCACTTCCGGTTAGCCGATTTGGAGTAAAGTTCCCTATGACCTCCCAATTTATCAAAAAAGCTTAAATCTGAAGTTTCAGTTCGATTGATTAAACCATATGGGCTCTACAGACACAGACAGACTGACAGACTGACAGACAGACACCATTTCGAAACCCACGTTTTCGGACTCAGAGGACCTCAAAACAAATAAATCTCTAAAAATCTCATGGTTCAAAATTTTCATGATTAGCATACTTTTTTTTACTAGAGTAAAAGAAAGTAAAAGCAAGTAGGAACGGCCGCTATTAGGGATTAAGCTGAGGATTCAGTTTGCGGTTGTGTTAAGAGTTTGGTTTCCAGTTGGGTTGGGATTAAGTTTGGGGTGGGAATCGAGTTGGGGTTGCGTTGGGGCTTATTAGCCGTTCATTTGGGATTTTGTTTGTGGGGTTAAGTTGAGATTTAAGTTTTAAGTTGGCTTCAGTTTCTCTGAGTGCATGATTTAAGGATTGATTTAATCGTTCAGCTTGCGGGGTGAGTTGAAAGTGAAGTAATAGATTGGGCAAAGGTTGAGCTTCATGGGGTTCTGTTAGTTAACTTGAATTAAATTGAAAGTTGATTTGATTAAATTTCCATTTTGAGGACCGAATTTTTAATATTGTGACGGTGACACCTAGTGTGTAATAGCATAAGTTAAATTAATAGCTCAATGTTTAACAGTACTAAAATGGAATTTTCCTTGATAAAATTGTTCTAAATGTTTCTACGCTATTCTAACTGGAAAAGTCATGAGCTTTCTAGAAGTTTGGTTTGTGTATATAAAAAGGCGAACGAAATTAGATTAGATTATTCGAATTTGGAACGCGCTAGCGTAAACTTGCAAGATTATTAGTAGTATTTGGTAAGCGACAGTGTGAAGTTTAAAAAGGAATTAAAAAGTGTTTTAATGGAAATAAAAATTATAAGTGTACAGTAAAATTTGAGAATAATTTATATAAAGTGGTTATGTGAATTTTTATTAATAATTTGTGTTATAACAATTCTTGTGTTAACAAATAAATTCGTTGGTGATAAATTAAATTGATTTTGTATTATTCACAATCCAGTGATACGAATCTTAATTGACAAGGCAAAAACGTAACCATATTTGTATGTATGTTCTTTATTGTATTTTGTAGGCCGACCAAAGGAGTGTTGAGCATGACATGGAACGCTTTGTAGCCCCTACACGTTTTTTTTTTGTCGTATAAGTAATCAAGAAATTTATTTTTGAAGTTTCTACGTGATTCGATATTATTTTTTATTTTTTTTCATAATTTGTATTTCTCGTTGATTTATTTAAATCCACGCATGTTTAAGATATAAATCCCATTTACATATTTATGTATGCCTAATATCAAAAAAAAAAAGAAACGAAATTAAATTCGATCAACAATTTCAAAAACATTAGCATCAACAAAATAAAAATTGAATACAGCCTCCAACCATTGCAATAAATATTTATCAGCTAATGAACATTAAACTCAAAAATCGATTGCTATGAGACAGCGCGTATATCAAATTTTTGATCTCGATAATTTAATCATGGCTGAATATTAACATCGTCATGATTACAATACATTATATATTGGGTGGGGGTTTTGTATATATAAGCGCCTTATATTATGTAAGTAAAATAAAAAAACATAAAACCACAACATTTCCGTTATAATCAATATTTCAGTTCGTTACAATCAATATATGTATGTACGTACATAGCGAAGAACATTATCATAAAAATATTTTATGCTTTGTACAATTTTTTGCTGTTATCTCTAATTAGCATAAATTTTGTTGTTCTACGTATATATTTACATACATACATACCATATACTCAAAGAATATAATCTTATAATACATTGTACTCTACATATGTATGTACCCGATTATGTTTGTGTATATACACAACCTAAGCCATGTTTTTTTTTTTTTAAACCATCTTATCATTATGATACGGCAATATGGTATTTATATATGGCTTGGAACGTAATTTTGTTCACATAACACGGCGTTAAGCATAAATTTTTTTTATGCTGTTCGGACTATTTAAACAATATAATTGTTCTTGTTGTTGTATTAGAGGGAGTACTGTTGTATACAGCATATTGTTATTTACCATCATCATCATTAATTCCCATGCCAATTGTCATCTTTGTATTTGCTGCAAAAAATACTCAGTACAATGACCAATATAACAACAACGTTTTTATACGTTTTTGGCGATTTTTGTTGTATTGTAGACATTTTGAAAACATTTTTTGTTGTTGTTATTGTTGTAATATATAAAATTTAAATGAAATGAATTTATAATGTACACATTTATTAAAAAGCACAAGAATGGAAATTAAAAACAAAAAAAAAATGAAATTAATAAAACTGAAAAAAAGCTCTGGTGGATAAAGTCTGTATGTACATATGTACGTAGCTTAGCCAAGGTATTTGTACCTATAGAAAGCATTATTCATTTTTGTCTAACATTAATACCAGTTTTTAACCCTTTTTTTTACATCTACGGGAAGGGTTGCGGTTTATCGTACGTACATGAGCAAATAATATTCGTATAAACTCAAAAGCTCATATACAGTATCCCTCTAAAATAATTGCTGTGTGTATTCAATGCAATTTTGCAAAATTTTGTGTAGAGTTTTGAATGTCGGGAGCTTTTATTTTATTTTATTATTATTAGTGTTGCTATAGTCCAACAAGGGTATATGAACGGTTTAGCTATATGTATGTAGGTACTCGTAATATGTAAATAATAAAAGATTTAATTTTTATTTTGTATAAATCATGTTTCCAGGACATGAATTTTACATGAGAACGTGTATTATGTGGGGAATACAACGGTATAGAGAGAGTATTTATCAAAATATATATATATATATATATATACGTGATGTATGCGGGAGGATGATGAGTTGAAAGTGGTTATAGTATGTACCCATGTATTTTATTGCATATTTATATAGTGTACCTCTAGAGTAATTACAGTGTGTAGCAAACATTTATTTTATTATTAAATTGCGGCTGCAGAGCTTTTTGTTATAATATTATGCAAAAACTAGAGTTTATTAATAGAATTACATGATAAATTGGAATTTACTATATAGCCATAACCAAATGTGCGCGTGTTTGTAATTTATACATATTTTTGTACAATAATTAATGTTTTTATGCTTTATAATTTATCTTTTTAACACACCTTGAACTAACATTAAGTTTAACAATAAAAATGTTTGGTATTTTATCATAATTTTTTTATGCGAATACGTTTACATATTTGTGACACATTTTAATGAACAAACGAAATTTATGTGGTTTGGTCAGTAATTTCATATGTTATGGTTGTCATTAATTTGATTGTATAGATTAACAGAAAGTTCGTTTTAGCATTTTTGTGGTGTTTATGCGGTGACAGCATTCAAATATAACAGATTATTATCATCATATATTAACTGAAGGTAGTTATTAGCTGTGAAATAGGTGTAGCTGCCAATTGACTTAATTATAACAGCATAATCGGATCGTCGTACATAATTCTCTATTATAATAGAGTCTCTGGAAATTTACCAACTAATAAATCATTAATTAGTTGTGAGTTCATTTCCGTTAGATCCATTGCCTTTGGAATTTTTTTTCGAAACTAAAAGATTTTAATAAAATTCCCCACGGATTTTAGATTATTTTATTACATAAAGTATCTGTATTTCCCGGCTTCGTGTAAATTAGGCCATGTTACGAAACATTGCTAACAATAACTATTTCCCGTTAAAGCGTCGTCATCTGACCGGGCGTCATATACTTTATTGTAGATAATTTATTTTACACTACCGAGGAACTAAATCGACTCAAACCTCAAGCGCTCACAGAAAGGCGATTTTTTTTTTAAAACGGCTTAACCAATTTCCACAAGGCATTATTTGTTTGAATGCCAGTACATTTTTTTATAATGATTTTTGAATGAAAACGCAACCAACATTGATGGTTATGAAAAAAATATTGGGAATGTTTAAATTTAAATTACAACAAAAATTTCAAACAAACACAAAAAATTGTATTTGTTAATAATTAACCCCCCTCCATGTGTTAATACCCCCCCCCCTCCCTACGCCTTGCGACTACAAAGATTCGCATGCTGTTCGCAAGGACCTTATTTAGGTATGACAAGGACTTGGGTGCTCGCACCTCACTCCTCATTCAACGGAATCTTGAAGTCATTGATGTTTGATGGTACCGGATTTCTGGCTCGGACCCTCCATTTTAGTTTGTCTCATAAATGCTCAATTGGATTCATGTCATTCACAACTTGCCGAGTGGTTCGGGCTGTGTGACACCGAGCATTGTTATGCATCAGTACGAAATCTTCCCCTATATATCCTGCGTAGGGCACTACATGATACAAGCGAATATCCTAGATATATAGTTCAGCAGTCAGACCTCCTCTACGGTCTCCACCATGTATGCAAAAAAGATTGGTTTTTTCCTCAAGTGATACGCCAGCCCATACTATGCACGAACCACCGCCGTACGAAACTGTGTCAGCAAAACAGCACTGCGAAAATCTTCTCTTGGATGCCGGTAGCCCCAGTCTCTCCTATCACTACCATGCAGACATATTTTACACTAGTCAGTGAATAGGACGGACCTACATTGCTTAATGCTCCAATTGGCGTGCTGTCGTGTAGTTTGGCTTCCTTCAGATGTCATTTTACCACCAATGGACTTAAAGCTACATCTCGAACTTGCATTAGCTTCTGCTGCACATCGACGCCCGTGAAATGGCAAGTTGACATTAAAGTTAGATCGATAAATCGATCGTCCCTCTCAGATGTATACAGATACCGGCTTGTATGCGGTCTCCGACTGAAGATACCAGTTTCCTGAAACTTTCTGGATATTCTTGAGACAGCGGATTGGCTCATGTTTAGCTAACAAGCGACTTCTCGTTGATTGCGTCCTTCTTTATGATTTTAAGAAATCAACGAATGAAACTGAAGAAATTTGATTAGGTCAATGTCTGATAAGTGATTGATGGTAAAAATCGGCCAACGTGGTATTATACAGGAGATTGTAGCACGCCAATTGTTTTCACCAAAACATCGCATTTTATTACGATTGCTTTAATTTGAAAAGTATACTGTGTAGATAAAGATGTCCTCGATAAATATGTCTTTTTGTAAGCGCGGAGGTTTTAGTGGATTTAGCTGGTCGGGAGTGTAATTTATAAAAATGATAAAAAAAAATTCTATTTCAAACGAATCGAGTCTTTAACCAAGTTGAAGTTGTAGCTCTTTCGCATAACCATTCTGAGTCCCTGTTCGGGGTGCTTCAACTATGTTGTTCAACTCATTCGTCAATATGATTTGGTCCGAAATTTCTTTCCAGGTGGTGGAGTGTTTCAAGCAATTATTTTACCGGCTCGCGTCGATCTTGGAATGACAGGTGGCTTTTGATGAAAATCGCCTAATAATATTAGCAACACACCTCCCATTAGACTCGTTTTTCCTTTAAAGTCGTGTAGTGGTTGGTTTAAGGACTTTCTGTGGGCCATTGGGCATACGTGCCGTATGATAACGTTGCACGATTATATTTTTTGTCCACGTGCCGATGATCTAGTGAAGTCACACTCCGGGAATTTATGTTCAGCGACTTTTTATGGTAATTTTGGTTTAGACTGTGCTGTTTGTTCATCGCTAAACATTTAGCCATATCGACTCGTTCTTGAACGTTTCATAGTATCCTTGCATTAGCTCCTCGATTGAATTTTTTCCTCAACACACCCCTTATGTAGTGGGTTGGTATTTTCAGGTAGTGTAAAGTCTTGACTAATGGGTCATCTTAGCATAGCTCGAAATAGAAAATAAAATTTGTCCGTGCTGGTGGTTCCGTCACAACTCTTTCCGACGTTTTCCTCGTGAAATACACACGTTGTCCAGTTTCTACAGTCAGTTTCATTTCTCTATCGAGTATCAGCATCACAATTTTCGTTAGTTCTATGCAAATTTGAATCTTGTTTAAAAATGATTCTGGATAACGTTAAGGTGCATTTGTTGCCCTTCTTGCACGACGAATTTTTATTTAATTCACCATACGGACTATGAATCATGAATTTCATAATTAATGTGAAGAGTTCTTGAAGAATGTGGCAACTAAAATGAATACGTCTAGCAGATAACAACACCAAATATTCGACTTTTGACGAAAGACTCGGGCAATATTATATCATGTCGGCCTGTCGGTATCGTGGTTCTTATTTAATTTCCGGCCAAGAAGAACTGCATATTAAGGTTGTGAAGAAATCGGATGAACCATCTAACGTTTCTAACGTACGCAATTGCATTATGTGCATATTTATTCATATTACATAGGCTTTCGGTAAACGTTGGTGGCAATTATGGTGACCGGTTTATCCATATTATCGGTGTTGCCAACAATAACAATAATTAATCGTATCAATTTTCTTCTTGGTTTTGTGGAACAATTTGTACTCTAAGTTTCCATTTTGGTATTCTTCAAAATTCGGTCTACGGGATCTACAAAAATCACAATGACCATGTAATTGTCTCAATCTATCGGAAATTGGTTAAAAAGTAAATTAAGAGCTATCGAACAAAATCTAAAACATAACCCGAATCAGTTTTGGACTTTCACTAATTTTGAACTGACATTAAATTATGGTATTTTCCCTTCTATGTGGAAATCAGCACTGTTGGTACCAATTTTGAAAAAAGGATGTAAGTGTCATTGAATACTACAGGCCAATTTCACTTCTAACTAACATATAGTAAGCGCTTGTAAAGTAAAAAGGGTTTTAACACATTATCTCACGATCTTCTCATAAAGAAATCCTACAAAAAGTAAAATTTAATGGATCAATTTCAAGAACATTTTTAGCTACTTTGTTGTTCCGCAAGGTTCTACTCTGGGTTCTCATTTGTTCACGATATTCATAAACGATCTTTCTAGCACTTTTGATTGTTCCCATCTGTTTTATGCCGATGATTTGAAAATGTTTAGAAGAATTAAAGATGAGACTGCACCTCACTCTCTCTCTCTCTCTCTCTCTGCAAATGGATCTCGATAAACCGCAACACTGGTGCCTTGTAAATAAACTTAACTTGAATACTGAAACATGCTTGGTGATTACCTTTAGTGAGAAAATTCGCCCGTCAATTATATTTAAGAGAGTTACTCAAATTGTTGACTTAGATGTTATTTTTGATACTAAATTGACATTCGAAAAAATTTACGCGAAAGCACAAAAAGTTCTTGTATTTATTTTTCGCAGAAGAAGAAAATTTTCGTTATTCCGAAGTCCTAACTATTTTATACAATAGTCTAGTAAGACGTAAAATAGGATACGCTTCACAAATTTGGAACCCATTCTACGAAATATAAATAGTGGGTATGTTGAGCCGAGGGCAAAGGAAATTTACGAAGTTCATAATTTTTAAACTGTACCACATGTAGACTTAAGATATTTAGCATACCAAGCTTACGGAAAATTCAAGTCCTAGACGACTTATTGCTTTACAAACTATTATTTTACAAAATTGATACCGTTGTGCTAAGTGATGTCAATTTCTATATTTCAGGTTATTTGCTCAGAAATAATCGACTATTCTCGATCGAACAAATTTAGGTTTTACGAATCCATTATCCAGACTTCAGCGCATCCACAGTGAATTATTCTTTAATTTGGATTTATTTTCCTTATCTATGAACTAATCTGTACCATTCCTCTATAATTTGATCAGTTAATTTGGATTTATTACTTAAGTAAATACTGTTCTATTCATTAAGTAAATACTGTTCTATTTTAATTTATTAATATTTCCAAATGACTGATTTTGCAGTTGCTAGTGCACTGTTAATTTTTTTTGATACGCGGGGAAAATAGCTTCGCAAATATGCCTGACATTAATTTGTATTAAAATTCGATGTAACCTTAGCATCGAAAAGTTTTCGATGCCATTTGCGTTGAAATAATAATCGAAAATTGTATTCTCGTAAATTATAAAATTAAAATAATTTAAGTAAGTTTTTCATAAAACCATAGAAAATTTAAATAACGGTTTTCTTCTTATCATTTTTGCACCATTTAGTGATTGATTAATTGATATTGTGGTGTGATTTAAATCCTCTATATTAAAGATTAGATAGTAATTAGTTTCATCTTCTACAATATTTGCAAGAAAATTTGGTTTAAAGTTTGTCAACACTTGCTGCTTGCCTAATATGAAAATAAGTTCGGAAAACTCAAACATTTCTGTAATTTTATACAAACTTATCTCACCCGTTGGTGACGGAACTGTTAAATAGAAATTCTTTCTGTAGTGCCACAGTAATTAATTGTATTGTATGTTAATTTAAACCCACTTATTTCTTCTGGGAAAAGCAACTTAATGAGAGATAGGCTTGTAGATTGCTTTAATAATATACTTTATGATACAGAGAGCCAGATCGACTTGGAGAAAGTTAATAATTAATAGGCAAACCTAAATGAATATTTTGTTACAAACGATGTACAGACATTAATTCTAGAACTTACATTTCTCATATAAGTTTTAAATTTTCGATGCTTTGATTCGAACCGAAGTGACCAAAAAAATTTAAGGGGACTAGATTTCTGTATAATATTACTGGAAGGAATTAAATTATGATATTTTGGTTTGAGTGTATCATTAAATAGATCGGCGTACTGTGTGTGGTGATCTGTAATCATGAGTTGTAATTTCGCAATAATTGCATAATCGAATTCAGATAAATCTAATGTACTCGTATCAACAATTGAAAGCACATCCAAAAAAAAAAGAGGATCAATACTTTATCTGATTCCACAACTAGATCACTAATAACAAGAGGCAGAAAATGTGAAAAAGTCGAAAATTTAATGTTTCTAAATCGAAATATTTTTTTATTAATGAAAGAATTTAAAATGTAGACCAACTCCTAATGTAAAATACCTTCAATAACATCTTGCATTATGTCAACTGCGTAATTTTCTCACATGGAAAGAATCAATAGAATTGTAAATGAACTTCTCAGAAATTGCAAAGGTAACTTTTTCGTTAATTAAGGGTTTAATACCTTGTAGGTACTAATTTTGCATCTAAGTGAATCGGTATTTTCTTGTATGTGTCAGTCTTAGTATATATAAAAAATCTGCTTTGGAAAACCCTAAAATATTATTAATTCCTAAATATATCCCAAAACAAGACCAAGTTGAAACGAAATCCTGTTTGATCCTATTTTTGTTTGAATTGTAAAAATTTCCTTTTGCAATAAGTTTATTTCACTAACTAATGATTGGCAACAAACATCATTTCCATTCGCTTTAACATGTTTTGTTTTAAAAACTGCGGCTAAAAATATTGATTCTAACTTTGACCTTGAAAAGTGAGGAGTAAGAGGAAAGGAATAATAGAAAATTGTTACAGTATCACAATGTAAACCCAGATTTCAAAATTATCATCGTATAAGTGGAAAGGAATTATGAATTCGGTTTCAGCTAATCCAACTTTTCCCAACCAGAGATCATCGTTATAAAGTTTCTTAGTTTGGAAGAATTTCACAAATCATTATTTTGCTGAAGAAACATATCACCCATATCAGGGAGCTCGAGATACTTTTGTATTTGAAATGTTAAGGGTAAAACAAGTCATAGGCGCATAATATAAATTGTTCTTTTTTAGCAATAGTTTAAATTTATATTCTGTGTCTATGTTCTCGAAAAAAGCAAAACAAAATTGTTTCAGTTGTTCCAAATAAGGGACGACACTGTGGCACTATTTTATTGGAACATAACAGTTCGATTTGATTTCCAACACCAGCGATTTTTTTTTTCTTGATAAATTCATAAGAATATTAACAACTGTTCTTTTGTATTTTCTAAATGTTTACAGAAATTTGCATTCGATTCTTTAAATTATTTCACAATCTTCTAAATCTATCGGTTGCAACATTAGCTGCATTGTTACTAGTCATGTGTTTGTCTAATATAAACAGCTAGCTTTTTAACTTCCGCATAATTCACTTTAATTTTGGTTTCGAATGTGTTTGAAAACGCTCCAAACGAGGTAAACGTTTGTTTACATTCTGCACCCTTATTCTGTAAAAAATAAGATAATGTGTAAACGTGAAAACGGGTAAACTTCGTGATTTTTTACTAAAATTACATTAAATTGTTTTTCGATTCTCTTTTTGTTCACTGTTTATCACATGTTAACATTATCTTATTTTTTATAGAATAAGGCTACTGTATTGGATACTTTGAATTAATTTACTTTACTCTTGATTATTATTATTATTGGTTGGTCTTGATAATTGCAACGGTCCACTATGCGAATAAAATAGTTTTAAAACTCGAAAATGTAGAGATGTTGTAATGGTAATATTATGTTTGGTAGTAACTGATCAACACCGTAAATAGAATTGACTTTATTTTCTAAATATTACAACCAAAATGCAATAAATAACAGTCATTACAATATGTAAGTATGCGTGTTGAAAAGTACATTAATGTTACAATGTACAGTGGCTCAATACATTACATTACTCCACCTGCGGATGTAACATTACCAGATGATTGAATTGAAACTCTTTCAGATCGACGGATATCATCAGGGTTGATTAAAGCTCTGGTCGATTTTGGTTTTCGGACTTTTGTCCGTATGCTCCGTATGTTGATCTTGCACTTCGGTTGAGTCAGCTGTATTGTTTGTTGGTGTTAATGATGGTGTGACATCGACGTTGATGGTATTTTTGATGGTGAATTAATGATATTGGATGTATTGTCACGTAATCGCACCTGATCCATGTGACGGCGGATGATGTTGCCATTTTCGGTTTCAACCTGGTATGTCTTTGTGACAGTTGCCGGAATCCATCATGGACCTGCAGCGTAGTTTCGGGTCCAGACTTCAGACTTAGGGGACAGTGATCTAGTGTTTCTTGTATCGTTGGTTCCTCGTTTCAACAAAGGAATTGCATCAGGATGTAACCGATCGAAATAAGTTTCGATTCGACGGTTGAAGAGAAGCTCAGCCGGACTTTTCCCTGTGCTAGTGGATGGCGTTGCATGGTAGTGATGCAAGAATATTGCCAAACGATGACGAATGCTCCGGTCGCTTCTTTTTTCAAGTAGTCCTTGGTTAAGCGTATAATTTGTTCTGCTTGCCTATTCGACGAGGGGTGGAAAGGAGCGACAAACGTATGGTTAATGCCATTTCCCTTGCAAAACTTTTCGAAGTCGGTTGATGTAAAGGCAGTGCCATTATCGCTTATGATTACTTCTGGAATATCGTGCGTTGCAAAGATGGCACGGAGCGATTGAATAGCACACGCTGATGACCATGGCCTTTTCGCACCCTCCCAAAAGTATAAAGCCGCTTAGGAGTTCTCGGGCTGAGATTCCATTCTTGACATGGCGTACAGGAGCGTACGACCTTTCTGATATCGTTGTCGATTTTCGGCCACCACACGTAACTTCTCGCCATGGATATCATGCGCACTACACCCGGGTGGGCTGTATGCAGCGAATTGAGGATAATTCGACAATAACACGATGGAACAATTATACGCTGGCCCCACAGAAGGCACTCCTTGATGCAACTGAGTTCATTTCGCCTAATCCAAAACGCTTTAAAATAACCATCTACCTTCTCAGGCCATCCTCTCAAACACCACGAGAGAATAAGTGAAAGAATGGGGTCTTTCTTTGTCGATTTTGCTATGTCCTCTGCCAGAACAACTGGGTGCACTAGCGATTCAATTAACATCACTTCCTCTACTTCGGTGATGATTTGTGCTGGATTGGGTAGTCGACTAAGACCATCAGCATTACTGTTCTCCTTTCCTTGTCGGTGGATAAGTGAGTAATTGTAAGCGTTGAGGACAACGCTCCATCGCATCATTCTCGGGGACAAAATATGCGGTGTCGGTTTGTTAGGGTTGAACAAACCTAAGAGCGGTTTGTGGTCGGTCACGATCGTAAATTCACGACCATAGACGAAGTCATGGAACTTTTTGACGCCAGCGATAATTGACAGAGCCTCTCTATCAATCTGAGCATACCGACGTTCGGTGGCAGTTAGCGTCCTTGAAAAAAACGAAATCGGATGCTCATTATAACCCACTTTGTGAGAAAGGACCACACCGATGCCATATCGAGAGGCATCACAGACCAACAGTAATGTCAGCTTCTTATTGTAGGGCATGAAAATATTGTCGGTCGATGGACCAAGACCATTTGGTGTTGTCGTGCAGAAGTTGATGCAGCGGCTCTGCGATAGTAGTTTTCCCTTTAACGAATGCGTGGTAAAAATTGAACAGCCCAAGAAAAGCCTGGAGTTGGGCTTTGTCCTTCGGTGGCGGTGAATTTCGGACGACTTCAACTTTGGCTTCAGTGGGGGAGAGACCATTGACGTCGATTCGGTAACCGAGGAAATCGACAGCTTCACATCCGATAACGCATTTATCTTTCCGAAGACGAATCGCTTCATCAAGATTTTTCATGAAGTTCGTCATCAGAAGCAGCGATGACAATAACATCGTCGAAATAAGGAATGACCCCTGAAATAACACGAAGTAAATTTTCAATAAAATTTTGAAAAATACCTAGTGCCGTGGAGATTCCGAACTGAAGACGTTTCACTTTGAAAGCCCCCTTGTGAGTTGCGATGGTTTGTACCATGGCGGTGTCATCGTCAACTGTGAGTTGCTGGTAAGCTTGCGCCAGATCCAGCTTAGCAAATATCGACCCTTTTGGCATCGTGGACAACAAATGGGTAGCTTATGGAATTGGAAATGCGTGCGGCGAAAGTGCTTTATTTACGGTAGATTTACAATCTCCGGAAATCCGTACGGTTCCATCAGATTTGATTACTGGAACGATAGGTGTCGCCCACTCAGTGTACTTCACTGACTTTAAAATTCCTTGGTTTAACATCTTCTGCAGCTCCTCTTATATTGGTTTACGAAGAGCGAGAGGGACTCGGCGAGGTGGTAGTCGAATTGGTACGACTGTCGGATCCAATTTCAATGAAACCGGTGGACCACGAAATTCTCCTAACTCAGCTGAGAATAGGTGTTGGTATTTCTCCAACAATGGAGATTCCCAATAATCCGAACCCATCAAGACCCAAGATGTTGGTTTTGTTTCCAGTAGTGACAAACAATGGCATATTGTTGATGAATCGGCCATTGTATTCGACGTCGACCTCAGTGCGACTGAGAATCTGGATCAGATTCTGTTGAAAATCTCTCAACTTAAGCCCAGATGGCTGAAGAATCGGTGAATCGGTGGTGATTACCAGATTAAACTTAGGGCTGGCTCCGAAAAAATGGTATATCGAGAGCCCGAATCGACTTCGAAATGGCTAGGTACCTTGTTGATAACGACTGTTGTGTCCGTTTTCACTTTGCTGGACAAGGATACCTGCTTGACAGAATTTTTACTTCGTTTGTAATATCTTTTCTTAGACCTTGATGTTTTTCCGGCACGGTTAGCAGGTTTAGATCGGCAGACCCGCTGTAGATGACCGATAAGTCCACAGAAATTACAAGCAATGCTTAGATATTTGCAGGTTGAATTGGTTGAAAAATTACAACCAAAATACAATACACAACAGTCATTACAAATGTAGGTATGTGTGTTGAAAAGTACATTAATGTTACAATGTACAGTGGGTCAATATATTACAGGCGACATCCTAAATTCCAAAAAAAATTTGGGCAAGTGTGATCACGACGATATTTAAAAAATGTAACACGTATAATACTAATACTTCTGTAATATCTAAAAAGGTCCCACAATATTCATATAAATCCCACCCCAACACGGCAAATCATAAATAGGTCGAGGCTCAGTAGAAGCGTAATAAAAATTAAGCAAAACCTGTGTAGGACAAAATTTACGTAACAATTAAATAGCTCGTAGGGCAGATTTAAACTGTATACCTTAATCTTTTGACATTGGATTCCCCAATTTAGGTTAACATCAATATCCTTGAAGGAAGTCACCGAATTAATTTTAAAAAAAGAACTTCCATGTTTGTGTTAAAAAACTTCCGGAAAATACCTCTGATATGGATCATCTAATATTTTAAAAAACATGACTCTCGTGTCAGAATTAATGATAGTAGCTAGCAGGTCAAAGCAACATCATCATCAAATGCAATTATTTTACCATGAAGGGGTAAAGAAAATATCGAATTAGTATAAATTAAAAACCAAGTTGGAACCAGTACGGAACTCTGAAAAACAGCGTACTCAATTCCATACTGAACGCGCTATAAAAATTACCTATTTTAACGATAACGGATCTATTTTTAAGGCAAGAGATTGCAATTTAAACAAGAGCAGCTTGTGATCTACCATATCGGATGCTCGCTTAATATAAATGAAAACTTCTGCAACATTATTTTTATCAATTTAAGAATAACATGAACATCATTTAAAAAATTCATTACCGCTGACTCAGTATTTTTCTTGGCGGTAAATCCTTGTGGATTAGTACTAAGGACGTTCTCTTGCTTTAAAATCCATACATAATTTCATAGGCTTTTACTTGATTTTTAACTGTCCATAATACGATTATCTCCTTTCTTAAATACAGAAATGTTAATTGCTGTTTTCAAAGCATCAGAGGTAGTACCAGTAATACATCATTGGTTAATTAAATAAGCTAAGATAGGCGATATAACATTAGCAGTACATTTTATCATGTTAGAGCTGAACCCTAAAATATCAAGGCTGCATTTTAGGCTATTTATAATGGTGACAATTTCGGTCACAACAGAAAATAGTATTGAATTAGTAATCAATATTTTATCAATAGTGGGACTAGAATTATTGCGGTTGGCGCTGAACCCTCGATGGAGATGGACGTAACTTAGTCTGTCTCGGTGGTTTGGCGTCTATTGTAGGGAGGGGGACCAAAGTTGAGTAGATTAATCTACCAGATCCGTAACCCTCTAGTAGGGTGCGCATCACGTGAGCTGTTCTGATCTTGTTATTAGGCAGCTGCGTCATGGGTACAATTGTGTAAGGGGTAACCTGTTCACAATTCGCAAATGTACGTGCTGCCTCCTCGTGGCAACCACTGGTAACTAAGACTATTTGGCACATTTTTGGCCATTTAGCAAAGGCTAAAGTACGGCGCTAAAGGAGAAAACCTTGACAAAATACTCTAATCTAAGGTGGAACAGCATATGCCGATGGATGAATGGCTGATAGGTTAATCAGTCCAAAATATGCGGACTCTGGATACCAGGTACCCTCCAGTTTTATTTAGCCTTCCTGTAATAAAGCTGGGTGACCTACAGGCGATATGCAATTTCCAGCAACTCGTTAAAATAAAATCAAACGGAATACGGGACAGGAGTAGGAAGATACAGAAGTGGGACAGCCCTCTCAAAGTCCTTGGGATCCAATGCTGCTGTCTTTCTAGCGGAACTACATGCTGTCACGTACCGGGAGGCAATATTGTCAGGTTCACTAAGAACCTGAATATTGACTGAATGGATAATTAAGCAGGGTCCAGCACAATACATCATTTAGGTCGCAGTGCGAGGTGGCTGATAGTCCGCAAGGGCTTTTAATAATAATAATAATAGTCTGTCTCCATAAGTGAAATTTATTTTTTTATTTGTTTTATTTTAAATTTAAATTAGATTAAATTAAATTAATTTATAATAAATTTGTGTTAATAAGAAAGTGTGTAAATTAATTTGAAAGTGTTAAATGAAGATCAGTGTTTTGGAAATGATTTGGCGTTGATTGGGAATTGAAGTTTAAATTCAAAATGTTGAAATATACAATGTGAATTTCGTTTTCAATTTTCGATCACAATTACGGTCATTTCCATAATCTGCATTAGTTTTCAAAAATTTTGCTTAGTGTAGTGAATTAATATAAAGTAAGAAACGTAAGGAAACGTAGTCGAAAAATAAGCAACGGATCGTTTGTTAAGGTATTTTCATATCACATATATTTTATTTTTCATTATTTTTCATATCACTTATCATTTTTATATTTTTATTATGTGATTTACTTCGCTCAATGTCTATGCAGGCCGGAAAAATAGAAAAAATGTGTCGTTGTAGAATTTCGGGTCATGAATGGACATGTTTTAATTTTTTCTTACTCTTTCTCGATCTTGTTTTGTATTTTATTTAATGTGAATGTATATACTATATAAAAATAAATGTCAATGTATTTAGCAGATGTAGCTATATAAAGATAAAAGATAACATTGCGTCACGACGCAAATGCTGATAGAAGTAGTAGGTTTTGTTTGTGTTTGTGTCGACACGGTGCGGCTTGAGTAGATATTTGTTTACTTTTTGTTGGTTTGGTTAAAGGCCATAATCGGGCCCAGCTAAAATTCTCTTTGCATAGAGACTGATATTCTGCTTTTGTCATAATACAAAACATGAGAGAAAATGTTGTTGTGTAGTGTCGGGGAGGGTATTTTATATAGATATTATGTGTGATGTTATTAGGCGATTGGTGGGTGTCTGTGTACAAATATTTGTTGTTGTATTGTTGATGAATCTCGGTTGTGTCTTGGATGTGTTCAAAACCAAAAAAGATGTTTATTACGTCTATGTTTTTGTAGGTTTTGATGTGTTATAGCTCAATCGATTTGTTATTGTTTTTCAATTTATTCTTTGTGCGATGCAAGTAGAAGTGTTGAAGGCATAGATTGAAAACAATTTTTATTAGATGAAATCAGTTGATAAAATTAACATTTTTATTTTATTTTATTTAATCGTTCAAAATACGCGAGTGTTCAGAAGTTCAAATCGTCTATTTGGGGTGCCAAGTAGAAGAAATCGTTGTTTTGCGATAATTCTGACTTAAAGATTTTTTTGAAAAAACTTTGTAATGTAAACTTTTCTATTTGATAGAAAGTTAAATTATCGACTAAAATGTTTTATTTTACCATTAAAATGGACATTTAAATGTGAATTGGCTCAAAGCCGTGATTTTTCATATAGGTTACTTTATCACTAGAGGGACGAAATATATACTCGTCGTAGTTTGTTAAAACGATTTTCTTTGGGGCAAGGTTGGTAAAATTATGGATTTCTAAGCCAAATTGAATCTAAATTTATAATTTCGTTGAACAAGTTATTTGCTTGAATTTTAAATTAGTTTATGAGTCAAATCATAGATTTTGTGCTAATTGTTTTTCAATTTGTACAAATAGGAAATTAGTAGTTTTGATTTATATTTAAGTTATTATTGAAATTTAGTATGGAAAGTTTGGGCTGTTGTTGTTTAATGTACTCTTGATCAGTTTAAACTGTTGTGCAGTGCGATTTAAACGGAATAAACTAATAAGTTGGATATTATAAACTTATATGGTTTCAGGTTTTAGAAGATATTAAATGCGAATTTTATTTTCGCCTCATTGATTATCTATTTCATGGTTTTAATTATTTATTATTGAATTTTTTGGAGTAGAGAAACCGACAACTAAATTTTAACAACTAAACCATGAGGACTTCAGAGTTTTAATAATTTTTAGTTTATTTTTCAAATGTAGTACTTAGTGATAGTAGTTACAGATTTCTAGAAACTTTAAGCTCCAGCTGATCAATACTTTTAGAAATTGTGTTTTCATAATTTTTATTCTCTTAATTTAAAGGAACTTCAGTTTGGAATGCATACTTAGGAAACTAATCGATATTAATTAATATTATTTCAATGTTGGTTACTGGTAATATTAATTGTAATTCATTACAAGAAACAGTCCATTTTACATCAAAGTACTATATTGTTAGTGGTAGGTTCGCGGAAATGCTCCAATTTTATAGTAGTTGAGCTTGCTGTTATTTATTGTTATATTATATTATATTTGTTGTTGTTATTTATTTAGTGTAACTATTAAATTATTTAACTAATAAGTATTGCCTTTAGGATGCCAAGGATTGAAAGTAGTAACAAAATAATTTTTTAAAATAAGTGTATTGTCCTAATCATGAACTAAACTACTAACTATTGACCGTCAAGTTGTCTGGAACCGGGTCGATCTCAATACTGTTCTAACCATCCCATCCGGTGGGTACGAGTGGTGGGTTTGGCGTCATATTCAATTACCGGGAGATCCTGCTTAACAGATCTTCCTTTCCTTCGGTTTTATTATGTGTAAAGGGGGTATGGAGGTCCCGGCATCATCAGGTAGTCTTGCTTAGGCTTGGTCGTACACCCTTATTAATCAGTAAGACAAAATAAAAAAGCTTGGTGATTAGATATTTACTTAGAAAATTCGCCCGTTACTAGCCAATTATGTTATTGCAAATTTCAACTTAAGAAGAGTTACTCAAATTGCTGACCTAGAAAGACCTTTAATTTATTTTTCGCAAAGGAAGAGAGTTTCGTAATCCCGAAGTCCTAACTACTTATATTAAACAATAGTCTAGTAAGAAGTAAAATATAGTACGTTTGAAACCCATTCTATTAAATATATAGTGAGCAGGTTGAGCCAGTGCTCTATATTTCAGGTTATTTGCTTAGAAATAATTAACTATTATTTCCTGTAAGATCGCGAACAAATTCAAGTTTTGCGAATCCACTATCCAAACTTCAGCGCAGCCACGGTGAACTATTGTTCAATTTGGATTTATTTTCCTTATCTAAGAACCAATATAGATCATGCCTTTTTACTTTGATCAGTTAATTGTGTTTGGATGTATTAAAAAAATAAGTTTGAATCAATTTTCACAACTAGAAGTAAATAATTGGTTTTTATCAATCCAGTTTGGTTAATTAATATAGAGATGGTGTTGTTAAAATAATATTTTTGAAGTTTAAGAAACTGTGTAAATTACAAAGTGTACCTTACTCGCCCAACTGTCTAAATTGGCTTTCAATTAAAATTCTGTATTGTACCTAGTTTACATGAACTTATTTATTGGTTTTTCGGAAATATCTAATTTATTATCTGAATTGTATGAGAACGTCAAAATTACTCACCCAAATAATATTTTTTGGATAAATTTCTTAGAAGAGCTTGATAAAATAGTTAGTTTATTTAGTTCATTTTCAAAAGTAGGTGTAGTGCGAAATAACTAGGAAACATGTTGAGTTTTTCCCTATCATGGCTATATAATAGTAAATAAAGCTGAACGGAAATATTCAACAAGAGTTAGTAATTCGGTGAAAACTGTTATAGATCATATCGCTACTGATTTAAGTAACACAACCTATAAATTTTGCTTAGAGGATACATCTATACTGCTGTCCTAGAACCAAAAGCGGTATTTACTGGTGGCATGAAATTGAGATATTACGATTTATAGTTTTGGTAGTCAAAGAACCAGTAAATGCAGTATACTCAACACTAAAAACAAATGCGGTTTTTACATATTTGCACAAGCAGTTACTGCGTTTTTAGCTAGTAGTATGTAGATACCCCATTCGTGATTAGAAAAGGTATACATTTTAGAAAGATACGATAAAATGTTGCGTATTTTTGGAAGAATCAATGTAGAGACTGAGTTTTCTGTCGGTAAATAGGTAGAATAACATGCCAGGTTACTAAAAAAAACCATAAACTCAATTTCAATTTTTTGTAGATACCGCGTTTGATTCTAGGACGGCTGTATATCTGACTTCTAATTTATTTACTTTAGATTTTAAACAGAAAAGTGTTTTAAGCCAATCCCTACAATTAATACTAAACATATAGTAAATTATGATTTAGTGATGGAATTTCTATATGGGATAGTATTGATGAAATTAAAAATTTTGAATCATTGATCAGAGAACTTAGTAATGTAATACAATAATGTAATGTATTTGAAAATTAGAGCAGCTTATGGATTTGATCGCATATCGAATCGATTTCGTCTACAGAATTTCTGAAATGTTAATAATGTAATATAAACATAACAATTAATTTTTACCAAGAATTCTAACGCAAAAGCGGTGTGACTGCAACTTACGAATTCCTTAAGCTTAGAAATCGAGAAAAAAGAATTTTGTCTCTGTTTTATTCTTAAACTTAAGCAATGCTCTTGATTCCATAAATCATAAAATTTTATTGTTAAAATTAGCAAAAATGAATATGACAGATAATAAAATAAAATTTTTCGAAAGTTACTTATACAATAGGAAACAATTTGTAGAAATAAACGGAATTCAAAGTAATTTAAATACAGTCAGTTTAGGAGTTCCACAAGGTTCCATGCTGGGTCCAACTTTGCTTAAAATATATTTATAGACGATTTGATGATGAAAGACTTGCAGAGTGTATGCAGACGATATTATCTACTATGGCAGATCTAAATTTGTTATATGTGTATTATTGGTTTAAAATAAATTGAATGCTGCTAAATGTCAAAAAAACAAAGTATATTATTTTTGAAAATAGCACCTTAGATGAAAGCTTTGTACTCAATAATTTACTAACTCACAATGGAGAAACAGTAGAACGTGTGAGTTCCATATTTTTAGGCTTAGTTATAGTAGAGCCCACTGTATAAATATGAGCGTCCAGTATACACTGTATTTTTTACTAAGCTTAAAATAAGGTACATACAATTTTTTCTTTACTACAAAACTCGGCTATCGCCTCGTCCGCCAATTTCCACTATCGTCCGGGAATGCAGTACTTTTCATCCTAATTATACAATATACTATTGTTTGGAAAATCAAGTAAAGCAAATATTTATTTCTTACTGAAAATCGTCTTCGAAAATAAGTTTTTTTTGAAATTTAAAATGTTGTTGTTTTTGTAATATACGTCATAAACTCATAACTCGAAATTTATAAACAATGCAATAATCATCTCTTTCATTGCCTCTATTCAAGGTAGATAGCTTGTTTCGATTTTTTGTTTACTTCACGCTCATTGTATTGATTTTATTTTTTCTGTTTGACTCTCTTTGGTTTATTTTAATTTTGGCTGTTGAGTGGAGACGTGTTGCTTTTTTCTTACTACTGGTTTTAGATGTGGATAAATCATGACGTCATTAAATTGAATTTTCTCTTTTTGAAACATATTGCTATTATTGTAGAATTTTTTTTTTGATTTAATTTCCCTTATTTTCTTTTGATTATTGCTGGAAAATAGGGAAATTTGCTAACCTATGTTTTAAATGAGAAATACATTGAGTTGTTTTTTAGCGATTTCAGAAAAAAATATTTAACTGGGTTTAACTTTTTATTCATGTTTTCTCGTCAATCGAAATAGCGTTCATTTTTCACATGCCGTCTTTATTTACATCAAGATGAATCTGAATATAGACACCAAATTAAAATGGAATTCACATGTGGACACTACAAAAAGAAAATTATTCCATATATTTTTTAAAATCCAGGAACGTTTTACCACGTAAATTGTTAATTAATATATACTATGTTTATATTTATAGTCATATGATGTTTTTAAATCCGATATAGAGTGGTACAATAATTCCGATAAGAATACCATATTCGATCATATTTACGGATTTTCTAATATTTCATATTATAATTGAAAAAGGATTGATTATCTTATGCTACAAAGTTATAAACAATCTGATAAAACATAGTTTTAATTTAATTATAACTAGTGATGTTCATGAGTATGATACTAGGCGTCGTTCTTTTATACGTTGACCTCAATTTACAATGTCTTCCTCTAATAGTAATGTATTATACCGTCGTCAATTAATATATAATCAATTGCCAATATCTATAAGATATGAAACCAATTTACAATTATTCAAACATTCGGTAAGACATATTGCACATTTGTGATTTAAAAAAAAATAAATAAAATAAAAAAATAAACAAAATTCTATTTTTTCATTAAATCCACATAACTGTTCATTGATTAAATAACTTGACCACACTCTTCCAATTACAACAGCTATTATTAAATAAAAATAAAAAAAATATTATAAAATTATAAAGATTTATCATTCAATTCAATTTTAAATTTTATATAATGCTCAGAATTTGTTGTTAAGCGCCAAGTCAAACCTTAAATTTTCAAATAATTCTGACAGTTCTAAATGAATCGAAGCTGACTTTGTTAAATATTCAGCCTACAAGTGCTGATTACTACTGTGTATATTTATTGATAATTTTTACTAATTAAATTAATCAAAAAAAGTAAAAAAAAAAGAAAAAAAAAGTTTAGGAGTAGTAGCAGAGCCTTCTAGAGTATAGAGCCATAATCTTAATGACGTAATTTTAGAAGCTTTTTTAGTGGTAAAACTTTTCACTGATTTTCATAGGAATCCATAGTAAAATTGGTGTTTTTTAGCTTCAAGTTTTTCAATGAAAAAAGCAAAAATATTATAAAATGTTTATATAAAAGTTTTCTACATATCTTTAAGAACAATATACAAGAAGGCCATATTGGTATTAAGTAAATATTAATTGCAGAAATATTAAAATTAAATTATTTCTAAAATATATTTTTTCGAACTTTCATTTAGAAAAATACATCAAAGTTGGCTCTGACAAATTTAAATAATACTTGCTAAATTTATCTTTAGTTTGACTAGTGTACGTAAGATGTCTAAAATGGTAACAGAAAAATACGAAAAGAAATTATTTAATCGCAAAATTGTCACACGTTCCTATATTTTGTGAATTTGTTTTGCTTTTCCTACAATTTTTGAACTTGAAATTTCCCCAGGTGATAATTTTTGGTACGATTTTCCTAAATTTTTACGGCAATCACTGACATCTATGTAATGTATATTGACTTAATGACCAAACGAATCATAGTAAGCTTTTATTTCAATTTGACCAGAATGCTGTTGTTATGAATTTTTTTTAACATTTTGGTTTAAATAAATCATTATTGCAAGAAAATGAAAACGATTTACTTAAACGATATTCATGTATGTTGAAATTCAAACATTTATGAAAGTATCTTAGAAATTATAATACAGAATTTGTAACGTTTTCATTTAAAAATTTGTCTTAGGAAAAAAGTGATTTCCCATATGTTTTGTGTGTTTTACCAGAGCCTACTCTATAAATAAGAGCCTCCACATTGACTGTATTTTTTACTAAGCTTAAAATAAAGTATATAAAATTTTTTCTTTACTATGAAACTATATGGGAAAACGATTGTTTTCATTTACATTTTTAGTCTATAAGAAATATGAGCTTTTACATTATTTTTATACGAAAATGTTCATAAAACATGTAATTTTATTTGATTGAAAAATCGAATCATGAAAATGTTTATTTCTTAGTGAAAATTCTCTTGGAATATAAACTATTGCTAAACTTTTTTGGAATGTTGTTGTTGTAAAATACGTCATAACATTGAATTTAATAACAATTATAACCATTTCTTTTTAGTCTCCTTTTAAAAGCATTGCCACATGACAAAAATCTACCCGAATACAGATTCATATCATGTGGCAATGCCTTATTAACGACTTTTGTTTAAACCATAGATGTCGCATACAATGAAAAACTCACAAAACACAAAAATATAAGAAAGATTATACCGAAATAAAATGTTAAGCCGGTGCGAACCTAGCGCCACTCTTTAAATATTGTTTTCTGGTACTAACATTAGGTGTCTAGTAAGGGAAACAAATTCATTTACATATGATATGAAATTTTGTATTTTAAATGGAATATTTATTCCCTTCACTGTAAAGCATATTCTCAATTTCTCATGTATTTTTCATTCGTTTTGATTTCGTTTTTGTATTTTCGTAATTATGTACATAACATTAACATAGTATATATATATATATATATATATATATATATATATATATATATATATATATATATATATATATATATATATATATATATATATATATATATATATATATATATATATATATATATATATATATATATATATATATATATATATATATATATATATATATATATATATATATATATATATATATATGTATATATATATATATATATAATATATATATATATATATATATATATATATATATATATATATATATATATATATATATATATAGCTTAGCCATTCCATTAGCCACATTTGGTATGGAGAAGAGAAAGAAAACATATCTACATAGTTTTGTTTATGTTGATTTTTTATGCATACATATAGTATGCACAAATCCATAACACAACATATACTTTTAAATAGATTTTTTCTGCATCGAACTATTTAATTTATGAATAAAGGAATTGAAAACGTAGAAAATATTTCATTCATGGTTTTATCTAATTTTGTGCTACTTCTACGAAATTTTATTTATTTTTCCTTGCATTCAAAATATTCAAATAGTTTGTGCAGGCTAAAATTGTATTACAGCGTAACCCAATCCTATGAAATTAAAAATAGATCAAATAATAATTTTTTAAGATTGTTGTTATTTTAAATAAATAAATAATCTAAGCTTTTTATTTCAATACAATCTAAAAATGAAAGTTTAAAAAATCACAAAATTTTGATTTTCAAAACGAATAAAAAATAAAAACATTTATTTTAGAAATTTTTGTAAAATGCATTTTGTGAAGTAAAATTCAGATCATAAGTTGCTTTTTGGGTGCTGGGTGGGATTCAGTAGGGTAGGCGTTGACCGTTTATAGCCAATTATAAATTGGTTTATACTCCAACGTTGCAACTATGTAGAAACCATCAACTGTCTCTAGTTTACCTCCACGCGGTAGCACCTGGGCAACGTTTGTTTTGCATTTTTAATGTATCACAACGGCTGAACTTCTAGAGGCGAGTGTAATAATACTATAAACAACAAAACGCAATGGATAAAACAAACAACGAAATTAATATCCTAGGTGGCAGACCTGATGTTCAGGAAAATCCACTCTCTCCGGAGGTCGGTCCCATGGATTCTGGGGGGGCCAAACATTGCTACAAAATTCTAATGATACCAAAAATATGCTAAGCGATATCAACGCTCAAAAGAGTAACGAGAAAGAACTTTCATTCCGAAAGGGCTCCATTACAATCAGATCACCAATAAAAAAAATATTTGCAAACAACGCAATCTCCACTGAAAAAGTAACTTCATTGTCAGAACAAATGCCGAGTGCATCAACAAATATTATAAATAGCGAGGAGCTGTTAAATAAATTTCAAATAATGAAGAAACTAATCGCGCAGCTGAGCAATGAAGTTGCTGAACTTAAGAGAGAAAACTCTACACTAAAAGAAAAGGTTAAAAATAGCATAGCTAAGGATTCAGCACGAGTTAACAATCTTTCTTCAAACCATATTCAGCCATCAGCCAGTCAACATGAACATTCAAATAATTCCAACTGGTTGCTGCGGCAATTTCCAGTTTTTCAACAGAATAATAGATTCACTGCTCTGAGTCAAGAGGATTATTGCACAGATGAGGAAGAACTGGAAAAAGAAGTTTCCGGTGCTGATAACAGAAATGCTAGGAAACGCAGGCGTACAAAAACAAAAACTCCTCCAAAAAATACTACACAAATTGTGATCAATAACACTGAACAGAAAACCCCAAAAATACCACTGCCTCCACCCATTAACGTGAGCAATATCAAAAATTTCGAATTTTTTCGACAAAAAGTAATAAAAACCACTAGTGAATCAACTAATTTTAAGGCGCTTTCAAATAGTGACATTAAAATTACATTTCAAAATGAAAATGATTACAGAAATGTCAAAAAATTACTGGAAGAATTAAAAAAAGAACCCAGCAACCAATCCGAAAATATAGAATATCACACCTATCAGCTGAAGAGCGAAAAGGCTTATAGAGTAGTTATCAGAGGCTTACCATCTTCCATTAGTCACGATGTAATTAAAGGAGACTTAGAAAAAATGGGACATGAAGTCGCAGGTATTACTAACATATACAAAATGGTCACAACTAATGGTGTAAAAGACAAGAAACACTTTCCATTGTTTTACATCGACTTAAAACAAAAAGACAACAATAAAGAAGTTTACAACATCAAGAAACTTGCGTACTGTATAGTTAAAATTGAGCCACCTAACAAGACAAGGGACATTCCACAATGTACGAATTGTCAACAACTTGGACATACCAAGAGTTTTTGCTATCGTCAAACCAAATGCGTTAAATGTGCTGGAGATCATCACACGACAAAATGCAAAAAACAACCAGATATCGCGCCTTCATGTGCTCTTTGTCAACAACAAGGACATACTGCAAATTATAAAGGATGCTGTGTATATCAGAACAAAATTAAAAGTCAACAGAATAATAGAACAAGAGTAGTACAGCGATTACAAACCAAAGCTGCTAAACCACAAACAACAATCACACCATCCACAGTTGGATTATCCTATGCGCAAATCACCAAGTTATCTGCTGATGAATCAAACCAAAACAACAAACATATAAAAGTTAATAACGAGTCTAATAACTTTGAAATTTTAAAAAAGCTTAGTCAAATTCAACAGACACTTGGTCACTTAACAGAAAGGGTGGCAAAACTAGAAATTAATTTCTATCCGCCTAGCAAAAAAAGTCAGCATACACACAAATGATTAACTCGTTCCTACGCATTGTAACTTGGAACGCTAATGGGCTCAACCAACGAGCCCAAGAACTGGAAATATTTCTCCATACAAACAACATACATAGATATTGCACTTATTTCAGAAACGCACTTCTCCAACAAAAGCTTTTTTATAATAAAGGGATTTAATTCCTACTGGACAACCCATCCTAGTGAAAGAGCCAGAGGTGGTTCAGCTGTACTAATTAAAAATAATATCAAACATAATCAACAAGAGGATATTCGAGAAAGCTACATGCAAGCAACTGTTATCTCAATCCAATATAATGACGCAGATCTAAATATTGCGGCAGCATACTGTCCTCCACGGCATACACCAACGAAGTTACAATTTAATAACGTCTTTAATAAGCTCGGTCCAAGATTTATTATTGGAGGGGACTATAATATAAAACATACAGCTTGGGGTTCCAGGCTAATTTCTCCTGGGAAAGGAAATGCTTTGTTCAATGCCATTCATGAAAACAAATGTGAATATCTGTCTCCAAGGGGGCCAACGTATTGGCCAACGGATGCAGGAAAAATACCAGATTTGCTTGATTTCTTCATCATAAAAGGTATTTCATCCAATTACACTTTAGTCGAAGGAATTAACGACTTAACATCTGATCACATTCCTGTACTGTTGTCAGTAAGCGCTATAGTCATCAAGAAAAAAAAGAAGCAAAACCTTACTAATAGATTCACGGATTGGGACATCTTCAGAAAAAAACTGGAAGAGCTAGTTGAATTAAAAGTTAGTATTAAAAGTAATGAAGAATTGGAACAACAAACAAACAATTTCATTGAATACACTCGTATGGCCGCCAGTCTAGCTACTCCAGAATTAAAGGACAAAGCGGAGATTGAAGTCAAATACCCGGCTGAAATCAGGGAACAAATCAAGGAAAGGAGAAACGCAAGGAGAATATGGCATCTCACCAGAAATCACGCTGACAAAACCACCTTCAATCGAATAAGTAACAAAGTCAATAGGTTAATCAAAAGCTTCAAACAGGATTGCTTCGACAACTACTTAAGCGGGCTAGGTCCAGAAATGGATAAGGACTACTCGTTATGGAAAGCAACCAGAAAATTTAAACGACCTGTAGTTCGAGTACCACCTATAAGAAATGCTCAAGGCAATTGGGTTCGACATGACAAACAAAAAGCGGAACTCTTTGCTCAACACCTAGCAACAGTGTTTCAACCCCATGACATTCAATCCAACATTGACGTAACACCTGTCTATCAACCAAATCAGGATTTTAAGAGGGTCACGCCAATGGAAATTGCTGAAGAAATCGACAAAAGTCTTAGTCAAAAAAAGGCACCAGGAATTGATGAAATATCACCGGGTCTATTCAAGGAACTTCCACGCAAAGCAATCATCATGATCACATACTTATTTAATGCCTGTATGAGGTTGAAGTATATACCCAAATGCTTCAAAACGGCTCAAATAATTATGTTGAAGAAACCAGGTAAACCAGATGAAGAAGTAACATCATACAGACCAATTTCACTGCTTCCGACCTTATCAAAGCTGTTTGAAAAACTACTACTAAAACGTCTAAAGCCAATGGTAAACGTTCCTGATTTTCAATTTGGATTCAGGAATAACCACTCCACAATAGATCAAGTCCATCGAATAACTACGGTAATAGAGCAAGCGTTAGAAGAAAAGAAATATTGCCCCGCCGTATTTCTGGATGTATCTCAGGCCTTTGATAGGGTTTGGCACGAGGGATTGACATTCAAGATGAGCAAAATGCTACCACAAAACTATTGCCAGCTGCTTGAATCATACCTCTCTGATCGCCAATTCAGAGTCATCCATGAAGAAACATGTTCTTACTTTTATCCAACTCTAGCGGGAGTTCCGCAGGGAAGCGTATTGGGACCCCTCCTCTACCTTATCTACACTGCGGACATACCTACAACGAATAAAACGTTCATCGGCACGTTCGCTGACGACACTGTAATTATGTCAGTAGACGAATCACAACCAAGGGCAGTGGAAAATGTTCAACGAGCAATGAACGACGTTACTAAATGGACAACTGACTGGAAAATCGTGCTTAATGAGCTGAAATCAACACATGTGACATTTACGCTCCGACACAAAAATAACAGTCTACACATATACCTCAATGGGGTGCAAGTGCCGCAGGCTGAATCGGCTAAATACCTTGGTCTGCATTTAGATTCAAGGCTCAACTGGAAACATCATGTGAGACAAAAAGCTGAACAGATACGATTAAAACAACGTCAAATGTACTGGTTAATTGGGCATCATTCCAAAATGAACCTGTATTGCAAAAGACTAGTCTACCAGACTATCTTCAAACCAATATGGATGTATGGTGCGCAGCTATGGGGTTGTACTCATAAATCCAATAGAGACATTATACAACGTAGCCAAAATAAATTTCTTCGAATGGTCACCAACGCTTACCGATTTGTGACTAACAGAGAAATACACAATGATCTAAAAATACAATTGATAGACGACGTCATCCGCGAATGTGCCATTAAACATGAGAAGAGGCTTCTTAACCACACCAACGTTGAGGCCGTACAACTACTGGACAGTACAAACGAAATAAGGCGGCTCAAACGAATTAAACCACATGAGCTAACCGTATGATTATTATATCTTAAGGGAACTGGATACTGGTCCAGCAGACCCACACAAGTTTATGCTTATCTCATAAGTACTACTGTCAACCTTACTAATGAATTAATAATGTTTAAGATTGTAGTAGCCATATCAATAAAGATGTTTTAATAAAAAAAAAAAAAATCAGTTGCTTTTTATTTACTCAATAAGAAGTAAATAAAAGCAACTGATGATGCGAATTTTTGTTCACGATGTGCACTATGCATAAATTTTTAAAATATGTAAATGTTTTTACATATTTTGTAAACCAAAATTTGGTGGTTTTTTAAACTTTCATTTTTAAATTTTGTGTGATTTACGGTATTCCTAAATTAAAAAACGGTTTGAAATTCAAAATCATTTTGGAAAATAATCAATACAATTTGTATTAAATTTTTATTCTAAAAAAAAGTACAGATGATATAGTCCAGTTAATCTGTAAAAAAGGTTAAAAATGAGAAATCGATTAGTTCGGAACACCCTTAAAATGGGAAAACACTCTTCATTTCTACCTACTTTTTAATTATTTTACAAATTGTTAACTTTTTCAACATATCATTGTTATTTAACTAGACCAAATATGAAATGTTCAACTTCTGGTGGAAACAGTGAGCTTCCCAGGTTAAATATGAAATAAATGATTTTTTTGCTAATTTACTTAATTTATTTGTTTAAATTTTTAATTCAATTATTTCTTTTGGTTATTTAACCAAATATAATTATTGAACAATTAAATTAACAGTTTGCAGTTCATTTTAACATTTAAAATAATGACAATTGGTTTTAGATGAATTTGAAAAAAAAAAAAAAACAAATATTATAAAATTAAATATTTAATTAAATAGTTCAAATATTTTTTATGTATACTATATTAAATAATATTATAATATATTTAAAATATTTGTAGTTAATAATTAAAATAGTTATAATTAAAATAGTTGAACAAAGATTTCTATCGGTTTGTAATATTACAATACTTTTATTACGAAGAGCGAAATTATCAAGAATTTTGAAAGTTCAGTTTCGATCTGAATGAGAATTATGAAAAATTTATTTTTTTTTTTCAATCTCATGCTATAGCGACTTAATTGTTAATTGCAGATACATTTATTAGTACATTAATACAAAACAAAAACATAGCCAATACCAAACAGCCAACGCTATTTGGGCACATTTTTGTTGGAAACGGGCTGATTTCGAATTCCGAGTTTTAACTTAATTGACAAGTTTTCAATAATATTTAAGCCCGGTGATGTGTGGTATTTTCATAACTTCGAGACAATTATACAAAAGTCATTATTGGACGATATAAAAGGAACGTATCGGATCGTTCTCCTGATAAATTTCGAAACAATCTTTAATTCCAAGCTTTTTAACACTGCAAGGGTTAAATAGCTTGGAATCAAATTTTCCTTGAGAAATCGGTCCATGTTTCCATCTGATATATACCCCCACGCCATTTCATCATGCCCACATTCATGTTTCACTGCATATTTTACAGAACTATATTTTTGGCCGAATTCAGTTATTGATGCCAATTGATAACTAATAATAAACTTTATCATTAAAATTAACAAAATTAATTACATACTAAACTAGATTAAGAAACGCTTAAGAAGAATAGTTTTCAATTTTGGTGCTAAATATAATATTTTCAAAACTTTTACATCGATTTTCCCAAAATGCGTTTTCTCTCGTTATGTAAATCAAGTTACGTACGGCAGCGTTGAATTGATTGAATATTATTTCATCATTCCATTTGGGATTCGAAGCCAAAAATATTAAAGTTACTCTCATCTGAGAATATAATATAATGCTGAAGTGGTACACCTTAACCGTGTTTTTTTATATTATTGTTATGAATAAGTTGTTTTTATCTCGCGTTTCTGCCATGCAAATTTGCACCTCGTAAAAGACCTCGCACGGTCTCGGCATGAACTTTTCAGCCATACAGATTTTTCTAACTCAACTCATACGAAATTATGAATTTCCTTAATATACAATATGTATTTTTATATTTTTAAATGCTGCGAGTTGGTTGAAGAAAATGTGAACTCATGAATTTTAAATTTTGTAATGATTACATTTCCTTAAATGCATTTCCGGATTTTCAATTGAAACATTAATTTAGGTATGGAGAGATTTATCCCTAGGATAACAGCTTCAAGTACAAAAAAGGAAACGTGGCATAATAATGACTTGATAAATCTAAGAATAGAAGGGGCAAGGCTCACAAAAAATATAAATTACATCCTAATTGCGTAAGAAGTATATATGGGCTTATCCATTACTTTTTAAAAAACCGGGCGCATGCATTTTACTGCATTCACCGATTTATCTGTAACTTTTTTCCAGAAAATTATTCGATGGAAAATGGATTTTCCCAAAATTTGACACCTTCCTGGCCCACACTTCTCAAGCTATGATTTTTTGATGTTAAGAATTTGAGTGATTTTTGGCTAATAGATAGGTAACAATTCTACTTAGGTTGCTTTGTTTTTAAAGGTATTAAAGGTATAGGCCTCATTCTCTCCGTTTTCTCGCCCCACTACGTTATAATTTTTTTAAAATACCTAATAGCTCGTTAAAAAAAAATCAGGAGTAGTAACGTACTAACATTTTTAAAATTATAAGTAGGGGTAAGTTTAGTAGTAGATACAAGTTAATTTGCACCTTTTTTCATCAAGGGGATCACAACTGTGAATTTTTAACAGTGTTGAACCTACTATTGAGCTTTTCCTTATGCTTCTGAAATTTGTTATGATCTATATAAAATCAAAATTGATCTGAGAGATTTTAATTTGTTTACTGTAATATAAAGTTAAAAATTTTCGATTTAAAGGCAAACTCAAAATAAATAAAGTAGTACATATTTTTTTTTTAACATGATAAACAAAAGCTGAGATATTTGTGAAATACAGAAATAAAACGTGCGTTACTACCCCTGATTTTTTTTAACGAGTTATTAGGTGTTTTAAAAAATTATAACGCAGTTAGGATCTCAATATCCAAATAAGTATTTCATGAGGTGTTGTGAGGATAAAACGATGAGCTTCTTTCCAAAAGGTAGTGTCGCTCAGAGCAAAACGAGAAAAGTTACAGAGGTGTGAATATTACGATTTCCGAAAAATTGGGTGCATTCAAACACTTGTACCCAACTTTAAAAGTGTTTGAAAAAATTAAATGTGCTTCAAAAATTTGTAAAGGTCAAGAAAACATGAAAAAACTGAGTCTATGTATTTTAGTAAAAATTCACTGATTTAGCGAAAATTTTAAAACATGCCATTTTCTAATAAAAAAATAAGATTGTACCTTTTGGTGTCGCATTTAGCCAATATTAAATATGAGGCTGAAACTGACTTCAAATGAAAGTTCTATAAAATGAAGAGAATGATGCCTATAACATTAAAATAAATCAACCTAAGTAGAATGGTTACCTATCGAGAATAGCCTAAAATCGCTCAATTTCTTAATTTCCAAAAAGTATTACTCGTGGAGGGGGAGAGGAGGGGCGCTGGAAAGAGCCTAATTTTGGGAAACTCTATTAAAGAATATATATATAAATATAGTATATATGTACATATATATTCTTTACAGCAGTTATATTCTGGAGCTTGCATCATCGACTAAATCAAAGCCGAATAACTTTTCGCATTTTGTTAATTACAAAAACAAATCTAATGGACAACTAATTTGTTGGACATTGTATATAATTCAAAATCTATATATTTTGAATAATGTTGTAAGGGAGTCAAAATATTCTATGTTTCGTTTCGAAGTAGATACTATTTTATCCGAATGGTCAATCCTTGATATAAATGAAAGTTCCGGATTCGATTGTATTCCACTCATTTTCTAAAATTAGCCGGTAGTGCAATTTCTGGCCATATTTCCCTAGTTGCCTCTCTCTTCTATGGGAACGCTTACTTATTAAGCCAATTTTTAAATCTGGATCTTGAAGCGATGTCGAGAACTATAGAGGTATTTGCATTATTTCAGTTTTAACAAAGCATTGTGTGTAACTAGTTAAAGGGAAATTGTGGTTTCATGTTAAGATATTCATTTCTAATGGATTTTTCACAGGATAGCTTGAATTTTTCCTTGATAGGTCAACTGTAACTAGCTTAGTTTTGTTTTCAAATTGTATTTTATATGCACTATTATATGGTAATTTTGTACAGGTCATTTACACTGATTTGTGAAAGGCCTTTGATAAGATCGATCCTGAATTGCTGATGCGGAAACTTGACTCCTTGGATTGTAACTGTTTTGCCGATTGATTGGATTAGGTCTTACCTGGAATTTAGAACTCAAATAGTGAAAATTGGTATAATTTCACTTCAAGAGTTTTAAAGGAGCCCATCAAGGTAGTCATTTGGCTCCATGTTTTTTATTCTTTTCGTAAATGATGTGGTAAATTGTCTGAGTAATTTATACGAACGAAATTTAAATTTTCACAACTATTTTTTGCGCCAATGATGCAATTGACTTTCAATCGGATCCGACAAACTTCAAAGCTTAGTGTACAACGCATAATTTGATGCTATAGATCTACAAATGCAAAACAATCTGCTTCACCCGATTACACTCACCCGCTAGTTACTTTTACTTTTTTGACGATTGCATTATTGAAAGTGTCGATAAGTTTAAGAATTTAGGTAAAACTTTTACTTCGAATCTATCATTTCATAAGCACATTGAGGGTTGCATTTCTAAAACGAATTCTATGCTTGGGTTTGTTAAAAGGTTTTCCAAAGATTTTCAGGATTCTTACGTGATTAAAATTGTATACATCTCGTTTGTTCGTTCATTGTTAGAATATGGTATTGCCGTATGGAATCTGTTTTATAATAACTACTCAGATTGCATAGATAGAGTGTAAAAGCGCTTTTAAATGTAAGCTCTCCCAAGGCTACCTAGAGATGTAAGCCTGCCTGCTTTCATACTTCCAGCATATCGAGGTAGATGCAAATTATTAAATACTGAGCCCCTCTTTTTTCGTAGAGATCCATTTAAGAAATTGGTGCCAAAGCATCTTTTAGATTATGGGTAAATTTTGAAAAAAAAAAAATTTAAATATTTTAATGATATAATTTTATTAAATTTTTTAATAATGTAACCAGTTCGTTATAACTAAATAAACAATTAAATAAGTTGGTGATAAGGATAACTAAATAAATAAATCAATTCACAGATATTCAGGAATTTAAAAAAAAAAGTAAACAATTACAAGTAGTTTATTACTGAAAAACGCGTGTCCATTTTCACAACATAACGAACACTGTACCACATATCTCTGCTGGAAATTAAGTACAAATATTTTAGTTTGACCCTGTAGGACTTTTAAAATAAAGAAAAAGTGTGAAGATGGGATGCTTCTTCAATTTTAAGGGTGTCTCGCATTAAACAGCGGACACTTTATATTTTGACGTCATGTACGGCACACAATTTATAGGAATTCAAAAAATATTTTCTTTAAAATCGATTTCAGTGTAAAATTAGAGAAGTTGGCTGAACTAATAATGAAGCTTTATTCAAAACTTCTTAAAATATGACTTCAAAATTATTTGTGCATATTAAAACTTAAGACAAAAAAGCAGAAGATTGTGAGACACGACCTTTACATGTAGAACTACATACGCCTAGAGTATAAAGTAAAAGGTCACATAGAATAGGATAGTTTGGTAGTATATGAATTAGGATAGTTTGATCGTTACATGCAAATTAAATGGTGCTGGTCGACTAAAGGCCGTTCAACCCTTACCGAGTTATAAATCATAAAACAACGCGCGGGCCGGCGACCTTAAATGAGAATAAGAGAAATATTATCTGCGATTTTCAAAAATAAAAATTGTTATAAGAGGTCGTCGAACCGCGTGAAAAGGTTTTTGTCCCTTTAACGGCCGTTCACCCATTATCGAAATATAAATAAAAATGTGAAGAAAACAAAAAAATCAGTTTTTCTTTTTTTCTCTACTTTAAAAGGGACAATTTACACAAATAATAGTAGATTGTTCTAAAAGTAAAGAAAAGTGAAAGTTTTCCAGTGATTGTAATTGTTTAATTTGGATATTTTTCGTCAAGTATACAAGGAAAAATGGCATATTCGACGCGTAAGAAACAAAAGTGATTTACCGCATGCTTGAGAAATTTTACACTCGCTGGAAAACTCACTTTTCTTTATTTGTAGATCTACTATCTATAAAGATCACACCATGTCACGGGTAATTATTTGTTCCCTTAAAATTTGTTTTTTTTTGTCTTAATTTTTAATTTGCACAAACAATTTTGAATAAAGCTTTATTCAAAACTGCTAACTTTATAGAGAAATCGATTTTTTGAAAATCGAAAATATTTTGTTTGAATTCCTTTATAGGTTTTGAGCCGTATATTACGAAACAAAATCAACTTGTTTTCATTCATATTAGAATCATTCATTCATATCGTAATTCATCGTTTTTATTTCGCGATACAAAAAATCGAACGACCAATGTTCATAAGTTTTTTTTCTAAACTAAAACTAATCGCCAACAATCGACTCAATTATGTACGTACAAGATAATATACAGACGTACATCTACATAATATACAAAAAAAAAAAAAACAAAAACAAGGAAACAAAAATGTTCGTAAAAGCAAGAGAGAGGTAAATTTTTTTTTTTAGTTTTTTTTTGTTGTTTAAAGAGCAGTTTCAGTGAAGGAAATAAATATTCCATTTCAAATAAAGAATTTCATTACGTTTATAAAATACTTTGTTTTCCTCGGTGGACACCTAATGTAAGTTTTATTTTCGGCCGTACACATTATTCGTGCGCTGATTGAATTTGATTGTTGTATGCGCTTGAATTTTCTTATACTTCATTATTTTATGAAAAACTTATAAAAAAAATCAAATAGGTGATCGAACCGGTCGGATTCTAAAATCGGTCTGATTTTGGATTTGGTTAAACATATTTTTGTGGCTTGCCTTTATAGTAATAATTAAATTGTAATAAAAATTAATTTAATATAATTTTTTTATAAATTTACTAAAATTAAACCATTGCTTTGAAAGAAATTATGGTAATTTTACGTCAAAAAGTTTTCTTTTAAATCGTTTACTCAGCCCGAATCCCTGTTGTTTTTAATTGTGTGTTAAGTGACATCTAGGAACGGGAATAATAAGTAAGAGCTATTTTATTTGATACACCGCTCTCAAATGTTATGACAATTCAAATATTCTAAACAAAAACTTATTTTGAATGGGTCATTAATTTTTGGGAATAAAAATCGATGCCAAATATTAATCATGTTGTATTTATTTTCAGCTGTGTCTTAATTTAAATACAATAATATTTTTAATACTTGAGAAATAAATAAGGCATTTATATTACAGTTAATGTTTGTTGGTTATGTCGTTTATTTGTGATGCATAACAATCTGGGTTGATTTGTTTTTTTTTTGATTTCTTCGCGCTCAATGCATATTATTATAATTTTTTCTCTTTGACTCTCTTTGATTTATTTAAATTTTGGCTTTTCAACGTATTGTCTTTTTTTACCATTGATTTTAGTTGTCAATAAGTGATGACGTCATTAAATAGAATATTCTCTTTTTAATACATATTGTTGTTGTTGTAGAACGCTTTTTAATTTAATTCCTTTATTTTCTTTTGATTATATCTGGAAAATGGGGAAGCTTGAGAATCTGTACTTTAAATGAGTTAGTCATTGAGTTGTTTATTAGTGATTTCAGAAAAAATTATTTATCTAGGTTTAATTTTTAATTCATATTTTTTCGTCAATCGAAATCGTGTTTTTTCATACAAACTCTATGAAAATAAATTATTTTTTAGTGTTTCTATGTCCTTTATTTTAAGTTCATTTTTTACATACCGGCTCTATTCATATCAAGATGGTTCTGGTTTTACTATGAAAAGTTTCGTTTTTTCGTCGTTTCTAATTCCCTTATAAAAGCTAAGATTTTTTGATTATGGCTCTATAAAATACAGGGTGCTCTGGTAGTAGAGGCAAGTAAACCTGTGCTTAGACCGCTCTCTAAGTAGTTTTTTACGGTATTTATCATGTTGGTCGCTCTAAGGAAGCATCACAAGGCGTCAAATAAGGAACTTAGTATTAATAATTGATTCCTTGATAGTTTACAGCGACACCATTATGACACTACCATACATAGCTTTTTTGATAAGATTATAAAAGCTAAAATTTGCTCTTTAACAACGAATTGACGCCCAGCCCTAAATAAATCAAAAACAAAAAAATTAAAATTTGATCTACATCAATTCAACGAAATACAATCTTAATACGTCTGTCTATTTAAGACCATTGACCCGAATTACGTGTGTAAATATCTCCAACGTAAAATATTGAAAACAACTGATAATTTTCTCAAAAACACAAATCTATATGTACGTACGTCTATCTATAAAAGCTCCCATTTCATTGAAAATTTATTAATCTTGCAAAAACCTTGAAAAGCTTCTGAAAAACAACTTATTGTTGTTTTTGTATTCTGCTGCTGCTGCTTTAAGATAATAATGATAAATCTAAAACAGCTTATAGCAAAATAAAATTTTTTGTTTGTTTTTTATTTTCTAAAAATTTTAAAAATATTTTTTCAATTTATCACAATTCTAAAATAAGCAACAAAAAATAATATGTTTGTTTTGCTTTCATTACTTATACGTCTAGCAAATCTCTCGTATCTAGCTGTAATAACATTTCTCAAAATATAACAAAAAAAATAAAAAAAATACGGATACGATATATAGAAAATAAAAAGCTCAGCGAACTAACGTAAGATGAAATAAAACGTTCTCACCATTTAAAAAAAAAATACACAGTGTATCCTGTTAAAATGAAATTAAACAAAAACAAGATTGCTCACATATAGATATAACGTATACTGGATAATAAAAATAATAGTAAATTTTAATAATAATCCGATCTCTATACAAACAGACAAATTTTCTTCATCCATTCATTCATTAATTTCAATTCATTTCAATTTATGTTATTGCTTCGGAACCGAAAAGTACAAAAAAAAAAAAAACGTAAACAAGACGGAAAAATTATTACCGTCATACATACATACGAGATTATACAGCTACAACAGGACGAGCGAGATGAAAAGCGGAAAATAAAATTTCCTTCCTTCATTTACTTTTTATTCATATAGTGTATACCAGCAGCACTGTACCGTAGGTACATATATTCGGTGTAAGGCGAATAAATATATACAGAAAGCACAGTATACAAAAAAAAAAAGCTTTGAAGCTTTGAAATGATTTTTTAATGGATATTTTTCGTATATTTGTATTATTTCTGTGTTGTTGTTGTTCTTCTTCTTCTGTTATTCAACTTTCACAACGATGAGATTATAATCTATCTCAATTATTTTTGTCTATTAAGTTGGTTTTATTGTTTTTGTTGTCTGGACAAATCCGAGAAAAATACCAAAAATCTATGTTAATGAAAATATAAATAAAAATTATTTTCGTATTTTACGTTCTTCACATATCACCACCATAAAGTAAGTCATATTGTATATGGGGTTTAAATACCTAGATGAACAATGGTATCTATGGTACACCAATTAAAAGACGGACAACAACAAAAAAATAAACAAATTGATTTTCGTAATATTTGATATTTTTCTACTTTTGATGTGGTTGTTGTTGGCATTGTCATTGTGAAAATAAAATAAATAGAATAATTTTGGGTGAAAGGCAATGGGAAATCACGGTGCGGGAAGTCTAAATTTAGTTTTGATTTCCTACTGATTTTGCTATGTAAACGGTATTGCGAAGAAATTTTGACTTAAGCCACTGGGTATTTTATAAATTTGTCGTACATTCTTCATTGACAAAGATAAATTTGTAAAGGGATAAGTGTTTTTTTTGGAACCTGTATATTATACAATATTTCAGTGTGACATTGGTGAGGGATTGAAACATTTTTAACCCAGGTAAATCTACTCATTGTCAACCGACTTTACCACCTACCGTTTCTTTCACGCCCTATTAAATATTTTAATATCACATATTACAGCTCAATGAACGTTAGGGCTTCAAAACTTTAAATTTGAAACACCGTTTCCTACCAAATTTGGCTTTAAAATTTTATAGTTTCGCAGCTTTGATTTTGTACCATAGTTGGTATTCACAATAATATTATTCTAGATATTGATTATTATAACAAGCAATACGATTTCAGATGGTAGCGTACTTTGTTTCTGTTTTGCATTAAAGAGCAGACGACCTTCCATTAAATCTATTAACATTTTGAATAATTTTGATTTTGAAGGTTGTCAAAATTTTGAATGCAACATTGTTGTTGCAGAATGTATTAATATTTCAAATTATCGTAGTTTCCGTGGTTGATCTGTACCAAACTATATAAGCTTTTAGCTTCAGAACTAAGTGACACTAAACAGAGATTAAAAATCGTCGAAATCTTTAATCCAACGTTTTTGTTGTCAAATCGATTAAAATTGCAAATGTTTCTTATTTTGGATTCCTTGTTAATAATTACTTATACACTTTTCGATCTTTAAGAGCCTTTGCATTTAGAATAAGTTAAAATCCAAAAAAGTTTAAATTATCTTAAGTAAATAATGCTTGAGAAATTTTCCCGAAAACGTTCCGAAAATTGTATGCTCTATATAAAACTTATACGTATTAATGCGGCATTCAACAAGCTGTATAACGATTTCCTAATTACTCGCTAGCTTTATAACCGTAAGCCTAATGGAAATTCTCAGGGGTTTTAGGCCGCTGCCAATAATTCTGGCTATTTTAAAACCAAAAAAATTTGGTTTTTCCTACTTAAAATGAGGATTGCATGCAAAGTTGTTGTATAACGATGATTTTCTAATGGACTAGGCCATTGCCAATAATAATTGCCAATTCCAAGAACAATTTGGGGCGATCATATTTAAAATACGGATTGCATACAACGACCGTCGATCTAGTGATGATTTTCTAATGGGCTAGGCCTTTGCAAATAATTCTGACCAATTTGAAGAAAAAAATGTAAAGGGCTGAAACCTCATAAGGTGATCAGAACTTCGGTTTTGATTAATTCAACACCGAAATCAATCCCGAAATAAACCTCTTAAGATAATCTTCAGCTTAACCTCCAACTCAATTTAAAACTCAACCTCTATGTCAATTGCAACACAATCCTAAACGCAATCACCAATTTAATGGCCAGCATAGCCATCAATTAAATCAACAAATCAAACCTTAACCTGACTCCAAATCAACCCTTAAATAATTCCCCAACCGAACCTAACTAAATCCTAACTCTATGTCAACTCAACTTAGCTGGACCCAAATCTCAACCCTCTGCTCAACTCTACATTTATTTTCCAACCAAGTCCCAACATTAACTCGACTTGAAAGGTTCATGAGTGTATGAACTCAACTCAATGTAACCTCCCACCCTAAACTCGACCTCAAATTAATCTCTATCCGAACTTCTCTTTCAAATCCAACTCAATTTCAACTCCACCCCTACTCTCCATCATACCAGCATGCGTACCGTCGTACCATCATAACATTAAGCAATCATCCCTTCATACCATTATTCAATTATACCATCATACCATCACGACACTATACCATTAAACCATTACACAATCATACCATTGTACTATAGTGACCTAGAACCACCCCATCATCTTACTATCAATCCACCAACCCTTCATACCATCATACCATCATATCATCTTAAAATGGTACAATCGTAGTACCATCATACAATCATATAATCAAACCAACATATCATCATACCACTATACCGTCGTGACATCATATCATTCCTATAATAATACCATCATAATATCGTACCATCATACCATCTTACTGTCAGGCCATGATATCATTATACAATCCAACTGACATAATATTAAACTCAAATACCATCATACCTTCATACCTTCATTCTAGAATAAATACTGTCATACCATCGTACATTGTATCACATATACAATCATAACATCCCACAATCCTGCAATAATATCAATCAATCATACCAATATATCATTATAACATCACGCAATCATACTATCATGTATACCATCACCATTCCATCATACCATCGTACCGTCATTCCATCATACCATTATATTGTCCAACCAACCTACCATTATACGATCAAACACGTTTTACGATTCAAATTGATCCTTTTATACTTCAAACTGAACTTTTTTACATTTCAAATTGGACCTTTTATACAAATTACATAAACGGCCAATTAGGATGGAGCTTGGCTATTCCTTAAGACCATTAAAAATATAACTTACCTATTATTAACCGACTATGATGAATTTTTACGTTTTATATAGGTTCATGCCAAATTTCATCATAATCGGTTGAGAAATGGGCAATTTCCATCATACTTGGACATATTCCAGAACTACTGCCAAAAATCATTTTAAAATCCTATTTCCAATGTGCAAGCCAAATTTCATCATAATTGATTAAAAAATAGGCAAGTTTCATATAATGGAATAGTAAAATCCCATTTCCAATATATCATATACATATATCAAATTTCACCATAATCGGTTGAGAAATAGGCAAATCCCATCATACTTGGCCATATTTCATAACTTCACCCAAAAATCATTTTAGAATCCTATTTCCAACGCACTTGTTAAATTTCATAACAATTGGTTGAGAAATAGGTACGTTCTATCATACTTGGCCATATTCCAAAATTTCATCCAAAACTCATTTTACAATCCTATTTCCATCCCGGAAGTCACATTTCACTAAAATCAGAAAAATAGATAAGTTCCGTCCTAATTGGCCATTCATTCAATTTGCTAAAGGTTTAATTTGAAATGCAAAAAGTTTATTTTGAGGTTTGAGATTAACTGTGGTAAGTTATTAACTGTGACCTGTCTTAAGTCTTAAACAATATTTGTGTAAAGTTTGGTTCAAATCGGTCAAGGCGTTTGAATTTGCTTAAATATCGTACACATATCCCATAATTGGGATATGTGTATGATCTGTTTCATATAGAACACATTTTGCTTACCTAAACGGTAATAAACTCAATGACCATTACTCCAGTAATGATTTTCTATTGGCATAAGCCATTGCCAATAATCATGGCCAATTTTCTGTCGACAATTATGTATATGGTCCAGCACATACAGCTGTAAAGAGATTGTTGTCAATGTGTGGTCGTCTGTCAATCAATGTGGAATTGAAATGTTTGCAAGCACGAATTTCTTCAAGAATTCAACCCCTTGATCAAGAAGATAATTATTGAAAATTTTAAAAGTTTAAACCGAAGTAACTGCAGGAAAAAATTTGGTTTGCCACACTTAGAACATTGCTAAGGATGAGATGACTGCGCCGGATGTATTAAATAGTGTAAATGTTGTTGATACTATAATTTGCACCTAAGATTTGTGGGAAGCGGTATCAGCGTTAGCATAGTTTATCAACAAACTCAATAAATTTTTTCAGACATGGAAGAAGTTGTAGTTCCAGAGAATATTTTGAATTAAAGATTTTGAATAATCTGAAGAATACACAGTGATTGGTGACAACATTACGGTTTGCTAAACATAAAAAAAACTACAAAATATTTAAACGATTAACATTAATGGGGAAAGCATTAAAGTTCATTTCAACGATCATCAATGACTCTCCATTCAATCCCAATTTTAATTGTGATCGCCCCAATTTTTTTTTTTAAATATCCAGAATTATTGACAATGATGGCCTACTCCAATTTAGAATCTACATTTGACTAATGTTTTTACAGCTTTTCAGTAATTTGGAAATATTTATTCTTTCAATGGAACATTCAACTTGTTGAATGACGCACCAACACATTAATACAGAATATAATTTTCGGTACGTTTCCGGAAAAACTTTACAAGCATAGTAAATAACACTTCAAGTAATTGTCAATTCTATAGAAATTTAAAATTATTCTGAATAAGAATTTGAGCTTGTAGCCATTTTGAGCTTTTAGTTATAGCCACCGAGCTTTTAAGGTTTTAAGTTAAGAAATTTAATTATCTTAATTATGTAACACTGTATATGTATTTCGGTTTCAGATTCTTGCATTGTTTTATACATTTTACATCAAAATCAACTTTGGAATTTTGTTGATGTCAAAATTATTTAAGCAACGTTGTTGTTGTCAAATTTATTAATATTTCAAATCATTCTGATTTTGGAGTTTGAGCGTTGACTTTTTACCATATGTGGTGTTAACAGTATAACACATTAGTTGTAGAAAATTATATTGAGCTTTATGAGCTTTTATATCAGAACGATCTAAAACACAACAAAATTCGATTTCAGATTCTACCGTTGATTAAACTTATTTTATATTAAAACCCACAATTTATTTTGTTGTTGTAAAATGTATTGAAATTTCAAATTATTCGGATTTGGGGGATTAAGCCTTTATTTAGTACATTACTTGGTGCCAACGAATGTTATTTGGGAGAGTGACTTATCTTTGTCGTACAATTTAGATATTTGATTGGATATGTCAAAGAGCTAATTTTTTTCTAAAAATCGATTCCCAACAAATAAATAGCCAATATCCACGGGTATGAGCGAGTAAACTACACTATGTAACTTACACAGATCCTTACACGTCAAAATTATTATTTTAATAGCGCTCTGTCTCCTAATTAATTTATGTACTATACTATTACCATCACACGACTCACAAATTAATAATTTTATTTTTGACTGTGAAAAACAAGTTATTTAAATCCCCAGTATTATAACATATTTAAATGGATTAAAAATTTTTAATAATAAAAAAAGTGATATGTTGTAAGATACGAACTTGAAATCTATACACCTACAAGGTTGCCGCAACAAGCTTTTAAAAGAATCTGAATTAATCCAGATAGGTTTCCTATTATGGGATACGAAATGTTGGGTTTATTTGTAACGGTGTCATAAAAGATAAAATGAAAATCTGTATAAACTAAAGCAGTTATTTTCACTTCCAATATGTACTGAAAAAAACCCTACATCAATGTAGACAAAAACTGCATTAATAGTAAGAATAATTCGTTAAAACTGAGCCGATACGACCCTTCGTTAATAGTAAGAAAATCATCCGTTAATTTTTTGTATTTTAATCTTAACTACTTACGTTGTAGTATTTATGAACTAATTCATATAAGATACGAAAAATGTTATTATTTTAAAGCAGTTAAAAGCATTTTTGGATGAAAAACTTCTTGTTATTAACGTAAGAAATTAAAGATACCATGAAATTTTTTCATAATACTAATGAAATGTTAAATCATTAACAAATAAATTCATACAAATAAGTTTAAAAATTCATTATTTGTATTTACGAAATTATTCGTGTATAGGAAGAATGGAATACTCAGCAGTTATGAATAATTTACAAATATGATGATTATTTTCATAAATATACTGAAAATAATTAATAATATGTAGGGACGATAATTGATACACAAAGCTACATAATATTTCTGCATGGTTCATAACAAGAATGTAAATTTTTGGGTCGATTGATGAATAAATTCATAAAATCCATGCACCGAATTTTAGAGAAATAAAAAACTTAAAATTTTGTTATTTTGTTATTTATTTATTTTGCAACATGGCGCTTACTACTCCTAATAATTTTTTAAATTTTAGCTTATTTTTAGAAGATTAAATTGATAAAATCTTTAGAACAAATTTGTTAAGAAGTAATTTAATCCAAAATATTTGCAGTGCGCTATGGTTCATTTTATTGCCCTTCTGTAAATTAAATAAATTGAATTACAATCACACAGTACTTTTAATTGCATATTTTTTGACCTTTCAAAACATTCAATAAATTCGTTTGATTCCACTACTGCAAAAACGATTTTAATCTATGGCCTCCTTCTTGTGCTGCTGATACATTTTGATTAATAGGAGCGGCAAAATTTGGAATGGTTGATACCGTATAAGGTGGATCGAATTCAGAATCGTCAACCATGATCATATTTCAATCGATATATGTAGGTACGACATTTTCTTGCCAGCAACTATATATAATAATGCTGAAGTATTGTTAACACACTAAAATTTGGTCCTGTAAATCATATAATTTATTTATTAACACATTATTTATAGACTAAAATAAATTTATTTTTTCACAGAAAAGTGTTCTGATTTAAATTTCACCGAATGAAAATTGGCTCTATTTTAATAAGAATACGTGCAAAATGAAAACACTTGTACAACACTGGCAAAAAAGATCATATTTACCTGTTTTTCAATAATTAATATTACGAAAAAATTCATATACATTACGTAATGATGAAATTTGATCTTTTCGCATAATTAGAAATGCAATGGAGCTCTTATGTACAATATATATGAATTTGTTCTTGTTATTAATTTAATGAAGGAATTTATAAATAATACATGAAAAAAACGTGTTTACAATTTAATTGTATTATTTATGAACATTTTCATCAAAATCAAATTGAAAAAAGACGGTTGCTGAAATTTTATGTCTACTAGATTTTTTTTCGATTTCTTTTACTTCGCAAATGGAAAAATACTAATATCTGGCGTGTATATATATAAGGCATATTTCGGTACGCAGTTCACTTTTGTAGCACTTTCTGTTCCGGAGGTGGAAATGACAAAAGAAAATTTGTATTCAATAGATGTCATAAAAGTAGGATTCCTTCCAGCATAAGTCGAATTATAATATTCATATATTGTAGTGCCACATTCGTTAATATAACAAACAATAACTATTAAACAAAAATTTTCGCACTCGTCTAATTCATAAATATTATGAATTGTTCATAAATGTAGTTTCTTAATAAAATCATGCAAGTTCCACTAATACGCAAACAACATGTGAATGTATTATATCTATAGCACAATAAACTAAACCATTTTTTTAGTTTATGAACTATGATTCGCACTATAACCGCACAAATGATTATGAATTATTTTCTAAATTTGGTTTGTTTCGTAAATATAGTAATTTTTACATTAATAGTACGAATTGTGGTTAACGAACGCCATTCGTAAATAAAATGCACAAATTTTTTTTCAGTGTAGTCGACAAAATTTATTTATTGTTTTTATAAATTTCATTAAACTAAAAGACCAATATTTACTTTAAATATCCGGGATGTTGTAAATTTCAAAAAACATTTCTAAAAATGTTTACAAATGCTGGCACCAGACTTGCCCTCCAATTGTTCCTTGTTAAATGATTTAAAGTGGACTCATTCCAATTACAGGGCCTCGGTTAACAATAATATCGCTTTGGTAATGGACAATTGTATTGAGCATTATGAGCTTTCAACTTCATAACTTGTTAAAATGAAACAAAAATTTATTTTCTTTAAAAAGCAAAATTTCAGTTTCAGATTCTAGCTTTTTTTATATCCATTTCACATAAAAAATCTACGCAATGTTTTGTTGTTGTCAAAATTCTTAATGCAACGTTGTTGTATTCAAATTTACTAAAATCGGATATCCAACGGTTACCAAATAAAGATGTTAATTTAGTCACATTTTACGTCTTCCGATTTTAGATTGTAGCCATTCTGCATCAAAACCAACACGCAATTTTGTTGTTGTCAAAATCTTTAATGCAACGTTGCTCTTGTGAAATCTATTAAAAGTTAAATTGATCTGATTATGGAGAAATAATTTTCATTTGTCACCATGATTGCCAGTTTAGTTATAGATAATAACACCGAGCTTTGTCAGCTTTAAAGTTCAGAACTACCTAAAACACGAGAGGTAATTTGTTCTCAAATTCTAGTGTTCTTTATAAACATTTTACATCAAAAGCCACACGATATTTTGTTGTTACTAAAATCATTAATCCAATGTTTCTTTTGTAAAATCTATTAAAATTGCAAACCACTATGATTTTGGTGGTTCAACTTAAATTTTGGTCCATATTTCTTGTTAATAGTTATGGATAATTGTACCGAGCTTATAGTGCTTTTGGAGTTTTAAGAAAATAACACTTTAAGTTATTTGATTTTGATTTTAGCGTTGTTAATGTTCTGTCTATACCTCAAAATCACACGATATATTGGTGTTGTCAAAATCCTAAATATTGAAATATAGTATTGAAATATTTAAAAATGCCCGATATTAGATGTAGTAAAGGAATTTCGAACTTCTGCTGAATTCTAAACTACTGTAGGCCATTTTTACGCTAAAGCAACTATGATTTTAGTAGGCCATTTCGTTTTACGTGTCACGTATTTTGCCAGATATTAGATGTTGTAAGGAATCTCATTCGTACGCGAAGGCCACTATGATTTTGTAGTAGCTCATTATGTGTCGCGCATTTATGCAACTTTAACTTATTTTAACAATAATGAGTAAGAAAATGTGAGTTTAGTCAACTTAATGTTCCTTTAATTTACATTGATAAGTGGCCTGCTTATATTTTTAGCCCTTAAAAAAATCGGTGATTATCCTGGGCCTTATCTAAAAAACAACATACGTATTTAATGGATGATCTACCGAATCATTATGAAATAGCATTAAATTTGGTTAAATAAATGTGAAAATGGTTGTCTGGTAAGCTTCGTAGCCATCAATTACAATAAGATCGATTCCAATGCTATACAATATGGCCAATGTAAATACCGAAATCAAGGATAATTTTATAAATTTCAGATCTACGAAGAGTTTATGGAAATATTCACAAAAGGAAAATTTATCCAAATACAGGGACATTTATCCAAATACAGGAACATATGTTACCCTATCATTTTTACCTAATTAATAATAAAAATGTCAACACTGGTTTGTGTTCGGTAATACAAAGTCCCTTGTAAAACCTGCAGGATCCGATTAAAGGATGTGAAGTGGTTGATGCGCTTACTCGCTTCAAAAATCATACAGACAAGTATGCTTCTCGGCTACATAACCTTTGTCGTTTATTATGATGAGAATGGAGTCCCTACGTAAAATATTCCTTTGCATTGGATTGTTCAAAGGCCAATGGACAAGTATAAAGAACAGCTTAAACGAGTTCAAAAATATTACAAATCTATGAATGTAAAGCTCAATTATGCTTATTTTACATAACGAACCTAAAGTTTAAATTCTACAAAATTTCAGTTTTTGTTATTATTTTTAGGTATGGCAATTTGAAATTTCTATTACTTACCTATATTAAAACATTTCTCAATAATTCATTTTAAGCGTTCCCATTATAAAAGCACCTACCTATGCGTATTATGTGCGAAGGTACATATTTAAACACCCACCATTTCAAAATTATACGCCTATTCTAAAATATTTTAAAAAAGGTTATTGGATTTTTAATTTTTTTTTTTATATTTGAAAAGCTCTGTAATATACATCCAGCAAGAACAATAATAAAATATAACAGCAGTAGTACCAGCAGCAGCAGCAACATAAAAATTATGGTATTTCATTTTAATTTTATTCGATCGTAAATAATTAATCGATAAATAATGGATTTTATTATTGGTGTGCGCTGTGTTGTAATTTTGGGTGTGCACGATATTTTCACGAAATTATTATTTTTTAAACCTTTAATTATCTTTATTATTATTATTATTACTATTATTATGTTTTGTGTATACGGTGTATATAAATGGTGGATTTTCGAAAATTATTTATCCCACTAAAATTTTTATATTATTATGAAATACAAATATTATAATAAAATAATTATGATGGTGGTGGCGATTAATATTAATTTCGCGATATAAAACAAATTGTTTACCAATTATTTGTACAAACGTGTATAGACATATCTGGATATTATGTATAATGAATATATGTAGGTACTTAATATATGGTGGGCTTTGGATTTGGTATCATTAGGTGTAAAAATATTATTATTCTATTAAATAATGAGGAGGTCTTTTTTAATCCTAATTAAATTTTATTACAGCCAAATATTTAAATGGGAAATTAGAGCTTTTTTGTTTTGTTTTGTTTATACTGTGCTTTTATTGAATTCAATTTTTCATTTTATAATTTTTATTAATGAGATAATTTCTTGTTTTATACTAAATAGTGGTATGGTGTAGGTATAAATGTGAGTGATAGAATATTATATGTAAAGGGGAAGATTTAATAAGCTTTTATAATTTTCAGGTTATTAGTATAATTTGGATTAAAGTTTCATAGAACTGATAATAATTCTGATGCACCACCATCCAAAATATTAATTAATCATTTCTCTTTGCGGTAGGAATTTAAGTGTACGCATTCGAATTAAAAATGCAGTTTCTGTTTTTTCGTGTATTAACTTAAAGCTTTGCAGGTTGAACGAAACATATGTAGGCTTTTAATTATTTCTTTCGTGCCTATGTTAGATGTTCAGAAAATGGTCTCATCAGCAAAAGCAGTGATCATACTAATAATCTTTCACCAATATATTAAAGCTTAATGATATGATACTATATAAGGCATCGCTAAGGCTAAGGAAATTAATGTCGGGGAATTAGTTTCTTTCCGCTAACTTTAATTTTCACGTTCGGATGAAATTCGGGATAAGGGAAAATTTAATATTGAATAAAAAACAATAAATCGCAGAATTAGCCGCGGGATCTCAGAATTCCAATTTCCGAGTTTAATTTCATGTTTTTACTATATTAGTTCATGTTTAAGAAATTTTAAAGAAGATATCGAAAGTAACTTTGGTCTCAAATGTTGGTTAGTCAAAATATCGTTTTTATGTCTTAAATGAGTTAAATCATAAAGGCTACGCTATCTGTAGAAGCACATATCTTGCAAACATTTCCTTAGATGATATCATTAAAACTTTAGCTGAGGAAAAGGCAAGACCTACTCAACACTAATTAACTATTTATGTTGTTTAAAAAATGTAGCTACCAAAAAATAAATATTAATTGACAATTGAACTATGTCATGATTTATCTAGTATCCAGGATGTTAGAAATAGTTTTACGAGGGTACAGTGCAAGTCAGATACTTTCTAAGAGTTGGAACCATAAATTTCAAACCAATAGGATATTTAGTTTTGTTTTGGATGCTTCCGAAACCAAAGACGTTTTATATTTCTACTACCTTGGAAAAAAGCAAATTTTGTAGATTATCTGCTAATTTTGCATTACGATTGCAAACCAAGTAGACAAGTAAAAATATTATAGAGACTCTACTCCTTCACATTTCATGATTTTTAGGAATCTCGATGGGGTCGACTCGTTGAGGTCACTGTTGAGGAAATAGTCAATAAAGTCAATGATATTATATTCGCCGAATGCCAAATAGAAGTTCTCTTCCAAAATAATAATGGATCGGCTCAGTCGTCCGCATTCGCCACCGCCAAATTGGTTGAATTACACTATAAAATGCAGCTTCATTGACAATGTTCAACAAATTTGACTCGTTGTGTCCTCCTCTCGTTTCCAAACATGAAAAATGGATCGAAAGACCGCGGTCCTTATTTGTAGGGTTCGGTAAATCGTATGGCTTGAAAATTTGAAACATCGGGGCTAAGTTCATCTAACTAGAAGGATTAAAAATAAATTAATTTTTTGAGCAATAATTAGCTGACTTTTCACTCTACTAAATTTTATAGTTTTGTTAGCGAAGTGAATAAAGATATATGCTCATTTGTAATAAAAACTAAATAAGAGGGAGGAGAGTAAGGGTTTATTTTTGCTTCAGACTTTTAGCAAGATAAAATTATATTGAAAGTTTTCTACTCTAAAAACCTCACCTACATTTTTTTCAGATTTGAAAATTTCGTTAAATTAATAACTCATTCTGCGAAGGTCATGCAAACATGTTGGGCATATAACGATAATCATCTCGGAAAGCCTTTAAAACGTTTGAATAATAATTACCACCTCAACATCAAACACTATAATCACTAATCACCACGCAACACTATGCAACATAAAATCAGTTCACCATTAATTTTGAATGTTGTACGTTGTCTATAGCATTCTCTCTCTAACACTCGAATATCTCGAACCAAGGAGATGCCTGCCTTCCCCTGCCTACATATACAACTCAACACCGTCACCTAAAAATAAAACTCAGGTGGACAAAAATCTTGATAAAACTTAAATAATCTGGTAAACTCAAAACATATTAAAAGCTCCGGAAAATGGCGCCAGAAAATTTGATCGTATTGCAAATCAATGTCAAACAGAACATGAAAACAGTTTTACGTGCAGAAATAATGTTTTACATAACATATAAACGAATTAAAACTTATTACCTGTGAGCAGTACAAATTCCGTTTATCAACATGGAACTTCAATTACGTTGAGGTTTGTACCGTTATAAATAGAGAAAAATACAAATCTCATATCATTTATATGGGACAAGAAGTCATGTTTGAATTTTATGATTTTTATAAATCGAATGTGTAGCACTGAGTAAAACAAACCATTTGTGGAGCATCATTTTTGGTTTGTTGTTGTTGTTTTTTAAGATGCAGGGTATGAAATATTTTAAAATTTACACAATCAAAACATACAAATTTAAACATTAAAACATGACTTTTAAAAAAATGTGTTTTGATGAATTTTGCACCATATTATGTTCCTTCTTCGTCGACAAAACCACATCGAAACATTTTTGTGGCGTAGGGCTCTAACTCTTGTTAAAGTGATTACATTTTTTCCTTAAATTTCTAATAAAAATCAAAAGTAAATAAATCCTATAAATAAATGACCACATATACTAGCCTCCCTGAACCATCCTCTGACACCAGCTAATATAATATTTCACAGAGCAGTTGCTTAATTGTACAAATCTATATCAACAAATCAACTCGCCGAGACAGTCCTTCCTTAGTAGTTGGACTTAATGGACCAGCTCCAGGCGCCACTGCTTTATTTGCATCATTTTCAATTGAAACCTGAACATTCAGATGATCTAAAAGAAGGTGTAATTGAATAATGTTTGAATTTTAAATATGTTTGTATAAAAGGCGTCCCACAACCTAAGAACAAGCGGATAATAAATATCTTCCGCTATCTGAATTTCAATACGTTAACGTTTAAAAAAATTCTCCGGCTAGTTTTTCATGAAAATTACTTTCTCAATTTGTTCTTTTGCTTCGAAGTACTTTAGTGATTTGAGAACTACTTCTAGCTCAGCCCTTGCATCACAAATATCGTTCGGAGCGCCCGCATTTATGAGATTGGTCTCAATAATTTTTTGATGGATTTTATTCAAATTGGCCTCCAATCTATCCGGCCGTTTTGTTTCTTATTTTTTTAGGATCGCTTTGCTATCGATAAATAATTAAAATCGGCGTGTTTTCGAAGGAATCACAGGATCTATTACATACATACATTAGGTTAACGGGTTAATTTATTCTTTTCGGTTAATTAATCTGACATTAATCAAATTGTACCGCGTACAAATTTATACTGAACTATTTATTAAATTTTGTGGAAATATTACGAAGAATTAGGATTCGCAAGCTACTGCACTATAGTGACTGCACTAGAAGTTGAATTTAATTATAATCCATCCTAAATTTATTTTCACCAGCTAGGGTTACTTCTGCTTGTCGATTATGTGTCTCTCATTGGCGAGCTTTCTTATTACATCGGAGAGGCCAGAGAGATCAGAGAGATACATTATTTGAAATATCCGATAGGCCTGAACTGAAAAGATCTTTTTCAGATTTTAACATGCAAAACTATTTGAATTTTCTAACCACTGTTTTGTACCTAACTGTCAATATTTAAAAATTCTATATTTTAAATACGAGACAATTTTTTTGATCGAAATATTGTCTAATTCGATATTTTGGTTTGTGAGACTTCAAGACGATCCCATCTAAGATTGAGTTACTTGGTATCTAATATATTTAAAATTGTCAGAATTAGTTAATATTTTTGAGATTACGCATTGTTGTTAACATTATTCTAGAATTCTGAAATTATTCGAACTTTTCCAAATTATTTCGGTCTATTAGAGTTTTTTGCTTATACTCTCTTTTCCTATAGACAATGGTTTGTTATTCGAAACTTTATATTCGATATTATTCGACGTTTTCTATATTATGCGAGTTTAGGTTGGAGTTGAATTACGAGTAAGCATAGAATTTAATTAAATTACCTTTTAGAGCAGATGTTCTCGAATTTCAAGATTTACGGATCTGTCTATATTTCCAAATTTAAATAGCGTTCGGTTAAATGTTAACATTGAAGTTATTCGTCAATTTCATATTTTCAAGATTATTCATGGTCTTGCGAGGACTGCATGGGTTGTGATTTCTTGGCCTTTCAAGATTATTCTTTGATAAATATATGCTAGTTTTCCAGAATATACGAAATTGTTTGTGAATAAATATAAAGATTGTTCTGGAATTCTAAGGTTATACGAGTTTTACGAAATAACTCGTGTTTCTTGACATTCCTTAAAATTTGCAAGCAGGTTAGTTGTATTTTGCTACAGAATTAGTGATTTATCGGGAATTTTGATTTTAAGCCTCCCACAATTTGATAGATAAATGACATTTTTCTAAGATATTTGAGATTTTCCGACACCATCGATCAGTTATAATTTTGAAAATTGTTCGAAGTTACTTGATAGGTTATTAGTGTTGACTTGTTAAGTTACATCTTTAAGTTGAGTCGCGTAACATATATTATTTACACATGCATAGATGTTCCGCACTATATCCATCATTATTTTTCCCTGGCAAATATTGTCCTAATCAATTGATGATGAATTCTAAAAATACTTAGCTTAATTTCGAATTTATTTAGGTTTCTTTAAACACTGAGACATACGTTTAAAACTGTACTCAACAAGCCCAAGGAAAAAAAAAATAATTAAAACAATTTTTAATTTGCAAGTAATGTTTCAATTTCTAGAATTAAACAAATAACCGATTTGCAAATTCAACTTGGAATTTCTAGAATTAAACAGATAACCGACAAACTACCTCTCTAGAATTATCTTAATGCTTGCGTTGAATTGAAGAACCAGCTACCTCTGGTCCTTCTTGTTTTTTAAGTAATGCCTCACTCTGCTAAATGCGCTTATTGCTTCTAATTTTGTGGCTGCCATGTAAAAGACAATCAAAAGTGTATAATGTTTAACGATATTTGATTAAATTCTGATTTTCTGTTTAAACAAATGGTTATTTTTGTATCAAGAGTGCAAAAAAGTACTTTATCAGCATCTATTCTAACAAAACAAAGTACTTTACACAAGTTACAGATGTTAGTTTTGTTACGGGTACTTCCTAAATGAACTTATCATCAAAGGGTCTTTCCTGGGGGCACGGAAGAAAAAAGACATATTGGACATTACACATGAGCCTACTTTTCATAAATTAAGCAAAGAGAGCCTGCTTTTTATAAATTTGGTTGCAAAAGAACTTTTTGTTTCAGGGAATGAAAGCTTGATTCGAGTCAAGGCTTGCCTTGTATGTAGGTTTCTAGAAATAAAGAAATATGTTAGGAGACGTGCTAACTTGAAATATAGTTAGTAAAAATTTAAATATTAGTCGGGAGACGGCGTACTTTGGTTGTGTTTCTTTTGAATTTTCCCGATTTAGTTAAGGCAACTCGGACCAGTAAATTCTGTCTTGGATGTTTCTTTATGATTTTGCCTAATTTGCATCGGCAGGGCGGCACATTGCTATACATCATAGGTACAATATCACCTTCACTTTGGTGAACGATGACGCCATTTTGGACGTTGATTAAGACACGTTAAATAATTCTTATACCTAATGGTCCCAAAATTGCTGCATTGACTGTTGTAGCTACTGCCATCGGTTTAACAAAGACATTTTGACATCAAATAGGTTGGGCTCTGGAATCAGAGTTAACGGTTGTCCGATTAAAAAATGAGCCAATGTGTCAAAGTTCGGGAATTTAAAAGAGCTTCAATTTAAATAAGTAATGTTGAAAGCTCATCATTGGAAAGAAATTTGACACTTTTTACATTGGATTCGCAGATCCCTCCGAAATGGGGTGGGAAGTGGCAGTATAAAATGCCAGTTGATCCCTTCCTGATGCAAAACTTTGTTCAATATACTTTGCTTGTTTACTAAAGAGCTATTTAGGAATTTATTGCATCCAACCGGTGTGAAGTTTTTAACAAAATTTGTTAAAACAAACATTTATGCGAGTATACAAAATATTTTTAACAGTGTATTCAACAAAAAATAAATTAAACGAATTTCTAATTAGAATATCTTCTGCATTATTCACAAAAATATTATTTTGATACAATATTTTACATAAATTATCAAATCAAATGATTTTTATAACAATATTCGAACGAAAACAATAACAAACCGATTCACCGCTTTATTGATAATTTTTTTGAATCAATTTTGTAGTATTAATTATTGTCGGGCCGATTTCAGAGATGTCCAAAGGGTTTCACTATATACATAAGATAGCTTAATTAATTACCTATCGAAACCATCAGGTCTTATTAACGGCTAGTGAGAAGCACTATGAATTAACAAGCTTTCAATTTAAAAAATCGGACCTCAATCAATTTTTTTGATATAAATTTCTTAGAATTAATTTTGTCGGGCCGATCTCAGAGATGTCCAAAGGGTTTCACTATATACATTAGATAGCTTGATTAATTACCTATCGAAACCATCAGGTCTTATTAACGGCTAGTGAGAAGCACTATGAATTAACAAGCTTTCAATTTAAAAAATCGGACCTCAATCAATTTTTTTGATATAAATTTCTTAGAATTAATTTTGTCGAGCCGATCTCAGAGATGTCCAAAGGGTTTCACTATATACATTAGATAGCTTGATTAATTACCTATCGAAACCATCAGGTCTTATTAACGGCTAGTGAGAAGCACTATGAATTAACAAGCTTTCAATTTAAAAAATCGGACCTCAATCAATTTTTTTGATATAAATTTCTTAGAATTAATTTTGTCGGGCCGATCTCAGAGATGTCCAAAGGGTTTCACTATATACATTAGATAGCTTGATTAATTACCTATCGAAACCATCAGGTCTTATTAACGGCTAGTGAGAAGCACTATGAATTAACAAGCTTTCAATTTAAAAAATCGGACCTCAATCAATTTTTTTGATATAAATTTCTTAGAATTAATTTTGTCGGGCCGATCTCAGAGATGTCCAAAGGGTTTCACTATATACATTAGATAGCTCGATTAATTACCTATCGAAACCATCAGGTCTTATTAACTTCTAGTGAAAAGCACTATGAATTAACAAGCTTTCAATTTAAAAAATCGGACATCAATCAATTTTTTTGCTGATCATTTTTAAAAAACGAATATTTTTTATTTTTTTGGGTTAGTATATAAAGAAATTTTTTTTCCGTTTTGTTTTAATACGTTTTCAGACTTTGTGCTGCTTGTTTCTTTTGGTGTTTTCAGATTTTTTATCGTGTTTTTTCCGTGTTATACAAAAAGTTTTTTTTAAAACTATCGACTCTCGCTCTCTTTTGGATTCTCTTTAAAACTGTTTTTTCTAGATTTTTGCTTTATAAATATTGACCTTGGTTTTCATTCGGATTTTCTATTGTTTTACCAATTCTATATTTTGTTTTGCATTTTTACAATCACATATTATAATTAACAAGCCTAATTAGGGTTAGGTTAGAGTGTGTTAATACCGCGTTGCATTTTTGCTCATCATTGTTAAGCATTATATTGGAAAATATATTTATAACTACTTTGGAAAAATGAAGTACAACTATAAAAGGCAGGCTAGCAAAATTCACGCTTCGTTAATTCAAACGTTCTTAAATAGCTTTACAGGTGAAATTAAATTCACCCGTAATAAAAATGATTTTATGGACGAATTATGTGCTGCTTTAAAAGTCAATTCAAATCAAATAAATAGAGATAAAATACATCATATCTGGAAAATGGGAAACATTCTTCAAATAAGCATTCCAGAAATAAATAATAAAGCAACAGCAATTTCTAGTGGTTGTATTTTAGCGGATCCTACTCCAGAAACAATTAATTTAGAACCAGTAGAAATTTATTCGAATGAAGCAGCAAGCAATAATCCTAATATAATTATTATTCCTGATGACGATAAGGATTTAGTCGAATTCTTGAAACCCCAGGAGGAGTTACTTGTACAGAAACAAAAATACAACGCACCCAAGAATTTGTTGTGGCAATTACAATATGTTGTGAAGCTACAGGATACAACAGGAAACTTGGGACGGGAAGATATACGAATTTTAATTACGGATACGTTAACAGACTTAAAAAGTCCATGCGTTGTATCTTTTAAGACTATTCATTTGCAAAGCAAATTTCAAAAACAAATTATATGTTACGGGTTTTGCAAAAAGATTCCAACCAAAAAATATAAATTTATAATTAAAAAATCACAACTTTTCGTCTATTCGAATAATGTTTTGTGTGTTACTCATGAAGGTGATTATGTTTTCAACCAGCTTCGCGGAAAACGCCGCAATGATTTAAAAGAAAAATTAAAAACCCAATCATGTCACAATGTTCAATTAGATTTAGTTCATACTGTCGACGTAGAGCTATATAAGAAAGGCAATACCCAGAATATAATATCAAAAACTGTCATTCGAAAAGTGAAATCCGAATTATTGAAAGCTAATGACTTGATTCGTGATTGCGACGTGATAGATTTCATCTACAAAGATATGACGGAACCAAGCCTAAATAAATATATTTATTCAACATCTAATCCATTAAATGTGATATTAATTCGCAAAATAAATTTGAATCTGTTCAATACCTATACTGTGTTCGGAATTCATCTAGATGCTACCGGAAAGGTTGCCAAGCAACCTTTATGTCACAGTTACCATAAGTATAAGCGCCTCCTTTATTATGCGTGCGTAATAAATATTAATAATATTTTAATGCCGGTAGCTGAATTAATTTCGTCTAGACATGATTTTACTACGATAGCTAATTTTTTATCAGAATTTAACTTACTGTTAGAAGAAACCGTAGCTAAAAATAATTTTCCGAAATATTTTATAACTGATTGGTCTTGGGCGTTAATCAAATCTATCTTGATTGCCTTTAATTCAATGTCTGTAATGGCTTATATAAGGAAAACTTATGATATATTGACATTGCAAGTAACAAATGATTTGAAAGTTGGCACATTTATTTGTTGTGCTCATTTTGTAAAAATAATTTCCACTCAAATTAAATCCAAGATACCACATGCATCAGTTGAACTAAAAACCACGATTTTAGACTTGTTTTGTGCCATGATTAACTGTAAAACATTGCGAGATGTCGACACGTTTTTTGAAGTATACTGCACTTTACTGTGTGCAAAATTCATGGATGAAAATGCTTCTAAAGCTTACGCCAAATTCAAAATCATTGTAACGCAGTTATACAAAGATGACTTAAAAGTTGCAAATGACAAAGATGATTTAAAAGTTGAAAATGACTGCCTTGACGACTCTGAAGGGTGGAAAGCGTCGCAACCTACAACTTTTTGGACCAATACATCCATTTATACTGACAGTCCATATTACCAAAAGTACAATAAAATATTTCAAACCATAAAATTAAAAACAATGAATTGCAACGGCCATACATCTAACATTTTTTATTGCGAAGAATTTGTCAAGTTTTCCATTAAAAAATATTTTTCCTACTTACCATTGTGGGGAACTTGTTTTTCATCCAACATGGGAATTAGTGGTAGGATGTCTAATTCCAATGCCGAAAGTTGGTTTTCTATAGTGAAGAACCACTACACTCAACATAAAACTTTTAGAATCGGCAGATTAATTACTGTGTTGGATGAAAAAAATCAAAAATTGCTTAAAGCAATACAAACATCTCATCCTACTAAACTTATTTTAAAAAGAAGAAGAAGTCAGTATGAATCTGATTCCGACATTTCGAAATGTGAGGAAGGATGGAATAAAAAAATTAAGCTGTCAAACTCACCGAAACATTTTGGAAAGAGAGTTTTAACTCGCGTAGGCAAAAAAAATTATTTAAAATCAAACCAACCAATATCTAAAAGTAAGCAACTCCCAACAATCTCCGAAGAAACGACGTTTGTATTAGAAAATGGATATACGTATACCAATGAAAATAAGAAAAACATATTTGTGTACAATACTTGTGCCTTTGACTCCACGGCCCAAATATTTTTATGTTTGTATTTAGAATATGGCAATTTTCGAACCCTATTTTCTTCTTCAAATAATAGATTTTTTCAGTTCATTTCACAGTTGGGCGAATTTAGAGAAAATAGTGATTATTACTTGGAGAAACGAAGTAAAATGTTATTGGAAATATTTCAAAACTCCAAAGAACGTGTGGAAACTAATACTTCCGTTACTTTATCGGCTAATTGTAATGTCTGTTACATACAAGAAAAAATTATACCAGCACCTCTTACTGAAGTCATTCAATGTGTTAATGATCATCCTCCACACACAAAGTCAACTTTTTATTTGCCATTAAAAAATATTTTCGATGTTAATCAAAGAGCATTAAAAAATATCCAGGCTCTAATCGACAATGATTGCAAAAGAACTTGCAATGTTTGCCAAAGCAGGAAAGTAAAGCTAATTTCGGCAAACTATGGAATAATTATGGTAGATGTTCAGCATGTCGATACGAGTATTTTTTACAATATACAAATAAAAGAGGTAGAAGCTGCCATTCAAGTTACTGGTCAACCATTTACTTTGAAGGCCTTCATTAATTTTGTCAAACCGTCAAGTAAACTAGGAGTAGGGCATTACCAATCGTACATTAAACGAATCAATGGAATTTGGGAAATCCACGACGATCTCCTTTCAATTCCGCTAGAAACGAAACTTGATGCAAGAGTAAATCCTGTCGTTTTAGTTTATATAAGAGATTGAAGAAATAGAATTATATATGTATGTATATAATAACATTCTTACTCGTCTATGTTATGTAGGAGCCAAGCCTAATAAAAATAAAAAAAATAAAAAAAAAACATTCTTACTCTTTTATATTTAATTTATCTATCTTCTGGCCATAATTTAAATCAAAAACTATTTGTATTAACGAATTATAATTTAATTAACTTCTCAAAAAGTCGTAAAAGAAAGTCATGTTTTGGCAACACCTTCATTTTTTTTTTTTGACATTTTTTATACATTTTTTTTGTTTTTTTTGCATCGGTTTTTCCATACATACAATAATGTGTATAATTTTGAAATATGTATTGGAAATCCAAACTACACGACATGTTAGTCTTGCCATGTACTTTGTCAATATCCGAGGTCTCGTGACAAAATATAATATAGTAATATTTGTGCACTATTTGTTCCATTACGATCAGTGTTATACCAAATCTCAGCGATTGGCTCATATAGACTATAAAGGTTGTAAAGGGAATGCATTGAAGTATTCATATCACGCAATGCCATTTTTTGAAAATTACCAAATCGACCAATTTCGCCTGGAACCGAGAAAAGTCCAATTATTAATTATTAATTATTAATTAATTATTACTTTTTAATTATACGGCCTGAAGGGGCGACGAAACCGTCAACCAACAGTCTGGCAAACCAGGTGCTTCGTTTTTCTTGGAAATGAAAGAAGATCCCTATAAGATCCCTATATAAACGGGCTCTCTGTCGTGAGTGAAATGGATCCCATTGGCTTGGGCGCTCCATATGAATGCTTGTATGAATGAGGATCTCTGATTAATTCTAAGAAATTTATATCAAAAAAATTGATTGAGGTCCGATTTTTTAAATTGAAAGCTTGTTAATTCATAGTGCTTCTCACTAGCCGTTAATAAGCCCTGATGGTTTCGATAGGTAATTAATCAAGCTATCTAATGTATATAGTGAAACCCTTTGGACATCTCTGAGATCGGCTCGACAAAATTAATTCTAAGAAATTTATATCAAAAAAATTGATTGAGGTCCGATTTTTTAAATTGAAAGCTTGTTAATTCATAGTGCTTCTCACTAGCCGTTAATAAGACCTGATGGTTTCGATAGGTAATTAATCAAGCTATCTAATGTATATAGTGAAACCCTTTGGACATCTCTGAGATCGGCCCGACAAAATTAATTCTAAGAAATTTATATCAAAAAAATTGATTGAGGTCCGATTTTTTAAATTGAAAGCTTGTTAATTCATAGTGCTTCTCACTAGCCGTTAATAAGACCTGATGGTTTCGATAGGTAATTAATCAAGCTATCTAATGTATATAGTGAAACCCTTTGGACATCTCTGAGATCGGCTCGACAAAATTAATTCTAAGAAATTTATATCAAAAAAATTGATTGAGGTCCGATTTTTTAAATTGAAAGCTTGTTAATTCATAGTGCTTCTCACTAGCCGTTAATAAGACCTGATGGTTTCGATAGGTAATTAATCAAGCTATCTAATGTATATAGTGAAACCCTTTGGACATCTCTGAGATCGGCCCGACAAAATTAATTCTAAGAAATTTATATCAAAAAAATTGATTGAGGTCCGATTTTTTAAATTGAAAGCTTGTTAATTCATAGTGCTTCTCACTAGCCGTTAATAAGACCTGATGGTTTCGATAGGTAATTAATTAAGCTATCTAATGTATATAGTGAAACCCTTTGGACATCTCTGAGATCGGCTCGACAAAATTAATTCTAAGAAATTTATATCAAAAAAATTGATTGAGGTCCGATTTTTTAAATTGAAAGCTTGTTAATTCATAGTGCTTCTCACTAGCCGTTAATAAGACCTGATGGTTTCGATAGGTAATTAATCAAGCTATCTAATGTATATAGTGAAACCCTTTGGACATCTCTGAGATCGGCCCGACAAAATTAATTCTAAGAAATTTATATCAAAAAAATTGATTGAGGTCCGATTTTTTAAATTGAAAGCTTGTTAATTCATAGTGCTTCTCACTAGCCGTTAATAAGACCTGATGGTTTCGATAGGTAATTAATCAAGCTATCTAATGTATATAGTGAAACCCTTTGGACATCTCTGAGATCGGCTCGACAAAATTAATTCTAAGAAATTTATATCAAAAAAATTGATTGAGGTCCGATTTTTTAAATTGAAAGCTTGTTAATTCATAGTGCTTCTCACTAGCCGTTAATAAGACCTGATGGTTTCGATAGGTAATTAATCAAGCTATCTAATGTATATAGTGAAACCCTTTGGACATCTCTGAGATCGGCCCGACAAAATTAATTCTAAGAAATTTATATCAAAAAAATTGATTGAGGTCCGATTTTTTAAATTGAAAGCTTGTTAATTCATAGTGCTTCTCACTAGCCGTTAATAAGACCTGATGGTTTCGATAGGTAATTAATTAAGCTATCTAATGTATATAGTGAAACCCTTTGGACATCTCTGAGATCGGCTCGACAAAATTAATTCTAAGAAATTTATATCAAAAAAATTGATTGAGGTCCGATTTTTTAAATTGAAAGCTTGTTAATTCATAGTGCTTCTCACTAGCCGTTAATAAGACCTGATGGTTTCGATAGGTAATTAATCAAGCTATCTAATGTATATAGTGAAACCCTTTGGACATCTCTGAGATCGGCCCGACAAAATTAATTCTAAGAAATTTATATCAAAAAAATTGATTGAGGTCCGATTTTTTAAATTGAAAGCTTGTTAATTCATAGTGCTTCTCACTAGCCGTTAATAAGACCTGATGGTTTCGATAGGTAATTAATCAAGCTATCTAATGTATATAGTGAAACCCTTTGGACATCTCTGAGATCGGCTCGACAAAATTAATTCTAAGAAATTTATATCAAAAAAATTGATTGAGGTCCGATTTTTTAAATTGAAAGCTTGTTAATTCATAGTGCTTCTCACTAGCCGTTAATAAGACCTGATGGTTTCGATAGGTAATTAATCAAGCTATCTAATGTATATAGTGAAACCCTTTGGACATCTCTGAGATCGGCCCGACAAAATTAATTCTAAGAAATTTATATCAAAAAAATTGATTGAGGTCCGATTTTTTAAATTGAAAGCTTGTTAATTCATAGTGCTTCTCACTAGCCGTTAATAAGACCTGATGGTTTCGATAGGTAATTAATCAAGCTATCTAATGTATATAGTGAAACCCTTTGGACATCTCTGAGATCGGCTCGACAAAATTAATTCTAAGAAATTTATATCAAAAAAATTGATTGAGGTCCGATTTTTTAAATTGAAAGCTTGTTAATTCATAGTGCTTCTCACTAGCCGTTAATAAGACCTGATGGTTTCGATAGGTAATTAATCAAGCTATCTAATGTATATAGTGAAACCCTTTGGACATCTCTGAGATCGGCCCGACAAAATTAATTCTAAGAAATTTATATCAAAAAAATTGATTGAGGTCCGATTTTTTAAATTGAAAGCTTGTTAATTCATAGTGCTTCTCACTAGCCGTTAATAAGACCTGATGGTTTCGATAGGTAATTAATCAAGCTATCTAATGTATATAGTGAAACCCTTTGGACATCTCTGAGATCGGCTCGACAAAATTAATTCTAAGAAATTTATATCAAAAAAATTGATTGAGGTCCGATTTTTTAAATTGAAAGCTTGTTAATTCATAGTGCTTCTCACTAGCCGTTAATAAGACCTGATGGTTTCGATAGGTAATTAATCAAGCTATCTAATGTATATAGTGAAACCCTTTGGACATCTCTGAGATCGGCCCGACAAAATTAATTCTAAGAAATTTATATCAAAAAAATTGATTGAGGTCCGATTTTTTAAATTGAAAGCTTGTTAATTCATAGTGCTTCTCACTAGCCGTTAATAAGACCTGATGGTTTCGATAGGTAATTAATTAAGCTATCTAATGTATATAGTGAAACCCTTTGGACATCTCTGAGATCGGCTCGACAAAATTATTTCTAAGAAATTTATATCAAAAAAATTGATTGAGGTCCGATTTTTTAAATTGAAAGCTTGTTAATTCATAGTGCTTCTCACTAGCCGTTAATAAGACCTGATGGTTTCGATAGGTAATTAATCAAGCTATCTAATGTATATAGTGAAACCCTTTGGACATCTCTGAGATCGGCCCGACAAAATTAATTCTAAGAAATTTATATCAAAAAAATTGATTGAGGTCCGATTTTTTAAATTGAAAGCTTGTTAATTCATAGTGCTTCTCACTAGCCGTTAATAAGACCTGATGGTTTCGATAGGTAATTAATCAAGCTATCTAATGTATATAGTGAAACCCTTTGGACATCTCTGAGATCGGCTCGACAAAATTAATTCTAAGAAATTTATATCAAAAAAATTGATTGAGGTCCGATTTTTTAAATTGAAAGCTTGTTAATTCATAGTGCTTCTCACTAGCCGTTAATAAGACCTGATGGTTTCGATAGGTAATTAATTAAGCTATCTAATGTATATAGTGAAACCCTTTGGACATCTCTGAGATCGGCTCGACAAAATTAATTCTAAGAAATTTATATCAAAAAAATTGATTGAGGTCCGATTTTTTAAATTGAAAGCTTGTTAATTCATAGTGCTTCTCACTAGCCGTTAATAAGACCTGATGGTTTCGATAGGTTATTAATCAAGCTATCTAATGTATATAGTGAAACCCTTTGGACATCTCTGAGATCGGCCCGACAAAATTAATTCTAAGAAATTTATATCAAAAAAATTGATTGAGGTCCGATTTTTTAAATTGAAAGCTTGTTAATTCATAGTGCTTCTCACTAGCCGTTAATAAGACCTGATGGTTTCGATAGGTAATTAATCAAGCTATCTAATGTATATAGTGAAACCCTTTGGACATCTCTGAGATCGGCCCGACAAAATTAATTCTAAGAAATTTATATCAAAAAAATTGATTGAGGTCCGATTTTTTAAATTGAAAGCTTGTTAATTCATAGTGCTTCTCACTAGCCGTTAATAAGACCTGATGGTTTCGATAGGTAATTAATCAAGCTATCTAATGTATATAGTGAAACCCTTTGGACATCTCTGAGATCGGCCCGACAAAATTAATTCTAAGAAATTTATATCAAAAAAATTGATTGAGGTCCGATTTTTTAAATTGAAAGCTTGTTAATTCATAGTGCTTCTCACTAGCCGTTAATAAGACCTGATGGTTTCGATAGGTAATTAATCAAGCTATCTAATGTATATAGTGAAACCCTTTGGACATCTCTGAGATCGGCTCGACAAAATTAATTCTAAGAAATTTATATCAAAAAAATTGATTGAGGTCCGATTTTTTAAATTGAAAGCTTGTTAATTCATAGTGCTTCTCACTAGCCGTTAATAAGACCTGATGGTTTCGATAGGTAATTAATCAAGCTATCTAATGTATATAGTGAAACCCTTTGGACATCTCTGAGATCGGCCCGACAAAATTAATTCTAAGAAATTTATATCAAAAAAATTGATTGAGGTCCGATTTTTTAAATTGAAAGCTTGTTAATTCATAGTGCTTCTCACTAGCCGTTAATAAGACCTGATGGTTTCGATAGGTAATTAATCAAGCTATCTAATGTATATAGTGAAACCCTTTGGACATCTCTGAGATCGGCTCGACAAAATTAATTCTAAGAAATTTATATCAAAAAAATTGATTGAGGTCCGATTTTTTAAATTGAAAGCTTGTTAATTCATAGTGCTTCTCACTAGCCGTTAATAAGCCCTGATGGTTTCGATAGGTAATTAATCAAGCTATCTAATGTATATAGTGAAACCCTTTGGACATCTCTGAGATCGGCTCGACAAAATTAATTCTAAGAAATTTATATCAAAAAAATTGATTGAGGTCCGATTTTTTAAATTGAAAGCTTGTTAATTCATAGTGCTTCTCACTAGCCGTTAATAAGACCTGATGGTTTCGATAGGTAATTAATTAAGCTATCTAATGTATATAGTGAAACCCTTTGGACATCTCTGAGATCGGCTCGACAAAATTAATTCTAAGAAATTTATATCAAAAAAATTGATTGAGGTCCGATTTTTTAAATTGAAAGCTTGTTAATTCATAGTGCTTCTCACTAGCCGTTAATAAGACCTGATGGTTTCGATAGGTAATTAATCAAGCTATCTAATGTATATAGTGAAACCCTTTGGACATCTCTGAGATCGGCCCGACAAAATTAATTCTAAGAAATTTATATCAAAAAAATTGATTGAGGTCCGATTTTTTAAATTGAAAGCTTGTTAATTCATAGTGCTTCTCACTAGCCGTTAATAAGACCTGATGGTTTCGATAGGTAATTAATCAAGCTATCTAATGTATATAGTGAAACCCTTTGGACATCTCTGAGATCGGCCCGACAAAATTAATTCTAAGAAATTTATATCAAAAAAATTGATTGAGGTCCGATTTTTTAAATTGAAAGCTTGTTAATTCATAGTGCTTCTCACTAGCCGTTAATAAGACCTGATGGTTTCGATAGGTAATTAATCAAGCTATCTAATGTATATAGTGAAACCCTTTGGACATCTCTGAGATCGGCCCGACAAAATTAATTCTAAGAAATTTATATCAAAAAAATTGATTGAGGTCCGATTTTTTAAATTGAAAGCTTGTTAATTCATAGTGCTTCTCACTAGCCGTTAATAAGACCTGATGGTTTCGATAGGTAATTAATCAAGCTATCTAATGTATATAGTGAAACCCTTTGGACATCTCTGAGATCGGCCCGACAAAATTAATTCTAAGAAATTTATATCAAAAAAATTGATTGAGGTCCGATTTTTTAAATTGAAAGCTTGTTAATTCATAGTGCTTCTCACTAGCCGTTAATAAGACCTGATGGTTTCGATAGGTAATTAATCAAGCTATCTAATGTATATAGTGAAACCCTTTGGACATCTCTGAGATCGGCTCGACAAAATTAATTCTAAGAAATTTATATCAAAAAAATTGATTGAGGTCCGATTTTTTAAATTGAAAGCTTGTTAATTCATAGTGCTTCTCACTAGCCGTTAATAAGACCTGATGGTTTCGATAGGTAATTAATCAAGCTATCTAATGTATATAGTGAAACCCTTTGGACATCTCTGAGATCGGCCCGACAAAATTAATTCTAAGAAATTTATATCAAAAAAATTGATTGAGGTCCGATTTTTTAAATTGAAAGCTTGTTAATTCATAGTGCTTCTCACTAGCCGTTAATAAGACCTGATGGTTTCGATAGGTAATTAATCAAGCTATCTAATGTATATAGTGAAACCCTTTGGACATCTCTGAGATCGGCTCGACAAAATTAATTCTAAGAAATTTATATCAAAAAAATTGATTGAGGTCCGATTTTTTAAATTGAAAGCTTGTTAATTCATAGTGCTTCTCACTAGCCGTTAATAAGCCCTGATGGTTTCGATAGGTAATTAATCAAGCTATCTAATGTATATAGTGAAACCCTTTGGACATCTCTGAGATCGGCTCGACAAAATTAATTCTAAGAAATTTATATCAAAAAAATTGATTGAGGTCCGATTTTTTAAATTGAAAGCTTGTTAATTCATAGTGCTTCTCACTAGCCGTTAATAAGACCTGATGGTTTCGATAGGTAATTAATTAAGCTATCTAATGTATATAGTGAAACCCTTTGGACATCTCTGAGATCGGCTCGACAAAATTAATTCTAAGAAATTTATATCAAAAAAATTGATTGAGGTCCGATTTTTTAAATTGAAAGCTTGTTAATTCATAGTGCTTCTCACTAGCCGTTAATAAGACCTGATGGTTTCGATAGGTAATTAATCAAGCTATCTAATGTATATAGTGAAACCCTTTGGACATCTCTGAGATCGGCCCGACAAAATTAATTCTAAGAAATTTATATCAAAAAAATTGATTGAGGTCCGATTTTTTAAATTGAAAGCTTGTTAATTCATAGTGCTTCTCACTAGCCGTTAATAAGACCTGATGGTTTCGATAGGTAATTAATCAAGCTATCTAATGTATATAGTGAAACCCTTTGGACATCTCTGAGATCGGCCCGACAAAATTAATTCTAAGAAATTTATATCAAAAAAATTGATTGAGGTCCGATTTTTTAAATTGAAAGCTTGTTAATTCATAGTGCTTCTCACTAGCCGTTAATAAGACCTGATGGTTTCGATAGGTAATTAATCAAGCTATCTAATGTATATAGTGAAACCCTTTGGACATCTCTGAGATCGGCCCGACAAAATTAATTCTAAGAAATTTATATAAAAAAAATTGATTGAGGTCCGATTTTTTAAATTGAAAGCTTGTTAATTCATAGTGCTTCTCACTAGCCGTTAATAAGACCTGATGGTTTCGATAGGTAATTAATTAAGCTATCTTATGTATATAGTGAAACCCTTTGGACATCTCTGAAATCGGCCCGACAATAATTAATACTACAAAATTGATTCAAAAAAATTATCAATAAAGCGGTGAATCGGTTTGTTATTGTTTTCGTTCGAATATTGTTATAAAAATCATTTGATTTGATAATTTATGTAAAATATTGTATCAAAATAATATTTTTGTGAATAATGCAGAAGATATTCTAATTAGAAATTCGTTTAATTTATTTTTTGTTGAATACACTGTTAAAAATATTTTGTATACTCGCATAAATGTTTGTTTTAACAAATTTTGTTAAAAACTTCACACCGGTTTGCATCCAATAAAATTTGTAGCATTTTCGGAACACATACCCCAATGAATTCCACGCCTTCCAGTGAATCTTCTAAATCTCCTTTAAATGTATCGGTCCCACAAAATCTACGCCGCTGTGAAGAAATGGCCAGGAATCTTGAACTCGGGAAGCTTACAAATCGCCCATAAACTGGTTTGTATTATGCCTTTTGTATCTAAAACAAGTTAGGCATCTGTGTACAGCCGTCTTCTTTGCTTGACGCAAGACGGTTACAAGCGATGTCGTATTAGCATGTATGTATGTAAGTATTTAACGTGATAATGATTTATTAATAATTCGGGGTATGTTGACGAATACTGTAGTATGATAGAGTGTTTAGTCTCTGTACGTAGAAGTGAATGGTGTAACTTTCATCCGACTCGAAGTATTTCTACATCGAGTAATGGATCAAGAACCGATAATTGTGATTTAGATGTTTATTATTTCTTCGGCAAAGTGTTGTTGCTGAACAAGTTTAATATAAATATTTTCAGCGTCTTTTAGCTCCTGTACTGTGGAAAATTTCGATTTTGCAGACTTCGACCCTTTTGAACTGTTTTAGAATCTTTCAAAATACCGTTAGTTACCAGCGTTTTATTTTCACTTCCCTTATCATGCGCGAATTTCCTTTCCATGGAATATAATCTTGATATACTTGATATCGCCGAATGAACGGAATTTTCGAATAGAGGTGGATTTAATTTAAAGCAATCTAAACTGCGATTCGACCGAACTCGTTTCGAGAAGTGGTGTTTACGTACGATCGTGGTGTACGATCGCTCACATTGGGTTTCTTCTTTCGTATAAAGTCTTTAAAATATAATCTACATTTGCTTCAACATTGGACAGAAGAGCCATAAGATGAGTTACATTTGGACGTTGCTGGTATGGTTCGTTTAAATGTCCAGCAAATAACCATCCGAAAATTGATTTTTGAGCAACGGGAAAGATATTTTCATAAACTGTTTCGTTTTCTAGAGTTTTAAAGAAATAATATGATCCAATAATTATGTTTAAATGATTAGCATTGTAGAATATTGGATCAGCTAGTTCAAAAATTGTATACTTTTCATGTTCAAGGCTCGAAAGATCGCGATGGTATCATCGATGTTGAAATTGGTAAGACAAGAGCATTGATTGTGACTGCATTATTATTGTATCGTGATGATAAATCGGCCATTTGTGGTTCCTGCTTTCACTGAAGCTAGACCCGTTACTGAAATTCTTGCATTAGCTCTCTTTAATCTGAGTCGGTACGCATTTTTCGGTAATAAAAGAAGCTTGGGGCCCCAAAGCAAAACCCGCCATGTAGATTGAATATCAAAATTGTCTTTGACGTAGACAAGAGCTGTTGACAATATGCAATTTCTTATGGTTAACAGAGAAATTTGGGCAGACGTTACAGAAGTAAATGATTGCTGACTATTACTTATTGGAAGATTATGTTCATTGAAGTTTGAGTGTTTTTTGAAATTTGTTTGTTCGTTGGAGTGGTTTGTGTTGGAAACCGATTGTTGGCTGAAGTTTGATTATGGATTAGGATATCCTTGTTGATTAAAGTTTGTTAGTTGATTGGTGCGAAAATGTTGATTGGTGTTTGGAGTTCACTCACGCAATGTCACAAGATGAATCAGTCATCGCGTGACTTGGGTGATTGGTAATTGCTTTTGGGAAATGTCTCGTGAAATATTTGAAATTTAATGTTTGCTGGTGGACAATACACATTGTGATGTTCTGGTAATATGTGGTATGAACCGCCGTCGGCTAATTTTAGATCAGAAAAATTGAGTTTTCTTTGATTGTGTAACAAAGTATGATGATCCATATGGAGCATAAACTACACACATATTTGGATGTACAATTATTTGTTAAATGCCCAGAGTTTAAGCAATTGTGACCCAGCTGATTTTTGATCAACGAACTGAGTGCGAATTATTGCAGATATTTGCTTAAAATCTGCCTTAAAATCAGCTGCCCTATTATTTAGAAAGTTAAAAAATGATTGTAAACTGGGCATCTAGGAACCTGTAGCTTCTTTTGACCAGATAAGTCTGCTTTCGGGATCTAGTTTATTCAGTAACAAATATATTACCGATATATCCATTTTTTCTGCTTGCTCACCTAGAACACGTAGACCTCGAAATGCTTCATCGACTAACTCGTAAATTCTACTAACTTGTAATGCAGAAGGCCTTGAAGTTAATGGTTGGCTAATAAACGAGTTATTGTATGCAAAGGCTATTTTATCAGGTTTATTGTACCGAGAACTTAATTTTTTCGATGCTTCGTCGTAGGCCTCGTAAGATACAGGCAATCCATCGATTAGTTCTGTTGCCTTTCCTTTCAGACTTTGGATTAAGTATTGGTATTTTTGAATTTTACTTAAGCTAGAATTTTTATGGATTGTTGTTAACAAAAAATTTTTGTAAGCTGGCCAATCCTGATAGTTAGCTCCATCAAAAATTATTAACGATAATTTGGGAAGCTTAACTTCTCCCGTTATTCTATTCCCAGTGCGATTATTAGTACCACATACGTTCTTGCTCAACTAACTCCTTTAAAATCGGATTAGATTATCTAATTTTTGGGTTAATATTGCTTTGCTTTAATTGTAATTTCAATAACATGGCTCTGATGGTTTTATAATTATTCTCAACTTCTGCTTCTAGTGTAACACATTCAGAATCACCCTCAAACTTAGTAAATTAACTGATAACAACCTACAATCCAACAATTCCTTTCATTTATCTGGAAACACAAACCTTAAAGATGTAAACTATAAAACCTTCAAAACTCAGAAAAGTACCATTTAACAGTTAAAATTACTAAGAGCATCATGGTCATTAATATCTCTAAAAATATACATCAAATTAATTGATAAAACTTATAAAACAGTAGACTACCTAAAAAAAATCAAATTAGCATCATTCACCTATTGAAGAGTTCTCCGCCACACCATTTACCATTACCACTTAAGAATACAAGTCAGTAAAATAATAAATCAATGTATGAATGTATATATAATCCAATAAGTTACTTAAATAAGTTCAATACATTTAGCATCTCGATTTTCATTTACATAATTCCACGTTGTTCACATTTATTGAATCAAAATTTATCATGCATAAATAAATACGTCATTATGTTTTGCAAACCAAATCTAGATTCAACTCAAAATTAATATTTCCATATTAGTATATAATTCATATAATTTATTTAATTTATATTCTTTTAATATTAATTAAATTAAATTAATATAATTAATATAATTTTATGCAGTTTATAATTATATTAAAAATTTAAAAAAAAAAATTTTTTTGAAGCGGAGTGACGTAAGTGATCTTTTTATAATTAATATTATTTTGTACAATTACAAAACACCAACAGTTTTCACTTACTTAAAAATAAAAAACACAAAATTTTTATTTTTGAATTTATTAATTTTTATTTATTTAAAATTACGAGTACAACTAGTTTCGATCTTTTAATGATCATCTACAGGTAATTTTTGCAATGGGTTAGTTTATAATACCCCGTAAAAAAATTAATCATACCTAAGTAAACAATTAGCAATTTCTGATTCGACTCAAACTTACTCGATTATACGAAGTATAAGAATCCTATTTGAGTCGAATGCATTAACATTTTCGTTGTGTTTGCGTAGTCCATGTTTTATAAAGAACACCGTAGTTGTCTCATGAATGAGAAGGTAAATATTTTCAACCAATCTTCCATGTGCCTAGCAGGAGACGTATCATGTTTTCATTATGTTACAAGCAAATAATAATACAATAAATACACTTATAGTGAACATACAAACATTCCTTTTCTATGTACAAAGATACAGGTAAATATTTGTGACAATTATACCAAAACCAACAAAAATGTCTCTTTGTATTTGTAGTTGTATAAATATTATATGACAAATATCAATAATATAGAGTACTTTTTCTTGATAGGATCTAAGTAAATAGCAAACGACACGCCTGTATAAACATTTTTGTTTTGTTTTGCTATCTATCAAGCTTAAAGAATATATGTACTTGTGTCAGTTGTATATAAAATAAAATACCAAAATTTGTTTAAATATTAGTAAAAATAAAAAAAAACATAAAAATTAACTGCGTATATAAATTTGAGTCAATTTTAATTTTAATTGTAATTCAATTTTAAATATAAGACATTTGGTATTTAGATTTTATGTACAATTACACAAACATTAAAATCAAAAGAATGCAATTAATCAAGAAATCAAGATATTTGGTTTCTTTCATCATAAATTCAACACATTGCCTGATAAAAACCAATATTCCTGATCTATGTAACAATATCCAGGAATATATCTGTGTCAATTGTACATAAAATAAAACACAAGAACACATTCAAGTATGCGTAAAAATAAAATAAGATATGAAATTAACTACGTATATCATATTAAGTTAAAATAAATTTTAATACGATCCAATTATTAGATTTTAGTAATTTAATTCCATGTAACAACCACACAAAAGTTAAAATCATGCAGTTAATTAAGAAATCAAGAATGTTGATTTCTTTAGCTCTAAATAAACAACATTGCCTGATAAATGCATCCCGGTGGATTGCATTTTCCAAAATTACACTTTAATTATTATTTCACTAAAATTGAATTGAATTAGAATTAAAATTAAAATGTATATAATACACATACGTATATAAAGCATATACATAACATTTTACACTAACAACATATAAATAAAAAAAATAAAAAAAATGTAATTAAATTTTTGAGAGGAAAGACAAAACATGTCTATCCCCCCAGTAAATTAATTCAACGTGAAATGTGTAAATATTTAGAAGAAAATAAATTTCTCGGTTTATATTTATCTGGCTTTCGTTATTTGTATTCACCTAGTACGCCGTTAAAAAAGATTCTCTGAAATTTGCTAGGAGTACAGAAAAAAAAGGTACACCTATATTTAGGATATAATCTGAAACATTTGTTTAAATTGTTCGATTCAAATATTTTTCCAAATCATTCATCCATTCTGCTTTAAGTAACCTTTATGTGCTAGCCATTTCCAAATATATGAAATGGTTAATGTTAACCATTTTAGCGTAAGTGTTGCCAAACAAATATCAATAAAGAATTTAGGCATATTTCTGATTGGTCGAAAGAAAATGTCTTGCAACCTAATATTGGCAAAATGCAAGCTTATACATAGAAAAGTAATAAAGTCAAAATTTTTCAGTTCAACCTATATCTTAAAAACTGCTCTACGTCAAAGCCTAAATAATGCTGTCTGTAGACACCTATTGTTAATAAATGACCTTATAGTTTTCCGATATAGAAATTGGCATTATCTGGCGGTAATGGTTGTTTTTGGTACCGATGGTAATTTTTAACTTTAAAAATATGTAAACAAATAAATTAAGAACCAAAAATGGCATATTGGTAATATTTTATTACCCTAATATGACATAACCACTCATGACAACTCAATACTCCTAATTCAATAATCATCTTGATATTTCCAAACGCACATGTTAAAATCCAATACTTTAATCATGACAACAATAATAATTTTCATTTTTCACATATTATACATATTAATCCGCATATAGAATGGAATCTGATATCAGCACTAAACATTTTTGATAAGACGAACATTTTCACTTTCATTCAAGTGAAAAAGGAAATACAAAAAAGGAAAAAAAATATTTTCGAACTTTTATGTTATCAAAAAAAAAAAGCAAAAAAACGGAAAAAAAACTTTTATCGCAAAGTTATAATATACTTTATGAACTGGAAAACTGGAAGAGCACAAGAACAAAACAAAACTAAATCCATAAATGGCAAAAAAAGGAGAAACGAAAAATGGAAAAATTTCGCTTTGCTGTGTTGTGTATAAAGTATCTCCCAAAAATAAATAAAACCATGAGGCAGAGGTTTAGCTAAGTAATTATGCGTAATTGAACTTTATTGTTTTTTGTTTTCTTTCCGTACATTTAGACTATAGATATATATTTTATGGTGGTAAGCCTGCACAACAACTAGCTAACTCTACATATATACTAAGAAAAGATTCAAAATCTGTAACCACCGCTCATCATATACTTCGTGTTTCGAGTGTACTCAGTTGTAGTATAACAACCGGAAAAATAATAACATAATTGAAAAATAACTGAAAATGGAGAAAATGGATTACCTTCTGAAGAGAGGACACATAAACAAGTAGATTTTATATAAATTTATTCGAGTAGTAACAACAAATCGATATTAAATAGTATTAGGTATAGCTGCGGAGTAGGGTATACACGCAGGCTTTAATCTTTATTACAATATAAATATAAATTACATTTCAATTGAATGTGATTCCGCATATATGTTCGTTGAGAAATTGAAAAATGGGTTTTCGTTGCTGGATACAACGTAATAATATTTATATTGCTACAGAAAATTTATTTTCATTTCGAGAACAATCTTATTGTATATATGTGTACGTGTATGATTGTGTATGTATATGAAATAAATGTTGTTTGCCATGTTAAATTGAACCAGAATTACATAAATTAATTTAGAATTTTTTTTTTCTCTATACGTACCCACATACCTATAATGTTTTGATATTGTATCCATGTTATTATTTTACATGTGCACACGTTTGTTTATCTTTATTATAAAACCATGTTACCTTGTAATACAATTTGATAACAGAATGAATGGTTTTGGGTAGACTGGTGTATTAGATGGTTTCGTTGATTTATTAGGTAGACAAGGTGGATGTTATTTAAATTAATTTGATTGCGTATATTTAAAAAATTGTATAATCATTAAATATATAAAAACGTTTATGAGGAGAATAATCTTAATAATATTATTCCAAACAGCTTTAGCAAGATTTAAGAATTTAAATAGGAATTCTAAGTGTTTCATTTTATTTAATTTCTTTAATAGATTTGATTGTTTTATGTTATGCTTTATCTATAGCAAGTTTGTTAAGTTTTCTGTAAAACCAAAACTAAAGATGGTCAAAATAGGCTGAAAAGGTTAAGCTTTAACCCATGAAAGCGCTTATACAAAACGATTTGTTTGTTTGAACATATAATACATTTTGATATAAATTACGATAGGTAATTTATAGAGAGTTGTAAGAGAGTTCATCTGTATTAGTTATGATTCGCTAGTACTTAAACGCACAGCATATTCTGTATATATAGAATGTAAGTTGTGGTATAATCAGTCCAGTCGCCGCTTCCTGATGAGAAGATTGATTTTTTCATAATCATAAGCTCATCAGTTCGAAACTGGATTGAATTCTCTTACAATCTTCGGAACATATTAAAATCATATAGCTGATAATCCAATAACGTTGTCGTGGTAAACTTGTGAGTAGAGTCGGACCAGGATGAAAATTGGTATGATATTCTGCGATCACTAATCTGGTGTAAATGTGACATTTTGCTAGAATGATTGCGTGTTTTGTGTTACACCTGTATGTTGAATTCTGAATTCTTCCACCTAGACGTAGACTGTCATCTTCATCGACAATTGGTGATAATGAAGCGAGTTGGCTGTGGTGGTTTAATTCTCCCTTTTCTATGATAGCACGAATTTCGGCTTGATAGATTCCTTGAGCCCGCAGTGGGCGAGTGAATACTGTTGACACGACTATTAATCATTTTAGTGTTTCGTGATGGTTGAAATTTTGAATTCTTCAATTTGCTATTGAGTTTTATTAATGCATCTGTAAATATAACCAATGATACGATAAATTTTTTGCAATAAAGACATTTTTTCAAATAGGGCAGAATCACCGGATTTGTGTGATAAATTTGTTTGACTTGGCCTCTGATCTGGATTCAAAACCAACCATTCTGGACCATTGAACCAAAGCTGATTGTTGACTAGGTTTTCTGGATCAACACCACGAGATAATAAATCAGCAGGATTGTGTTTGCCATTGACACGTGCCCACATTTGTCGTGGGAGAGTTTCTAAGATGGTTGATCTTCGATTTCCACTTTCTTGGATAGTCGGTCAATCATGCTAAAACGATTATAGAATCGGACCATGCATGTTTGGAATCAATCGAAATCTTTAAATTATCTTGAACGTAGTTTATTAATTGGCTGAGTAAGAAAGCAACACACAACCAAAAGCGAGGGATTGTAACTTGTTGTATTGGTGTAATCTTTGACTTAGCTGCAATTTAATGAATGTGAACATCATCGTTAGTGTCTCCAACTCGTAGATAAGCAAACCGCTTCGTAAGCCTTTACAGATATATCAGTAAATCCGTGTAGTTTGTATTTTTAATTGTAATCTGAGATGTGTGTAAGGATCGTGGAAATTCTATACATTCCAAATGTTGTAGATTCTTGCGAATCCTCAACCATTGATCGAGGACCTTAAGAGGTTAATGTTTATCCTATTTAACTTTGCGCAGCCATAATGTTTGGAATAATAGCTTCATGGTGATGACAACTGGACCTAACCACCGTAAAGGACCAAATATACAAGATATTTCAGATAGTAAATTTCTTCTGGTTAAAATTTCTTTCTTCTCGAGTCTCCAGTAACATCTAGAAATGAAGCTTTACGATCAACTTCAGGTTCTAAAATGTAAGAAGCTTTCCTCATTTGACATCCATTTACATACATATTTTAAAATCTGCTTTACTGAGTAATGGATTCATGTTATGATATAAGGAAACATCATCTTGTATAGAGTTTTACTGTAATTACTAGCTAGTTGATGTAGTGCCCGAATAGCCAAGTAGGCAGCACAAAATAAGGCGTAAGCTACAGTAGCTAGTTGAAATCTATGAATTTGCTTTTCTTCATTATTAGGATGCCATAGGATTCTTTAATAACATTTATCATCGGGAAGTAAGACGCCTTGTCGGTACATCTTTTCCATGTCCCCACAAATAGTTATTTTATGTTCACGAACCCGAAGTATAATGCTGATAAGATTTGGCTGAATAGTTGATCTAAGACGAAGAACATTATTTAATGGTATATCCGTAGGACTCATAAACGAGTTCTGCAACTTGATTGCTTCATAACGCAATGGTGGATTAAATGGTACCTTTTGATATCCATAGTGTTTACAGGCTCCATCTGACCCAACTGCTGATATTCTTACATAAATTAGAAATATTTACTTTTGACATAAACGCCTTTACCGAGTTTTCGATTGAGAGTTGTTATTTTCTTTAATGCAATCTCGTACGTTGAACACAATTGGTATTGTAAGTATTTGACTTATATAGCAGCCGTCTGCACTTCTGATGGTGTTTTGTACATAATGATCTTCATATTACTGTATTTCTGTACTTCTTCAAGTGCCCAGAATCGTTAAAGCATTTGTAATGATCTCGAGTGTTACCTCTACTCATTATAGATATTGTCCATAAACCTTGACCCATCGCGGCATTTACCTGCAGCTTCAAGCCGGTAGAGGTAATTTTTTTTGTTTTGTCATTGGTTTTGATGGGAGGTTTTATGGACCTTGTTATACCGCATTTTGTAAAGAGCAAAACGAGGTGATCATAAATATCACAAATAGGAAAATAGTGAGACTTATGGTTGGACCCATTTATGGTGACCAAAAAAAAAAAAAAAAAAAAAAAAACGGAATCAATTGTCCAGCATGAATAGACAAATTCTTGGCCTTAGCCAAGCATAATTACAAAAAACAAACTTGTCACAAAAATTGACAACATAATACTTCCATATATGAGGGATTTGTTAGTATGTTTGAATTAGATCAGTAGCACGTAATTAATTGAAGAGCGGCGGTGCATTAAAGCACACTTCCACTCGCCTCTACTGAGGCTGTTAATTGACCCGCTACTGATTGGGCCCCTTTTTTAAATTAGTTACAATAATACTTACCACAAATTATTTGCTTAACTCCAGTAAACGAAAAAAAAAAAATTTATTTAACAGACTCCCTTTTGGTCGATAAAAATTGGCTGCCACAAAACTGTATGGTGATCACCACCAGCCGATCAGAAAAATTTAATTGCCATTCTTTAAATGCAAATCTAGCACACCAGTTAAATGATATACAGGGACTTGATTTTGCGCTGATTGCCGATTGCCACACTCCCAGAATCGCGCAATTAAGCAAGCGCGGCGAATCCTCTTCCAACGGATTCTCGCTTTTGACTTGCGCCGCCACCGTGATTTCTGCACGCGCCTACCCGACTCATTCCTGCATTTGGCTTTGGGCTTGTCCCTAATCTTAGTTCTAAACTTGCCTCTGGTATTATTAGGCGGGCAAAAACACTCTGGTAGTTCAGAGACCGAATGACGCACCTGCGCCACAGAATCTTTGTCTGCCCTGTGCAGTGTGACTGAAACTATCACAGGCTCTATTTCGGTGGATTTTTCTTTGGTATCACTAGGAGTTGGCTACTCTACATAAACTTTCTCTTGTGCATGATCCTCGTTTTACACTTCTTCTGCTGGCTTTTCACATCTTATTACACCCTGGATAGTTTGGCAGCTACATCGCTCGGTGAACTCACATCTTTATTTAAATCAACACTGAAAAAAACTATCGGTAAAATTCCCTATTTTTGACGTGTTTTTTAACCATAGTTATAGGCGTTTTTGGGACAACAAGAAATTCTTGTTACATGTTCTATATTTTTCTAAACTATCAAATGGACGAAATTTCTGATTATATAGGAAATTAAACTATTTTAAGAAATGTAATGGAACAGATTGTGTGGAATTTTACCTATAGACTATTGGCGATCCTCCTTAACACATTCGAGAGAAAAGCAGTACACATAGAAATAAATTACTAATAATATAAATAAAACTCCTATAGGTTTGGCAATATCAAAAATAATTAGGCCGTAAAAGCAACAACTTTTATTGATAGAAATCCCATTTACTCTGCCAACAAGTCTATACTGATTGTCACCAGATTTAACGAAAAAGGACCAATGCACATATTTATATCCAGTTAATATTGCAGCTCAGTCTCGACAAAGAGGTAGGTTTACTATACTCTCAGGAATATTATAGGTGGTATGCCAAAACTTTTAAGTGATTTACCTATAAAAGAGTAATTGTAGGACTCACCTACCTATTTAGATAGGTGGATATTTATTTCTCAATTTTGTTAATATAAATCTGAATATAATGGCGTATACGTTCATTTTAATATTATATTATTTTATTATACACACATGAATAAAATACAAAAACAACTTTTTATAATAAATTAAAATCGTGTAACTAAAGCTGTTAACATTTGTTTATTCTTTATTGCCCTTGCATCCATTTTATCGTAAGCGTGCAAGTAATAGGCAAACAAATGGCTTCAATCAATATTATTTTCAACATTAATTGGAAAAGATAAAAAAAATATTTGAAAGAGATACAGCTGCACAAAAGTTGAGCTATCCTGACGTATGGTGATGACTGCGTCAGAATTACTGACTTCCGATGGTGTTGTTACGATATCTAAAATTAAAAAGAAGATTACCAAATTTTATTTGACCGGTTGAATTTTTTGCAAACAAAATCAGTATTCGCTGAGTTTGGTTGAAACAGCTCTTACCAGTAGTACAACAGTTGTGCTCTGCAATCCGCTTTTTGATAATGCTTTAATTTAACAAATGAGAGGCCATCTTTTTCTTCTTCTGCAAAGAAATAGTAAAGCAAACCAAAAAAAAAACAGAAGAAGTGAGGTTAAGTTTTACCAAAATTAGGCATTCCAACAAATTATATTCATAAGCCAAGATATCTTCATTTTTACTTCAAACATTAAATAATATGATTCAGTTTATTTGTAATAGATTCCAGTTATTTTATTCTTAATTTAAATATTGTTTTATTATATTTAAACCTACTGCAACTTGATATTTCATATTTCACAATATATTTATTAAATTTATATGTATTCACTATTTTTAAAATTTTTGTTATTAAAAAATGTCGAACTATGAAATTAAAATCTATATGCAAAAAACGTATTTTGAAAACTCAACCAAAAAAGACACAAGTGCACCTATTCGATCGAAAATCACAATAAGAACTATGCTGCAACAAGCATTTGTTTTCAATTAGATAAAAACCTTTACAATATTCATATACCTACATTACAGGAGAAGTACCAATAGATAATGAAAAATTACTCTAACTTTAATTACTTTATACCAATAAGTTTAGTAATATTACTATTTTTATAGATTTACAATAATTCGGTTTCTTCTACCAAATAAGATGGCCGACCAATATAGATTGTTGGGGTACCCATAATGAACCACCTCACAATAAATATTGCGTTTATGAAATTTTGCAGAGGACTCTATGGCATGACGAAATTTGCAAATATGGCGTTTGATTAAATTAGAAATACATAACTAATTTATAAGTTTATTAATTAATTTACTTACCTGCGTAGAAGCACATATAATTTGATTATAACTTTAAGCGAATTGTAGTTAAACTTCTCTCGCTTAATTTGTACTGTTTTATTTAAAATAAACAGCGCTAAACTACGTTCCAAAATAAAACACTAAATTTGATTATTTCAATAATTATTAAATGGCACTTTAAAAGAGCGTTAGCGGAACTATATTTATAGGTAAAATGTCTAATAATTTAGTTGAGCTAATTAATTGTCTAAACTTACTATATTTATTGCGATACAACCAATATCGAATAGAGTTTTTATCTAAATAATGTAATACCTATCCAAACTAAAAATTTATTTAGAATATCCAAAATATAATGGAAAATTACCTATAGACTATTTCGTTTTCAACAATATGATTAGAAATTATGTCTTGTAGCTTGGAAACATTTCTTTAAATTTAGGAAAATACCCTAAATCATATTTTTCTGTATTTTATTTGCTTAAGACCAATACACATTTTTCTCAGTGAATATTCATCTGACGCAGCATGCGCACCGTTATATATACGCTCTGTAACCGTGTTCTTAATATTGGGAATGGTACCACGTCCCATGGATGTGCATTAACCTGGCTCTAATATCAGAATATATATCATCCTCCAGCCATAACTCCGTTTGACAGGTTGCAATTTCATGTTCCATACTCTCGTTTGAGCTGACTGCTGCCACTACCAGAGCCTCAATTTGCTTCATCTTACCTCTTTTCAGTTTACCCTAGGGTGCTATGTTGCACTAAAAATTAACCTAAACTAAAAATTTTGATTTAACTAAACTAACTTTTTAATTCTATTTGTGATCCATTCATGCTGGAAATGTGACACCGGAATAGTCATGTCACTAAGACAGGTCAAAAAGGAAAGGGAAAAGAAATTGTAATTTCTGATTGATAGAATTGTTGACCACATTCCCAAAGACGCAGTGGCCTTCTAACTCTATACGAGTGAGTCTCACTGCTAAGGCGAATGCAGGCATTTCAGCTCTATTGGGTTTTACCCGCGTGTTCCACCAAACACAAACCTACACTTTCTCGCAATCTACATCCATTTCCTTCAGGAAGAGCTAGGTCGCATGTGTAGAGGTGTTACTTGACGGAATTGCCCTGACCATATAGTAGTCAGAGAAACACCGTGGACCTAATACTAATTGTAGACTAACGACCCTATCCCGAAGGATGCAAAATTAATAATTGTTACCCAAGTAAAAATGACGCGAACCTAACTATAATACCTATATGAAACGGACTTTTTAATTTTTACTTTGATTGTTGATGGGGATACATTTACTGGATTTATTTAAGGCATAACCTCACTGGAATTTTTTTTAGTTAAATATCTTTGGTAACCAAAATTTACCAGATAATTTGAGCCTATTTGGTCCTAGTTTGGGCGCCGCTGTAATGTGGTGCCAAAACTGATGATTAATTTGGGAAATGTACTGTGATTTGTGTAAATGGCTTACAACATATCACCCTAACTTAGGTTTGCAACAAAGACTGAGAAGAATACCGGACAAAAACGATACTTCTAAGAAAAAATAGATTGTTAAAGAGAATGATATAGGCGAATTTTGGCCTGAAGTTTGGGCGCCACTGTAATGTGGTCGGGTGTTACCTCGACTCATTATACACAAAGCCCATAAAACCTCCCATCAAAACCCACGACAAAACAAAAAAAAATTACCTCTACCGGCTTGAAGCTGCAGATAAATGCCGCAATGGGTCAAGGTTTATGGACAATATCTATAATGAGTCGAGGTAACACCCGAAAACATTATACATTTGCAAATCGGTACTATTATTTGTAGTAGTGATGTGGTGAAAATTAAGGAATGGTTGTTTTGCGGATTCGAAACAACCACCAATTATCCAGCCAAAGTGCGTTGATTGAGGAAATAAATTAGTTGAAGTAATACCTTCAAAAATTTATCATTGCTCAGGATGATATCAATTACGGCTGGGGTATTATATGCTAGATCAGCTAGTTCCAACGTTTGAATAATAGGCCACTGTAATGAGATATTATTGTGATATTAGTTTCGCCTTTAGAAGATTCGACTTTAGTGTAACATATCCCAGTCACTGTGATAGCTAAGTGTTTCCTACGTAAACCAATTCGTTGAACACACTTCTCAGCGATGTTCAAACATGTTGTTTTCCGTAATCATCTGTGATGTACAGTGTTGTGCACGTAAATTACATTGCGTAATTTACACTATTATTTACGTGTAAATAATTGTATTTTTTAGCTGAAATTTTTTACGTTACAAAGTAAAAAATTGTAAATAATTAGCGCCATCTGTGCGAAATGTGACATTTAAATGAAAAGAGCAGAATTAAAACAATTTTATGTCTATATTACAACCATTTCACAGCTCTATCTATTGAAATTAATTTGAATGTAGATTGTACTATGTGTTTTAAATAAAATGTTTAAAATATGCCGACCAAACGCATTCTATTTAACAAAAAACGGAACAATTTATTCTGTTTTTTATGTATTAAAATTGTATCTATTCGAAAATGTTATTAAAAAAATAATTTCTCTATTTACATACATGGTTCAATTAATTATAATTTATTCTGCGCCATCTCACACGTAGGTATCATACTATTTGATTTATAAAATTTGACTGTGTATGTTTTACTTTTAACTTTCACCACCGCAATTATGTTAGACTGTCAAAAAAAATTATATTGTAAAATATTAAAACTAGTAATCGATTCTAATGCCTATAAATATATGGCCACCATTTTGCAATTAGTATTTTAACAGCTACGTTCTCGAAAACGATAAGTAATTTAATTGGATCACGCATCATTCTTTATCAAGGCTCAACTTTGTTACAATAATATCATTGCAGGGGCAGCGAAATGCAATCATAACTGTGGTAACCAGTTTGTTTTTAGTACGGTTCTTTGAAAGCAATCGCACAAATTAATTCGGTCACAAATAGCGTGTACCGAATTTCAATATTATAACGTATCCCGTTCCGATTATACGGCTGTCTATATATTCCCGTAGTGTTTAGTATGAGAAAATAAACGTTTCTTTTACAACTTTCCGCGTTTCTTAACCGATTAAAGTGAAATTTAGTATGCAAGTTGATATTGTTCCACAAATAGCGGGTACCGAATTTCAAAATTATAACGCATCCCGTTCCGATTATACGGCTGTCTATATATTCCCGTAGTGTTTAGTATGAAAAAATAAACGTTTCTTTTACAACTTCCCGTGTTTGTTAACCGATTGAAGTGAAACTTAGTAAGCAAGTTGATATTGGCCCACAAATAGCGTGTACCGAATTTCAATATTATAACGTATCCCGTTCCGATTATACGGCTGGCTATATATTCCTGTAGTGTTTAGTATGAGAAAATAAACGTTTCTTCTACAACTTCCCGTGTTTGTTAACCGATTGAAGTGAAATTTAGTATGCAAGTTTATATTGGCCCACAAATAGCGTGTACCGAATAACAATATTATAACGTATCCCGTTCCGATTATACAGCTGTCTATATATTCCCGTAGTGTTTAGTATGAGAAAATAAACGTTTCTTCTACAACTTCCCGCGTTTCTGAACCGATTGAAGTAAAATTTAGTATGCAAGTTTATAATGGCCCACAAATAGCGGGTACCGAATTTCAATATTATAACGTATCCCGTTCCGATTATACGGCTGTCTATATACTCCCGTAGTGTTTAGTATGAAAAAATAAACGTTTCTTCTACAACCTCCCGTGTTTGTTAACCGATTGAAGTGAAACTTAGTAAGCAAGTTGATATTGGCCCACAAATAGCGTGTACCGAATTTCAATATTATAACGTATCCCGTTCCGATTATACGGCTGGCTATATATTCCTGTAGTGTTTAGTATGAGAAAATAAACGTTTCTTCTACAACTTCCCGTGTTTGTTAACCGATTGAAGTGAAATTTAGTATGCAAGTTTATATTGGCCCACAAATAGCGTGTACCGAATAACAATATTATAACGTATCCCGTTCCGATTATACAGCTCTCTATATATTCCCGTAGTGTTTAGTATGAGAAAATAAACGTTTCTTCTACAACTTTCTGCGTTTCTTAACCGATTGAAATGAAATTTAATATGCAAGTTTATATTGGTCCACAAATAGCGTGTACTGAATTTCAATATTATAACGTATTCCGTTCCGATTATACGGCTGGCTATATATTCCAGTAGTGTTTAGTATGAGAAAATAAACGTTTCTTCTACAATTTACCGTGTTTGTTAACCGATTGAAGTGAAATTTAGTACGCACGTTTATATTGGCCCACAAATAGCGTGTACCGAATAACAATATTATAACTTATCCCGTTCCGATTATACGGCTGGCTATATATTCCCGTAGTGTTTAGTATGAGAAAATAAACGTTTCTTCTACAACTTCCCGCGTTTCAGAACCGATTGAAGTAAAATTTAGTATGCAAGTTTATAATGGCCCACAAATAGCGGGTACCGAATTTCAATATTATAACGTATCCCGTTCCGATTATACGGCTGTCTATATAATCCCGTAGTGTTTAGTATGAAAAAATAAACGTTTCTTCTACAACCTCCCGTGTTTGTTAACCGATTGAAGTGAAACTTAGTAAGCAAGTTGATATTGGCCCACAAATAGCGTGTACCGAATTTCAATATTATAACGTATCCCGTTCCGATTATACGGCTGGCTATATATTCCTGTAGTGTTTAGTATGAGAAAATAAACGTTTCTTCTACAACTTCCCGTGTTTGTTAACCGATTGAAGTGAAATTTAGTATGCAAGTTTATATTGGCCCACAAATAGCGTGTACCGAATAACAATATTATAACGTATCCCGTTCCGATTATACAGCTCTCTATATATTCCCGTAGTGTTTAGTATGAGAAAATAAACGTTTCTTCTACAACTTTCTGCGTTTCTTAACCGATTGAAATGAAATTTAATATGCAAGTTTATATTGGTCCACAAATAGCGTGTACTGAATTTCAATATTATAACGTATTCCGTTCCGATTATACGGCTGGCTATATATTCCAGTAGTGTTTAGTATGAGAAAATAAACGTTTCTTCTACAATTTCCCGTGTTTGTTAACCGATTGAAGTGAAATTTAGTACGCACGTTTATATTGGCCCACAAATAGCGTGTACCGAATAACAATATTATAACTTATCCCGTTCCGATTATACGGCTGGCTATATATTCCCGTAGTGTTTAGTATGAGAAAATAAACGTTTCTTCTACAACTTCCCGCGTTTCTGAACCGATTGAAGTAAAATTTAGTATGCAAGTTTATAATGGCCCACAAATAGCGGGTACCGAATTTCAATATTATAACGTATCCCGTTCCGATTATACGGCTGTCTATATACTCCCGTAGTGTTTAGTATGAAAAAATAAACGTTTCTTCTACAACCTCCCGTGTTTGTTAACCGATTGAAGTGAAACTTAGTAAGCAAGTTGATATTGGCCCACAAATAGCGTGTACCAAATTTCAATATTATAACGTATCCCGTTCCGATTATACGGCTGGCTATATATTCCAGTAGTGTTTAGTATGAGAAAATAAACGTTTCTTCTACAATTTACCGTGTTTGTTAACCGATTGAAGTGAAATTTAGTATGCAAGTTGATATTGGCCCACAAATAGCGTGTACCGAATAACAATATTATAACGTATTCCGTTCCGATTATACGGCTGTCTATATATTCCCGTAGTGTTTAGTATGATAAAATAAACGTTTCTTCTACAACTTTCCGCGTTTCTTAACCGATTGAAATGAAATTTAATATGCAAGTTTATATTGGTCCACAAATAGCGTGTACTGAATTTCAATATTATAACGTATTCCGTTCCGATTATACGGCTGGCTATATATTCCCGTAGTGTTTAGTATGAGAAAATAAACGTTTCTTCTACAATTTCCCGTGTTTGTTAACCGATTGAAGTGAAGTTTAGTATGCAAGTTTATATTGGCCCACAAATAGCGTGTACCGAATAACAATATTATAACGTATTCCGTTCCGATTATACGGCTGTCTATATATTCCCGTAGTGTTTAGTATGATAAAATAAACGTTTCTTCTACAACTGACCGCGTTTCTTAACCGATTGAAGTGAAATTTAGTATGCAAGTTGATATTGGTCCAAAAATAGCGGGTACTGGATTTTAATACTATAACGAATCCCGTTCCGATTATACGGCTGGATATATATTCCCGTAGTGTTTAGTATGAGAAAATAAACGTTCCTTCTACAACTTTTCTTTTACAACGGGATACGTCGTCTTTTCAGGCAGGGCCAAACATAGTTTCCAGAAAGCCGCTTATTTCAGAAAGTTAATTATCAACATAATTTAGGATCTCTGGGCAATAGTGCTTAAGGTTTAAGCCTTTTGTTGAGGACTAGCAAAGAGCCCAAGAAGCACGAGTTAACTTCTTGGTTGGAGCCAAATACCTTGGCCTTTCATTTACTTAATAAGCACATATGGCAATTCATTGCCCGATAAACATAAACTATAGGAATCCTGAAATTCTTCAAATAAATAGAGATCCTCTGAATTCAAAGAAGAGGGAAGGAATAGTAAGTATTTTGAGGTTGTTCGAACTATTCTTGTAAATTGTGCAATTGGCTACTTAGATATTTGGCCAAATGGCTTGTATAAAAACGGATGATCTTAAAATTTTTGTCACATTTACTTAGCATGGACGGCACATTTTTAGTTTCGGCACTCAATATTCCCAAACTTAATAAAATTTTTAGCCTGATTATCAAAATTTTTAGCCTGATTAGTTAATCTTACCGCACGTTGAAGTGAGACACAATCAAAAAAATAAATAATAATTTATAAAGACGAGGTTTTGTTTGGTGTAATTTCCGGGAGGAACCGGTTTAATAAATTGGTGTGCAGTTTTGGACCGTGTTGCCTTGTACGGGTATTAATCGAATTAATAAAACTTCCAGGCAAGGCTGGCACTTCTAGTATTCTGGGAATTACCGCTAAAATAAGTACATTGTCGTAGTGAAACTGTAGGAAACCTTTTGATTCAATCAGGTCAATTGTAAAACATAATTGCTCATCATTGACCATAAAGTGTTGAAGTGCGAGGCTTAAATGAAGAATTGAATTTTAATTTTTATTTGAACCTGTGACCAAATTGGTTACCTGTGCGGCACTTTGTATTTGAATCGAGCATGAAAATGTTCTTGATTCTTTAGAACTAATATTGTGATCTAGAAATTCTATCTCGGCCAAAACTGTTTCATGAAATAGTTTAGACAGCATTACTAAACGTCAACGTCATGGGATTCAAATGAAACAAAAGGGGACTGATTGTTGTTTACAGTATGTCGTTTGGATCGATTGAATTTTATGATAAGCACTACATATGAGAAGTAAGTACGAAATTACAATCCCGAAAGGGAGTTTTTGTATGTATCGGCTAAAATTTAAGGAATTTTAATTCCATCCAGCAAAAAAATATTCAAAACTCTTTAATGTCTAATCCAAGATAATCTTGGAATTTCCTAAATGATTAAAGGAAAGCACTTGAGATTCCTTCTCATGTTTTTTCAAAGTTCAACGGCGAGCAAGTCCTCTGTTATCTAAATCTGTATCAGCGACGTTAATTTTACAAATACCAACTTTCAAGTGGTTCCAATCTTATCTTTCTGTTCGGTCAAAAAACGTTAAGATTATTGATGCTGCTTCGCATTTATGTCGTGTAACTTTTGAAGTACTGCAGTCATATTCATCTACTTCTGTTCTCATTAAAATTTAAATTGGAAGAGTGTTTTAAATTTGACAATTGACTTCCTAACAGACATGATATAAAAATATTTGCTCCGATTTCTACAATTTCAGTTTTTTAAAATTGGAAAGTAATTTGAAAAATTTATCAGTTGGTCAGTTAATAACAAATTATTATTATGTGTATCTGAATGTGAGAAATATTTTCTTTATAATACGGTTTTTGAAAAAGTTAAGTGAACGTGTCGCTAGGGTATATCATTCTCTTCTGATCAGTCCTTTACAAAACATATTGATTATATAACCAATGAGCTTACAAATTGCCTGTATTGTCACATAGATAGTGCATTAATGTGTAATCATTATTGAATTTAGTTTAGATTTCACAAGAATCAAAATTAAATCTATTTTTCTTAGGATATTGGTTTAGCTTTTGCTGTATCTACATGCGTTTCATGTCCATTTTTCGGTCGGTGAATTTAAACGCGTGAAAGTTGCACGGACATTTCCATATGAAAAAGCTTAAAGGAAAATTTGGAAATAAATATTGGAACACCGTTGAATGGATAATCATCAGAATAAATTGTTTGAGGTTATTGTTTGAATGATGTTGGAATGGTTGATGATAAGCTATCGTGTTAAGTTGTTTTATTCCCAAAACATTGCAAACTTTCGAAAATAACTTGAATATTAAATTTGTACCCATAGCTGTTAAAATTGATTGTGCCCCTCCAAATAATCAAATACAGTGCTAAACGAAAGCTCTAGCATTTTCTAAAATTTATTTACTTTTAGGAAGCTTTTCAACAGCGATGCTGCCAGTGTAACAACAATGACAACATCGTTGTTGAAAAGCTTCCTCAAAATAAATAAATTTTGTAAGAACTAAAGGTGTCTATTGCTTTCTCTAGTAAAGTTAAAATATTAGACTTTTTCTAATTAAGGAAACAACATTGCTCTAGCGGTTGTTTCACTCTCCTGATTCGGGATACAGACAGCCAGTGAACATTTTCAAAGGTCATGCTGCAATGCTAACATAAATGTATTCCATCAAAATATTCAAAAAGAGTTTTTGAAATTGTACTGCACAACAAACATCGTGTTAGTAATTTCACAGGATATTTGATTAATTTGATCGCCTTTAATATTTTTGGAAATTTGTATTCATCATAACTTGGTTCTATTGCAGACTTTAAACGATGTATTTAATTCGTTTGGTGAGTTAAGTGGCTTACTGTGTAGATCAATTTTGTGATACATAATCTGTCGCGAACAATTTGTATCCATACAAAATAAGATGTGGCTTCGACGGTGGTCCAAAAACCAGAGAACGACCATCCATCATTTATTTAATTCAAAATATACTTAATACTAATACAGTTATAGTAGTAATATAATACTAAGGAGAGCGATAAATTACAATTCATGTTTAGGTATTAATTTGAAGTTGAGTACAGGTGTAGGCATTAATGTCGACATACATATCATTCCCCCCCCCCCTTTTAAAAAATATTTTAAATTTCAATATACATTACAATTTACAATATAGGTTAGGTTAGGTTGGAGTGGCTGCTTACGCACACTTAGACCGGTGACGGTCCATTGTGATACCACAGGATGTATCCCTTTTTACCCCTATTGGAACCATTTCGAGCTACTTATGTAGCGTAAGACGTCCCGCACTTTAATGTTTTTGAGATCCGAGAGGCAGTCCATCCTGAACTTACCTAAGTGTTTGTGCCTTCTGAGAGCCAATTCTGCACACGAGCAAAGGAAGTGGACCAACGTCTCTTCCTCCTCTTCGTCCAAGCAGCTTCTGCAAAAGTCATTAGCCTCCAGACCCAGCCTTCTTGAATGTTCTCCAAAAAGGCAGTGTCCCGTAAGAATTCCTACGACCGTTCTTAATTCACGTCTGCGTAAGGATATTAATGCCCTAGTGCGCCCCAAGTCCAGCTTTGGCCAAACTTGTCTTGCAACTCTACAGGTGAGGGTGTAAGACCACCTTTCCCCCGCTGAGGATAGCGCCTGCTTTCCAAGTGCTTGTCTCAGCGCTGTGATAGGCCTCCCCAGACTTGCCCTTTCCGGTTGCAGCTGGAGAGTCGTACCATGCCTAGCAAGTTCATCTGCCCTGCAATTCCCCATGACGCCCGAGTGACCTGGGACCCAGACTACCTGGATGTTGAAATGCTCACCCATCTCATTTAGAGATAAGTGACAACTCAACGCCACCCGTGATGCCAAAGACACCGATTCTAACGACCGGATCGCCGCTTGACTGTCCACATAGATTGTGATATCGTCTGAGAATAACACATTATGCTTCAACCACGTCATGACCTCCTCAATCGCTACGACTTCAGCTTGGTACACGCTGCAGTAATCAGGGAGACGAACAGAAATATTTACATTTAATTTGTCACAGAATACTCCAGCTCCTACTTTGCCGTCTAGCTTGGAGCCATCTGTGAAGAATTGCAACGCTTCGGTTTCCGATAACGGTGTATTCCTCCAGGATTCCCTTGAAGGGAAGGAGGTCCGAAATCGCTTCTCGAAGCGTAGAGTAGGTTTAATGTAGTCAAGATTCGCCAGCTCATCCTTTAACGATCTGACAATAGTAGAGTGTCCTATACTAAGACACCTCCACTGAGAGACGGCTGCAAGTCGTACAGCCTTATTTGCCGCCATCTGTTTGCCAAAAATGTCGACCGAAAGAATGTGCAACATAACCTCTAAGGCACTTGTCGGTGTCGACCTCAATGCCCCGCTAACAAGCATGCAGGCCGTTCTTTGCACTCTCTCAATCTTACTTTTGTAAGTTACCTTGTCCAGAGCTGGCCACCAAACACCCACCCCGTACATGAGTACAACTCTCACTACGGCGGTGTAGAGCCAGTGTACCAGCTCCGGCTTCAGACCCTATCTATGACCAATGGCGTTCCTACATGAGTACAAAGCAATAGTAGCTTTGTTTATTCTCTCCAACATGTTGGGCTTCCAACTAAGCTTACTGTCCAGGATAATGCCCAGATATCTAGCTCTATCAGTAAAAGCAAGTCTCGTGCCATTTAAGGTAGGAGGGACAACTACCGGGATTTTGTATTTCTTAGTAAAGAGTACCAGCTCTGTCTTGGACGGGTTAATACAAAGTCCACATTTGCAAGCCCATTTCGTAACGATGGTAAGCGCATTCTGCATTACGTCTACAATCGTGCCCAGGAATTTCCCGGTAACAGCTAAAGCTACGTCATCTGCGTACGCGATAACTTCAATACCCTCTCTCTCCAATTCAAGTATTAACCCGTTTACCACTATGTTTCAGATAAGAAGGGACAGAACCCCCCCCCCCCCGCAGAGTTCCCCTAGTTACTCGCCTCTTAAAGGTGCAGTCCTCGAACTTCGACCTAACAATCCTGCTTCCCAGCATATAATTGATTAACCCTATCAGATGAACGTCCACCTCCAAAAATGACAATCCCTCCTTGATTGCCTCCGCTTTCACATTATTAAAGGCGCCTTCTATATCCAGGAAGGCCACCAAACAGAATTCCTTCAAATTAATCGATTTCTCAATCGTAGACACCAAAGCGTGCAGAGCAGTGTCCACAGATCTACCTTTTGTGTTCGCATGTTGAGACGATGCCCACTTCCTGGCACCTATTTTATCTCTAATAATTTACAATATAACCCAATCTTATAAATTTTTAACCCATTTCCCAATTTTTTTTTTTTTTTGTTGTTGGCCATATTGGCCATATGGCCATATATCGAGAATAGCTATCTACTTAAATAAAATATGTTGATTCAAACAACTGATAAAAAATCTACAGGTACTCTCTCGAACGCAAAATTCGTTTCTGGCCTGGCAATCATCTGAGATGGGTTTGAATTTGCATTTAAAGCACAAATTTCGCAATTCGACGTTACTTTTTCTATCTCTGAATCTAGATAGGGCCACCAGAAATATGATCTGGACAATATTTTGATTCGCACAATACCAGTGTGACTCTCATGTAGAAGAGTAAGCAGCTTCTGTTGCAATTCTCGAGGCACGACTATCCTACAACCTCGCATTAAACAACCATCCTCTATTATGATTTCATTTCGTACCGCAAAATAGAATATCTTTCACAAAATTTGGCCACCCTTCAGAACAGTACTTGTAAATTTCAGATAAAACCGGATCTTTCATAGTGGCGATCGCGACATCGTTAAATTTTAGTTGGTAAGACAAATATGACAAATTTTTTTAAGAAGAAGGCGTGAGGAAGGCGTGAAAGCGCATCGGCATTACCCATTCAGCACCTTTTCGATAAAGTATTTTGAATTTATAACCCGAAAAAAAAATTGCCCATCTTTGTACCCGGTGACTTACGAGTACGGGGAGACCTTTTTCCGGATTAAAAAGGATTTTTAAGGGACGATGGTCTGTGACTAGGGTAAATTCATTTCCATATAAATATTTGTGAAACCATTTGATGGTAAATACAATTGCTAATGCCTCACGTTGTATTTGTGCATATTTTTTTCTGATGGTGACAATGTTGAGGAGGCAAAACATACTGGCCTCTCTTCATTATCTATCACATGTGACAGTACTGCTCCAAATCCATACGCACTCGTATCGCAAGTCATAATTATAGGTTTGTTTTGGTCCAAATAAGTTATTAAATTATTTGACGTCAATAATTTCTTACATTTTTGAAACGTTTCATCACACTCTTTGAACCAAATGAATTGGGAATCTTTATTCAAAAGATTATATAAAATATGAAGCTCATGTGATTTGTTCGGTATGAACTTCGAATAAAAACTAACTAGTCCGAGAAATGACTTGAGCTCCGTGATATTTCGGGGCTGTTGAGAGTTTACGACTGCCGATATTTTATTTGGATCAGGACTGATTCCATCAAATTCATTCTTTCCGCCTATCAAAACGTCAAACGGCACACCCGACATATTTTTCAATATTTCATCCATAATGGATTGAAAAATAGCTGGTGCCGATGCAATTCCATAAGGCAGCCTGTTCATTTCGAATAATCCTAAGTGAGTGGTAACAGTGAGAAATTCTCTTGACTTTGACAAGACTTCTACTTGCTGCTAAGCGCCAGTGAGATCTAATACACAATAGATTTCACTATAGGCGAGACTTGCAAAAATGTTTAATAACAATAACTTTCTTACCGAATTTAAAAGAAGCATCCGTGTCTTTTGAATTTGACTAACTTATAGATCTTAACTCTGTCGCTCTAAAATTGTTTACCACCTCACCACTATCACCATCGTCATTTTCTGATTCATCACTGTTGTCATCTTCTTGTACATTCAGATTGTGTACTTTTGCACTGTTTTGATTTCTAGTTCTACACATCTTAGCAGTAAGACCTTTAATATCGCATACATAACACTTCCAATAACGAGCTTGACAATATTAATGATTATAATACATTCCACATCGAAAACATTTTACTTGTTTTTCATCACTTTTTGACACTTGACTATTATTTGATTGCGGTTTTATGGACCTCGTGCTTTTGAACGACTTAATTTTCGACACCGATGTACTTTGTGATTGCATCATTCTTAATTCCGACTCCGTTAGTTCCATTTTCACTGCTGTTTTCTGTGCTGTTTCGAAATCTAATTCCATCTTTTGCAACAATGCAGATTGAATACCTCCATTTTTAAGTCCACACACTAATCGATCACGCAACGCTGATTGAAAAAAATCGTCAAAATTACAGGAGGCCGCTAACTTCCGAAGAGCTATGACATAATCGCGCACTGGTTCTTGAGGATATTAGGGTACGTTATTATATTTTTCAAGAGCTTTACACACGACATAAAAAGTTTTAAAAAGTGTTTTGTTGTATCAACGAATGTTTTAAGACCATTTTTGCTCTATTTTAACTTTCAATTATTTGGCCTGCACTTTTACCTTCTCTTTAAATGCAAGACTGGTTCAAATTGCTTCAAACTTGAAAGCATTATGACCAGCAAAATTATTTTTAAGGACGTAAAAAAAAATTCTAAATGAATTAATGTCTTCGATCTGATAATTATTGTCTAATTATAAAATTTAATCCGACCAAAATTTACAAACTATTGAAAACGTAAGAATACGGAAAAAGTATTAAATGGAAGAATCCACAGCTGCGTATGTATTTCTATAAATAATTTACTGCGGATGTTCATTACCTGCCATTTACTCGCCATACTGAACTTTTCAAATGTATAATAAAAATTTCTGTTAAGCAGACTTGTCTCATACTTAGGCTTTACAGCTGGTTTAACGAATAATTTTAATATTATAGTTAAGATAGTTTAGCTGTTATTTTGAATTCGCTTGTGTTAAACACAGAAGCTCAAAAATCTTTATGCAATTTTCTATAATTTTAACATACTCGACAACAAAAAAACTTATTTTTGGTTTTATCAATAACAACATTTTATAGTGGTTCAATTAAAGATTTATGCAATATGGATTTAAAAACTTTGGTAGGCACTTACATAAATCGAGTTTCGTATATGTTAAAACATAAAAGCTTGTAAAATTAGATACACTTTTAACAATAAAAAGTGTCATTATTGGAATTGGGCTCAAACCGAAGATTTCACAAAAAGGGGAATCTAAACATAATTAATTTACACAAGACTTTACGATCCTCATTTGACCAATAATTTATTAATTTGCCATGCGATACTAATGATAGATACATTTTTTCTCATTCCAGGTAAATTAAACAACATAACATACCAGCAGGAAGCATCTCATTGAGTACAGAGGTTCGTATATGGATAAGTGCGTAAATAACTAAAATTAGTTTCAACATTGCATCTCAGATTCCAGACAGTCTGGCCTATATAAAGATAGACTAACTTATTTTAGTCAAAGCGTTGAGTTGGAACGAAATATTGTTCTAAACTATACCCCAAAGTATCCAATGTAAACAAAATACAATAAATTTGAAAATAATTATTTTTCCGGTATAATAATAACATCAACCTTATGCTAAACATAATTTAATTTTTTTATTCTGATGTTGATTAAAAACAACAAAAAAAAGCTTTTAATAAATTTTGTATTCTAAAAATAACAAAACAAACAATAAACTAACAACAACATTATGCATGCAAATATATAAACGTTACGGATATAATATTGCAAATAAATATTTAGACTGTTCGGAATTATTTTTTTTTTTTGCATAGTTCCATATACATGGTAAATGTACACAATTTTTCAATTAAATGCAATATACAAAATTTTTGTTGTTGTTATGTTAGCTGTTGTTCAACTATACATTTATATATAATAATAATGTGCATTTATTTTGTTTAAAAATATGGAAAATATGTTATATCGCTTACCTATGCATACATAATATATACAGGATGGTTTTAATTTTAAAAGTTTAATAATTAAAAGCTTTATATACAGTTTATGTACCTATTCAGCGTTAAAAAAAAACTTGTATGCTGCGTCGCGATGCTATAAACAAATATAGTTGCGATTCAAGTGGAAATTCAAAGAGATTAAACATTTGCTGTTTTGAACAAAATTTGTTTGGTTTTAAAAATTTTCTAGCCTTTAAGCATATCCTGTGTAAATTATTATTTATTATTTATTTAATTCGTTTGGCATTGCATGAACAGATATTTTTATTTTTTGTTGCAGATAAATTTTTTCATTTAAAGTTTATAGTATGTTAACTTTCATATTGAAGAGCATAAAACTATGTACAGGTAAAATAAAAATAAACCTTGAATGCAAAAAAAAAAACTTTACCTGTGTGCCTGATTGAATATATACTGAAATGTGAAGGAATGTTTATAGTTTATAGTTTTGTTTATGATGATGTCCTTGTGAATTATACTCGAATTTCAATGGATCAATGCTTGAAACATATCTGCACACAAAACGACCATAGAGTTTATGTTTTTTATATACCTGTGGTTGGAGGTGGTTTGTTTGATGTACGATATTATTCTAACACAGGAATTTAATTTGTTTTTTTAAGTGGTAAAGTGTTGAAAAACGGTACAGGCGGATACAATTTATCTAACTGTTTTATAAGGTTTTTTTGGAGGTAGTTTACTTAATATAAGATTGTATTCCAAGAGGTATTCTACGAAATGTAACAATATTAACCGATATTTAGACCAATCAATTAAATATTCTTGTTTGACAAACATTTTAGCTAATTGCTTTTTCCATATATTGGCAACCTGCAGACACAATTTCATTTAATTTTCTGACACTCGAGAAGGAGAACTAAATAACGACCAATTCGATAAACTAATCATAAGCTATAATAGAATTCAGAAAAACTTGTTTGGCGAATATCGGATTTGACGTTTTCAGCCACCCTGCTTGCCTGGCGTGGGAGGTAACAAAAAGGAATAGGACACCACAGCTATTTCCAATTAGGACAATTATCAAGGAAAGCACAGTCATCGTGAAATGTGAGGACATAAATAACATAACTATATAGTAAAATATGAGCTAGAATCCTGTCATATCGTCGAAAAGTTCAGTGTTCTAAAGAATACAGTTACTAAAATTAATGGGTATACAGATGAGGAAGCATTACCCCATACGACAGACCTAAAAATGTGAATGAGTTAATATTGCAAACAGCTTAAATGTAATGAATAATTTGTTTTAATGTAATGCTACAGAAAGGATGGTTGTAGACCTGGGCAATGATGTAGATGGAGTGTTATCACACGAGTTCTAGAGTTATTATGTGACACGAAATTAATTGCTGGCTATTCTGTTGAATGCAAATTTGGCTGGTATGTGTCAGAAATGGTGGGTTAGCAATATCTCTCTTCATTTAGAATTTAAATAAACTTTGGAATTTGACGAAAATATCAGACTTTGAATGAATTGTAAACTCCAGACTTTGATAAAATAAACAGAATTTGATTTAATTAAATTGAGAAATTTGGTAAAATCTTCAGTATTTAATTAAACATTATATGATTAAACTACAGCATTTGATAAAACTAAACTTTAAAAATTGCATAAACTTTGAAATTTCAAAGCAACTTTCTTTAAATTTTACAATTGAATAACCATTTAAGAAGTTTTAAAAAATTTAGAATTTGAATAAATTTCAAAATTTGATTAAACTTAATTGCTTTGGATAGTTAAGTATGAATTTTTAGAATTTTAAGAAATCTTCAGAATTTACAGAAAACTTTCGAATTATTTTAAATTTTAGTATTTGATGAAAACCTTAGAATTTGATTGGATTAACCTGATGAGATTTTTAAATTCTTCGAAATTTTATTATATTGTAAAAGTACTTCAAAATATGTTTAGTTAGAGAATTTGAATCAGATTAAACTTCAGAACGGAATAACAACTTAAGAAGACAAGCAAATTTTATCAAAACTTTAGAATTTAATTAAATTTTAAAAATTGATTGACGTTCAATGATTGTTTAAAACTTCAGACTTTGATTAACATACATCTGGTATATTGATAAAACCTCCAGAATTTGATTAAACTTTAAAAATTTATTCAATAGTTCATTTTATAAAAGCTTTAAAATTTGATAAGTATCTCAAAATTTTATTGAGTTCAGTTGATAAACTTGGTCAAATTTTCAATATTTTATTAAAATCTCAAAACTGTATTAAAATTTGAGAATCAAAATAAATTTCGGAATTAATAAAATTTCAGAATTTTATAAAAGTTTATTGTTTCATTAAACAATAGAATTGGGTAAAATCTTATGAATTAGTTTAAACTGCTGAATTTGATTTAAATTTCGAAATTTTACTGAACTTCAAAATTGATTAAATTTTTGGAATTTGAATAAACTTCAGAATTTTATTTTAATTTCAGAGTTTGGTTAAATTTCAAGATTGGTAAAAACTTTAGAATTTGATAAAACCATCAGATTTTTATTGAAATTAGTAAATAATTTTAGATAATTCTTCAAAATGTTATTAAACTTCAGAATTTAAAAAAAAGTTAGTTTGAAACATCTAAAAAAAATTAGTTTGAAAATCCTGTAAATTAAAATTTAAAAAACTTCAAAATTAGTTCAACAACAGAATTTAAAAAAAAAATTCTTAATGCACAATAAGATAACAAATTAATAATTTTCTCAAACCTCAAAATTTGATTAAAAATTCAGAATTTCATTAAATTAGCAAATTTGATTAAATTATAGAGATTTATTAAAGTTTCAACTAAACTTCAGAATTTTAAGATACATAATTCCAAATTTGATTAAATTTTGGAATCATAGACAAACTTAAAAATATGATTAAACTGTATGACTTGATAAAACTTCAGAATTCGAAAAAAGTTAGAATTCTATTAAACTGTAATAGGTACTAACTAAATTTCAGATTTTGAAAAAGTATTAAAATTTTAAAACTTTAAAATTTGGTGAAAACTTTAAGATTTTGTTAATTTAAGAATTTGAATAAATTTCATTAGTCGCTAAAAGTTAAGAATTGTATAAAACTTGAGAATTTGTTAGAATTTTCAGAATTTAATAAAACTTTCAGAATTTATTTGAAAGTAAAAGTTTTAAATCAAATTTATATTGATGTATTCTCATCCTGCATGTAAAAGACTTAACATTAGTCGCTAAAAGTTAAGAATTGTATTAAACTTGAGAATTTGGTAAAATTTTCAGAATTTAATAAAACTTCAGAATTTATTTAAACTTTAGAATTTGATGAAAGCCGTAGAAAATATTGTTAAAACTTTAGAAATGTTTTAAAGCTCCAGAATATGATTAAACTATAGAATTTAATTGAATTTTGGAATAATCTAAAAGCATAAATATTATAAATTGGAATTAAACTTCCGAATTTGATAACATCTTAGGAATTGGTTTAATCCGTGGATTTTAAAAACTTTGGACTTTGACTAATTTTTAAATATTGATTAAATTTTAGAATTTGATTAAAGTTTACAATTTAATTATAACTTCAGAGTTTGATTAAATTTTAAAAACTGATTGACGTTCAATGATCGAAACCTCCAAAATTTGAATAAACTTTAAAAAATTATTCAATTGTTCACTTTTGGAAATTTGATAAGTATTTCAAAATTTGATTGAGGAAAAACTTGGCTAACTTTTAAATATTTTATTAAAATCTCAAAACTGTATTAAAATTTGAGAATAAAATTAAATTACAGAATTGATAAAATTTAAGAATTTTGTAAAAGTTCAATGTTTCATTAAACAATAGAATTAACTAAAATCTTATGAATTAGTTTAAACTGTCGATAACTGTTAATTTCAAAGTTTGGTTAAATTTAAAATTTGATAAAAACTTCAGAATTTGATAAAAACATCAGATTTTTATTTAAATTAGCAAATAACTTTGGATAATTCTGCAAAATTTTATTAAACTTTAGAATTTAAAAAGAAATTTACTTCGAAACTCAACTAAATACTCTAACAATCTTGAGAACATAATAAAATCCTATAAATTAAAATTTAAAAAACTTCTAAATCTGTTCAACAACAGAATTTAAGAAAAAAAAATCCTAATTCAGAATTACAATATATAACAACATAATAATTTTCTCGAACCTCAAAATTTGATTAACAATTCAGAATTTCATTAAATTAGCAAATTTTATTAATTTTAAAAGATTTTTTCAATTAAACTTCACAGTTTTAAGACACTTTAAAAATTTGATTAAATTTTGGAATCATATACAAACTTTAAAATATGATTAAACTGTATGACTTGATAAACTTCAGAATTCGAAAAAATTTAGAATTTCATTAAACTTTAATAGGTACTAATTAGATTTCCGATTTGAAAAGTATTAAAATTTTAAAACTTCAAAATTTGGTGAAAACTTTAAGAATTTTTTAATTTAAGAATTTGAATAAATTTCATTATTACTTTGAATATGATATTTTTAATTGTAAGCATAACTTATTGTTTTTATGAATTTTGCAGTGGTATTTGATCCGCCTTGCCTTTTATGTAATACATAAAAGTTCAAGCAATATTCCAACCGAAATTTATATTGATATACAACCTTGATCCAAAAATTCCCGGAATAACCACCGTGTGGCGCTCCCATCGTTCCGATCTGAGTTCCGTTTTTTTTGTTAGGTTGGTACATCTGTTGTTGATATTCCCTCTAAATCTTAGCGTCATAGCTTGACATTTGCAAATGTTACGTAGTCAACAGTACATCAATCTCTGTGTCTTTTGGCGATTATTTACAATTTTAGAAATGGATTTAAATTTGCAACAACGAACTAGTATTAAATTTTGCGTAAAAAACGGATTTAATGGTGCGCGAACGTTGGAAATGTTGGAAAAGTGTTTCGGCAACGATTCTCTAAAGAAAACGGCCGTTTACCAGTGGCACAGGAGCGATTTAAATGTGGTCGTGAGTCAATCGAAGATAATGAACGCAGGGGCAGACCATTGACATCGAAAACCGACGAAAACATTGATAAAGTAAAAGAAATGTTTCAGAGAGATAGCGGAGGACTTGAACATTGCCTATGGATCCGTCCAAGACATTTTGGTTAATGATTTGGGTTTCCGTCGTGTAGCAGGAAAGTTGGTGCCAAAAGACCTCAATTTCATGCAAAAAAGAGACCTTGTTGACATCGCAAAAGACATGATTTGCGAGGCTGAATCCGATCCCACATTCATCAAAAGGATCATAACTGGAGACGAGACGTGGATCTTAATTTTGAGTAAAAAAAAATTAATTGTAAGTGACACTTACTGTTTTTATGAATTTATTAAAATAAACGTCAGTGATGTTTGATCCGTTAAGCTTTTAAAGTGCAACAATTTTTTTCTGGCAATCTTTGAGAAGTTTTAAACCAAATTATTATTAATGTATTCTCTTCTTGTATGTAAAAATCTTTATTTAAGCTAAACTTACTGTGTTTTCTGATTTGATCCGCTATGCTTTTAAAGAAATACTGAAAATTTCAGGCAATATTTTGAGCAGCTTTAAACCAAATTTATCTAAATATATTCTCTTCCTGCATGTAAAAATCTTTATTTTGTATCAAACATTTCTTACTGTAAACGACACTTACTGTTTTTATGAATTTTTTAAAATCACCATCATTGATGTTTGATCCATTAAGCGTTAAAAGTGTTAAACAAATTTTTCTATCAATCTTTTAGAAGTTTTTAACAAAATTTTATTGATGTATTGTCTTCCTGCTTGTAAAACCTTTACTTTATTTACGAAATTTTTAATTGTAAGCTAAACTTACTGTTTTTACGAAATTACCAGCATAGCCATCAGTGGTATTTGATTTGCTATTCGTTTAAAGTAACACAGTCGATTTCAGGAAATATTTGAGAAATTGTAAACCAAATTTATGTTGATATATCCTCTTCCTGCATGTAAAAACCTTTATATTATATAAACAATTTACCAGTGGTAAACAATTTTAATTAAACTAAATTTATATTGATGTGTTCTCATCCTGCTTGTAAAAAATTTTACATTTTGTAATTTCAAGCTAAACTTATATTTTTATGAATTTATTAAAATCACCAAACAGTAGTATTTGATCCGTTAAGTGTTAAAAGTGGCAAACAAATTTTCCTTGCACTATTTGAGAAAACTTAGCTGACATTTATATTTAAGTATTCTCTTCCTGCATGCAAAAACATTTACTTTGTATACGAAATTTGCAATTGTAAGCTACAATAAACTGTTTTTATGATTTTGTTAGTGTTATTTCTTCCGCTATGCATTTAAGGTAATACAAAAACTTTTAGGCAATATTTCAGAAGTTTTAACCTGAATTAATGTTGAAATATAGTATTTTCTTCCTGCATGTAAAAATCTTTATTTTGTATCAAACATTTCTAACTGTAAAGGACACTTACTGCTTTTATGAATTTATTAAAATCACCATCTGTGGTGTTAGATCCGTTAAGTGTTAAATGCGGTACACAATTTTTGCTAGCAAAATGATATGAAATAACATTTAAAAATTTGTTTGAGTTATTTTTGGGGTAAATGAATAAAAAATGAAAATTTCGAGAATTATATCACTTTTAATTTGGGTGATTAACTTTAATTATTCTTCAATTCTTCTCAGGGTATTCCCTGCAGCCTAGTTGCTAAATTTGAAAACAAGGAATAAAATTTTAGGCCCGATTTTACCAAGGGTAAGGATTAAAATTGTGTTCGGCACACCAGGGTAGCAAATTACAATTTTTTTTTTATCTATTGTACCAATAAAACTAAGAAACACATTTCTGTACTCAATAAATCACTGTTAGTCAGCAGTAAATTTTACTTAACGTCACCATACAAAATTCAAAAACCCTGTCAAGGCTAATGAAATTAAAGGTTATTTCTTTTATTATATACTACACATAAAATTAGGTTACTCGCATATTAAATGGATAAAATATACAATTAAGAACAAAATCGTGACTAATAAAAACATTTCGTATTACTACTTCGTATATCTCTCACCAAGCAAACAATCGTATCGGAAAAATAATGTATAATATAGATATATCCATGGAAAAATTAAATGTAAAAGGGGATCCATATTAACTAAGCTTTATGGCATTTCATCGAAAATCTTTTATGTCACCCGAGAATAAAATAAAAAATTAAAAGATCCTTATCGCATACACCACACTACAACATGTATTATGTCTATTGCCCTCAGTAGAATTTCATTTATTTCCATTAAAATCAACATAAAACGAAAATATTAAAGAAACAACAAATTCATATACAAATACACATACAAAAACAATGTCCAGACATTGTCTGGTTATTTGATATTTTGGACAATAAACCGAACTTATTTATGCTGGTCATGTTCATTAGAAAAAAAAATAAAAAATTTAATAAGTAAAATTAGTCTATCTATAGCTCCTTATATAATAGAATATAGGTATTTTGGAAATATGTGTGTGGGTGTGCGTGTCTCATACATATGTGTATATAAATAATAAAATGAAAACAATAAAATTTGATAGTATTAACATAATTATTGGCTTATTGTATATATACCTTTAGGGGAATAAGATTTGTCACAAGGAATTATATTTTGTTTATATATTAGATAACCCTTGGCTATGTTACCGATATATTGGGTGTGTAGTGTATGCTGTATTTAATTTGCTTTAATCACTGACATAAACATTAATAATAAAAGAAAATAGAAACATTTCACTTTACGATACTCTGGAAAATGGTGATTTAATTTAATAATTACGATGGGGACCTCCATTTTCCAGAAGATCTTAGAATTATAAACGTTCTGTTTCGTGAATTCTCTTTTGACAAAAAACTCAAAATATATACATCCATTGTTGTTTGTACCATATCTTTAAATCCGTAGTATTTGTTTTTCTGGTACTGTCTTGTAATGCCCCTAATTCCACTTGTAGTTGCCTCCACTCTTAGATACTCCCAATGCTTCAACTTCGAGAATTTTTTAAAAGTTCACAAAACGTCATTCCTAATTTCCAAAACTGTGGTTTAATCAAACTTTGGAGTTTTTATTCAATTGTAACATTTTGCCAAACTATTTTGTTTTTTTTTTCATATTCTAATGCTGTGATTAAATTCTATTGGGGGGCGAGTAGCAGAGACAGCAGAGACAGCAGAGACGCAAAGATTTCAACAACAACGTCAAGCAACACTAGCTACAGTTAGTACAAATTTTCGTGACCGCATGGGAACATAATGATGGAACGAAATCTCGCCCCCCTCACAACCGCCGATGGATTATATGGTGGAGCGAAAAATAATAGTTGTTATCTCAGCTTTTCAGAAAAAAGAACTTATGGCACCAGGAAATTGTGTTGTCATTGTGCTAACCGATCGCTTGGTGTCTGTAACCAGGTCGAGTCTGTCCCTTATAATAATCCTATCCAATCCTTCGGTTTTGTTATATGTAAAAAGGGTGAACGGATGCTGCCTGGGGAAGGGTGCGCATATCACACTGTTAAACTTATTTGGTTATCGATGTGAAGCCTTTTCTCTACGGGGTTTGGCTTCATGAAGAATGGTGTCGTGTTTGTAACATGGGTGGGTATAGTGGTGTGGTATTCGCATTTATAATACGGGAGACCTAATGCTTGATCGTACATTTGAAATCAATCAATTGTGTAACATTTTACCAAACTATTAAGTTTTTTTTTCATATTCTAATGCTGTGATTAAATTCTAATGTTCAACATATACTTAACTTATTATCTAATTACGAAGTTTAACTAAACTTTTAAGTTTGATTAAAATTGTAAAATTTAATTAAATTCTAAAGTTTTGAAGAATTTGATGTTCGGCAGTTTACTAAAATTTAAATGCTTTTAAAACTTTGAAAAAAAATCAATATCTAAAAATTATCTATATTTAAAGCTTTTATAAAATCATGAAGTTTAAACAAATTCTAATGTAGTGATCAAATACTGAAATTGACTCAAATTTTGAAACTTTATATTTAGTCTTAAAATTCTTAAGTTTAATCGTATTGTAAAGTTTTTCTTTAATTCTGAAAAAAAAAAAAAACCAATTCAATTCCATCAAATTCTGAAATTATAATAAATTTTATAGTGTTAGGCAAATTCGAGAAGTTTAATCAAATTTTAAAGTTTAACTATTGTATATTCCTCTTAAACATTAACCACAATTTCAAAAGTTCAATTAAACTTAAATTCCGATTTGTTTTTAAATTCTGAAGTTTTATTAAGTATCGCAATTTAGTATAATTTAGATATTTTTGTAAGATTCAGTTTAATCAAAATTTAAAGTAATTGTCAAATTTAAAAATTAATTAAATTCTAATGCTTTCATAATTTCATTTATTAATTTTTTAAGTTTAACAAAATTATGAAATTTTTATCATATTCTGAAGTTTAAAGAAATTTTTAATATGTAATAAAATTCTGAAATTTAATAAAAATTTTAATTTAGAATATTTTTAAAAATTTGAATAAATTCTCAAGTTTCTTATAATTCTTAACTTTTTTAACCAATTCTGAAATATAAACAAATTGAGTAAAATTCTGGAGTTTTTAACTAATTTTGAAGTTGGATCAAATTTTAATGTCTTTTTCAAACTCGGAAGCTTTTTAATTTTAATAGTATGAAAATTCCAATTTCTTTAAAATTCTTAAGCTTTGTCAAATATTGTCGTTCAAAATATTATTACAGGTTATATATATATATATAATTCTGAATTTCAATCAAATTCTGAGGTTTTGATTTAATTTTGAGGTTTTAACAAATTCAAAAGTTGTTTTCTGATTATGAATTATAATCAAAATAGGAGTGTTTTTTCAAATTCTAGATTTAAACATACTCAAAATTTTAAACAATTCATCAATTTTGTTTAGCAAAATTTCAAACAATTCATCAATTCTCTCTAATAAACTCAATTGAAAATGAGATTTTTATCCAAAACTTAATCCTGAAGTTTAATCTTATTTTAATCTTTTTACACAATTCTTAGGATTAGTCAAATACTGAACATGTTATGAAGTTCTTCCAATTAATTAAACCTAATTCTGCTTTTTATCAAATTTTAAGTTTTTATCAAAATTGAAATGTAGATATAATTAAATTGTAAACTTTAATCAAATTCCAAAATTTAATCAATTTTTAAAAATTAGTGAAATTAGGAAGTTTAATCCTAATTTATAATATTTATGCTTTTATAATATTCTGAAATTTAATCAAATTCTGTAGTTTAATCATATGCTGGGCTTTAAAACAATTCTAAAGTTTTAACAATAGTTTCTGAGGCTTTCATCAAATTCCAAAGTTTAAATAAATTCTGAAGTTTTATTAAATTCTGAAAATTTTAACAAATTCTCAAGTTGAATACAATTCTTAACTTTTAGCGACTAATGTTTAGTCTTTTACATGCAGGATGAGAATACATCAATATAAATTTGATTTAAAACTTCTCAAATATGGCCAGAAAAATTTGTTTACCACTTTTAACGCCTAACGGATCAAACATCACTTGGTGATTAAAAAAATTCATAAAAACAGTAAGTGTCGCGTACAATTAGAAAATTTTTAAACAAAATAAAATTTTTTACATGCAGGAAGAGAATATATCATCATAAATTTGTCTAAAACTTTTTAAATATTGCCTGAATTTTTTAGTATTACCGTAAAGGCCTAACGAATAAAATACTACAGGTGTTGATTTTGATAAATTCATAAATACAGAAGTTTAGCTTACAATTCGAAATTTAGTATCTAAAATAAAATATTTTACATGTAGGAAGAGAAAACATAAATATTTATTTAGTTTGAAACTTCTGAAATAGTGCCAGAAATGTTGTTTACCACATTCAACGCTTAACGGACCAAACACTACTGATAGTGGTTTTAATTATTTTTTAAAACCGTAAGCTTTGCTAACAATTAGAAAATGTTGATACAACATACCGATTTTTACATGCAGGAAGAGAATATATCAAGATAAATTTGATTTAGAACCTCTCAAATAATGCCTTAAATTTTCAGTATTACTTTAATCGCATACCCGATCTAATACCACTTTCTCGTAAATTCATAAGTTCTATAAGTTTAGCTTACAGTTAGAAAATTCGTGTACCAAGTTAAGATTTTTATATGCAGGAAGAGAAAACATCAATATAAATTTAGTTTAAAACATCTTTAATAGTGCCGCAAAAAATTGTTTAGCACTATTAACGCTTAACTGATGAAACGCCTCCTAAAGTGATTTGGTAATTTCATAAAAACTATAAGTTTCGCATACAATCAGAAATTATTTACAAAAAATAAAAATTTGTACATACAGAAAAAGACTAACACTTGTCCACTTGTCGTTTAAAACTTGTCAAAAATTGCCTGAAATTTTCAGTATTACCTTAAACCCTTAGCGGATCAGTTACCACTATTCTGACAAATTCATAAAATCAGTTAGTTTAGCTTACAATTAGAAATTTCGTACACAAAATAAAAATTTGTATATGCAGGAAGAGAATATTTCAATGTTACCTTTGTTTGCAACTTTAAACGCCTATTGGGTTAACTACCCTAGGTAGTTTTGCACTAGGTATAAGGGTTATAAGGGTTGTTTAAGTTTCCAAATGTTTTGAAAGTATTCGTTTAAATATTAGGAATATCCTACAAATTATGTTTTACTTTAGACATAACATTCTAAATTTATCACCTTTGCTAAATTTAGTTATTGTTTTTACTGTCCGCATCGCTTTCGTATTACCTGTATAATAATTAAACATTGACAAATTATTATTGAATTTTTTATTTAACTTCTAATCGCTGAACTCTTCTTAATGACCTTAATAACAAAATTGATTTATCTTAACAATTCAATCTTTAATAGTCCTCACCTTATTCTAATGCAATCAATAAAATACAAGTTCCACAAAATAAAAAATCGCTTTAATACTAAACGAAAAATTTTATCTATTCGCCAACAGAAACCATAAAAAAAAATCAATAGACTAACTACAGTTTACAGAATTAAATTCCATTCCTGGAGCACTCAGGTTACACGATATACGGTTAAACCAATATACTAAAATAACGTTAAAATCAACACAACAGTGATATAGCTGTATACCTGTGCGATATACCTATTTATACCACAAATTTTTTGTTCACACAATATTTCCCAGGTTATCTTCAATAAAATAGAAATGTAAACAACATCGCCTACAAATTCCTCCCTATATCATAAGTGTGATTCCTTCCCGTTGTAACGACGACCAAAATAAAATAAAAATATTCACAAATTATTTTTTGAAAATTAAGCCTCCCGAAAAGTAAATAAAATCCAATTTCGAAAAAAAAACACTTTCGTGTTGTTGTTTTGTGTATACATCTTTTGATTGTCGTCGTTGAATAAAATCTATTTCGATTTAATATATTTGGGGATTGGGCCGAAGGTGGATCATAATGGTTTGTAAGTATGCCTGTATGCGTATTTATATGTAAGGCCCATAAACAAAATAGTTGTTCACATCTTTTTCTCGTTTGGCACACAGTGTGTATATGGATTTCAAGGATAAAATAATGAGTTGATACGGAAAGGGTATCTAACTCGCTGTGTGTCTGTTTATTTGTATAATATTATACAGATCCGTATATGTAAGTTTTGTCGTTTGTAATAAAAGTCAAATTAAGGATAATCCTTGAAAACGTTTTTTTTTTTGCCTACTTCTCCGTACAAATAGATCTACTGTTTGTCTATGTGGATTCGCAGCTGTATATTTTACATAATAAAAGTAAGGATATAAAATAAGCATCTTATCTCTTAAAGAAGGATATTTTATAACTAAGAAAGCAACCTTTAAATTTATAAGCATAATAGTGGTGTGCCTGCAATTTATTTCGCAATGATATGATTATTTTATTGTCTCGATACATAATTACGTAACAAAAATTTTAGAAATTCTAATATTCCATATCGTTAAATCTAAACTTTCTTCCGTAGCAGCAAACTCATACCTTCTAAGAATTTACAAAAAAAAAATGTTTTTTAACAATACACAAATGAAAATATAAAAACAAACAAAACTAGCAAAAAAAAAAAAATTAGAATTCAAAAATATTTTGTCGAAAACAATTCCAAAATATACATAAAAAGAAAAATCGAACAAAAATTTAATAACTTTGGTACATGACAATATATCACTGATAAAATTATTTTCGACTCTCAATTTTTGTTGTTGTCTTGTTCATATAAAATGTATTCTCGAAAAACTAAAAATGACAAAATTTTTGTTCGTTAACAGACAGGATACATAATATATAAGAAAATTATTTTTAAAAAGAAGTCTGGCAAAGTTATATGTATGTATGTGTGTAGGCGATTACGTAGGGGTATGGTAAAAATAGAAAAACTTTTTCATTTAAATATCGAAGCTCACAAACAAAAAAAAAATAAACAAGAAAATATTTAAAAAAAAAAATTCTATAATAATTTTCATCTGTCAAAAAGTTTAAACATTTCTGTTCGACTCGATTTTTATTTTTTATATTTTAAATATTTATCTATTTAGAACAAAAGTTTTATGTTGGTTTATGGATAAATTATAAATGCAATAAAGTATGGGAAAAATATTTAGTCCGGTTGGGCTATGTTTATAGTAGTCAATATTTGGTCATATTGTATATGGTTTGCTGAAACTAAACAGTCATTAAAACGTATTTTATATATGACATGCCACGATGGTTATTACTGGATATGGGTCAGACCGAACGAATTGCAATTTGCAATTGGCAAACAAATTTGTGGGAATCTATGAAATTTTAATTTACTCTTTTGCACAACTTCACTGACTATATTGTAAAGTCTTAGTTAGTGTAATGTTCTCAGTAATACAATGATGCTAAATATTTGTTCAGCAATTTGAACGAAAACATTTGTAGGTACCTCAACGAGGTAATTAACTCTGTTGAGTAGTGCCATTAAATATCATTCGGAAAGTTTGAACCAAACAAAAATTTAATAATTCAGCACCATTACAATTCGTGGGCCACGGATCCACAAGTAGAATAGTGAATTTATTGGATTTTACATTTTTTGTTTTTGAAGTGATTACATTGTGATTGTGTCCCAATATCCTGTTAGAGAAATTATACTCTGACTCAAAGCATATGTGGTCTCAATCAAGTGCGTCAAAGCATAACCTCAGTTTAGATAAATTTTTCGATATATTGGCTAAACGGAGTGACGCGCTATCGAGAATAAAGCGTGCGGTTAAAAGAGATCGTTCAAAATCACAAACAACAAACAGTCTTATTGCCAGTGAACATCATCTATTGTGGAACTGCATTAAATTTAATGAACTGAATGGTATACACAGAAGAATGAAGAAAATTCATAAAAAACAAGTAATCGGTGTTTAAATTGTCTACGCAATCTTCAGAATGCATTTAATTGTTTGTCAAATAAAAGATGCTAGACTAATCGGAAAAAAAGATTATTTTCTAAAGGTCTTCAGCTATGCCAAGCTGTTATTGGTTGCTGCTAAGAATCTGCGTTTATTTTTTAAGTTTATATTGAAAGATTGCAACTTCCAAGGAAAAACTCCAAGGTGCTGATTATCAGATTGGGTCAGACTGGTACAAAAACGGCGCGAGGTATTACAACAGGCATACTATCTGCACTGTCCACAAGCGATGCTAGAATTAAGCTGGTCCCTTATATTGTGCCAAAGATAATTTTGACAGTCCTACGAACAGAATTAGATGTACATTTCAAGACCCCTGGCAGCATAGTTATATTGATGGGCGCCGAACATGGGAAGAGATATTCTACCAATCGCAATCAATATATTTTTTGGTTAGGTCGTCAGTGAAAAATTAAACCAACCGCTATGTATATTTTGGGAGACGGGGGAACTAAAATCTCCTACCAAAATACTTTGTGAAAAATATGGTACTCAACGACGGTTATATTATTGGGAGATTGTTACAAAATCGCAGAAAAACATTTCCAACCCTTTAACAGAAAATTCAATCCTTTGGAAAGTAAATAATTTGCGAATCCTACTGTTTTCCAAGTACCAGAACGAATCTGAGGAACTTGAAACTCTTTAAATGATAAACTTCTCATTAGAGCTGTCATTCAACAGGGTGTTTATTAAAACCTCTTTAATAGAGATATTGAGAAATGAATCAACAGATATTTACAACTGCTTAACATCAAAGGTATTAAATGATCCTGCGGAGGGAAAACATAAATCTGCCGATAAAACTATACCAACTCAAAACCATCACCTAAGGCACATCTTCGGCACTCTTCATGGCAACACGAGTCAAACAGATTTGTCTTCAAAATTTTTAATGTTTTATAATGGTTCACTCCAGCTTCAGAACGTATTAAAATTCTGTTTCAATGATTGTGGCTAGAAAAATTATACTGGAAATATTATTTGCCGAGCGATAGCTAATACGATTGGCTCATCTTGCGAAACCATTCTAAACTCTTGGAACATATTCAAATTATAAGATGCATTCTCAACCAGTTTATAGCAGAACGATGTTATCAAGCGGATAATATGTCACAATGCCAGTATTCGCGAAAAACCGAGTTGCTCCTCGATCAGAAGTTTGGAATTCGGTGCAGCTGAACTCCTGAGTGAGGGTCCCAACACGGTCAGAGACGTTCTGGATTAAGAAATAGACAGGATCATGGCATGGACTGACTCCATGGTTGTCTTTGATTGGCTTACTTCTTAGATACTCTCAACATTAAGTCGAAATAGTTGAAGACAAGTTCTTTCATCAAAATATTTTTGGATTGGGTAAAGAAGGAAAGAGGAAAAGAGAAAAAAGTTACCCGTTGCTAAATTAGTCCAATGTTTCGGTTGATCGATGGTATTTATTGAGTTGTTGGCCTATAATCGTTCACAATCATAGCTCGGTCTGATGGCGTGACGAGTTTTTTCCCATTATTCCGGTCACTTTCTTCGCATTAGCACAAGAAATTTCGTTTATAACACAAAATTTAAGGAAAAGACCTTGTTCAATAATTTCGGTCATCATAAAACTCGCGGTGCACTGATGAAGTCGACTGACTTAACTAACCGTTGTAAACAAACTGGTTGACAGGTCACTTTCAAAGTTGACATCATAAAGGCAGTCCTACCAATCGAGGAAAACAAAACTTTAGCGCGGGCATTTCAAATTCAAAATTCCCGGTATTTTTTTGACAGAATGTATCTCCAAGAACATTGACTTTGTTTGATTTGTGTAAGATGTACTGACCATGATGGTTATGACTGAACCTTAGTAGTGTATTTTGGCTGGTTCTACCGAATTTAGGATTGGGATTGATGACGTAATAGTAAACATTACAGACATACTTTCTGGCGTAAACTCAGCATACATTCAGGTGGTATAGCACACATTCAGGTGGTAAGTTATATTACAAGCATACTTTCAGCGGAATTTCAGGGGCCCACAGATCCTGTAAGCGATAAACAGTTTTAAACCATCTAAGTCGCCTGGACTCGATGGTATTATCCCAGCGGATATTCAACAAACTACGGATCTAACAATTTCCTCGTTAGAAGTAATTTTCAAAGGCAGCCTAGAACAATGTCACATTCCTAGTAAATGGACAAAAGTGAAGGTTATTTCCATACCTAAGGCGGGAAAACGCTCACACTGCAATCCCAAAGGCCTTAGACCGATTAGCTTGTCTTCCTTCCGTTTTAAAACACTGGAAATACAAAAAGAAACTCATATTAGAGGCACAATTGTGCCGGAAAAGCTGTCCATATCTCAACAAAAGATCAAGACTTGGTGTCTACTCACATGACTACTATCATAGTTGCGAAGACGAAAAGGAGGAAGAGACAGTACTTCATCTTCTTGGCACCTGCCCTCGCCTGGCACGAAACAGACTAAAGTTTCTGGAGGTACCGCTCTTCAAAGACCTGACAGACCTCTGTAGGATGGACGTCAGGAGTATTCAGTGCTTTGTTAACAGCTCAAAATGGTTTCAACGAGGAGCTGGAGGAAACTATTATTCGTGGTAGGCTACGGACCATTTTTGTGTATATGCCTGGTCCTAGTGGATCGCCACCCAAACTTAAACATAACCTTCGTGGGAGATTTAGGTGTAAATTGCATATATTAAGGGTTAATTTATAATCATACTTTCAGGGGAATTGTATAATTCACGTTTTACCACCTGAATGTATGCTATTACCGCTGAGTGTATGGGTTTACGCCTGAAAGTATGCTTGTAATATAACTTACCATCGTAATGTGTGCCATACCACCTGAATGTATGCTCTTGCCCAAGAATGTATGTATTTGCCTCTGAATGTATATTATTATCCCTAAATGTATGTGTTTACCCCTGAATGTCACAGACAAGTATATTGGATCTTAGGAATTAATCGGTTAATCCAACATATTGTTAGAAAATGTGTTATCTGCGCACTATAACAAGGAGAGTGGACAAAAAAGGAAGGGCCTACGTATGGATATTTTGAATTAGCACAAAAGCGATTTATATTGAAGTTGTTAATGAATTGACAACCGATGAATTTTTGGTCGTTCTCGAGCGAGAAATTTGTTCTGGTAAGAAGTTTGTGTGAGCTGCTAGAATGCTATATAGGAACAGTTTAAATTTGTAAAGGCGAATTGCAACCCAATTTCGGAATTTTTGCTGAAAAAATACACCAGATACTGTTAGTATTTTAGAAGCTGCAGACTACAAGCAATGAAATATCAAAATCACAAGATACTAATGCGCTTATATTAGCACATTTTATTATATTCTTGTTTGGCCAAATTATGATGTCTTCATGATAGTGTTGATCGTCGAGTGGATCGCTCGATATTTTATAGATTGCCGGGAATCTGGCTGTAATAACTGCAACTATAGCTAGTTCAATTTTTCTTGTAACTAGATGTGGAAACAGGCAAGTGTAAGGTTTTTTTTCGGTCATTTTACTAAAGGGCTCCACCCACTGAAAAATCGGAATTTTAGAAATAATTTCAAAGTTATTGCTTCGTTTTCATTAAACCGAACTGGCTCTTGACCTAATGCACCATACAATAATTGTTCATGAAAAACTGAGAAAATGTAACTTTCATTGTCTCAGCCAATTAAAAAAAACGTTTTGAATTTTTTTAAATTGAAAATGGTATTGTATGGCACATTCGGTCAAGAACCGGAAAATTTTATTGAAAAATCCGATTTTTTTTATTTTCTTTAGGTTAAGCGCTTTAGTATGACATAAAAAAGCTTCGTAATAAAAAACGGATCTCTTTTAAACTATACTTTGTGAAAGAATCCTTCTCATCCAAGTTTTTGCTACGAAACCAAGAATATTTGGTTTCATTGACAAATTCCATTATTAAAGATTTAATCATAGCCACTATAATGCCAAAAACGAATTTCAAATTTATGACCCTATCACCTTACTCAAATTTCAATGGATTATTTTATAAAAATCCAGCGATACATAGTTAATTGAATTTTTCAGTGGCACTGTTTGGATTTTTGTTCAATTTAATTTAACTTTTCAAACGGAATAAGTAGATAATGCATGTAGCCACTACGGTTTTAGATGCTTAAAAATATAATTTGATTAAAATGGATTTTTCTAAGTGATAAAATACTCTTTTCGGTTTGGTTGCTTTTCTGCGAATGAAAAAACAATGATTTAGTATCTTATTGTATTGCGAAAAACCGGAAAATTTGTCTATTTCTGAAATTTATTATTTAGGTTTTTCTGCAGATTTAGTTTTTTCCTCTTTTATCCTGAAATTAAATTATGATCAAATTGATGAGACTAGTTAATGCTTTTAAGCAGCTTGTAGCGCTTATCTCTTTTATTTTATTATACTATTCTAAGCATTTGAATTTCTTGAGTCATCAGTAAATGAAAAAGTTTAATCAAGCAATTCTCTAGAAATTCCACATTTATGATGTTAACCCAACCCAGAATTTCATTACATGTAATTTTAAAACAACAACAAAAACAAATAAATTGGCTAGGAATACTGTTAAAGTGAGCGAAAGTTTTCAGCCGAAAAAATTAAGTTGAAAAACGATACATGCTTTCATTTTTGTATCTCCAGCATCCCGCGAGCCTTGACTCAATTTATTCAAGCTATCAAGTCGAGTCCCTATACAAGAGATATAATTTGTTAATTGGTATCTTCACTATGGTGCCATTTGGTAATTTAAGAGTTACAATCCTAACTATTCTATCATCTACTGGATAGCTCTGTTATTACCGCTGAATCAATTAAAGGACATTTGTGCGGTAGTAATTATTAATTTGAAATAAGTATCATACCACTAATCTTGAATTTTTGACGAGCATTCTATTTCGGAAATTTGTTTAAAGCTGAGGTATACACCTTCGACCAACGATCACAGAAATGTTGGTATAGTTGCATAAAAAGTTGCATTCTAGTTGTTAATCTGTTCATTCTAAAAGAAGCCAAAATAACTGTACATAATGCCACTGACTTCTGTTGGTATAAGTTTAGATTTTCGAAGTACTGTTGGCTGTACCTATATGTGTCAAGGGTAACAGAGAATCAGTGTACTTAAAAACGTAGTAATCGTATTAGCAGTTTTGTTAAACATAATTTCAATCTTGGCACATAGACGGTCTTTATAGGGTCACTTTTTTTTATGTGCTTAAATATTTTTGAAAATATTGTCTTTGATTCCCCACCAATTGCCAATTTTGTTGTTTACTCGTGGACTAATATCACCAATAAAAAGAATAGAATGTTTGTTAGAAATTTGATAAAAAAGTATCATCCAAAACGATCGTAATTTCATTTACAAATAAAATAAATATCACGTTAAAGAAAGTGACAAAACCGAAATATTGTGTTTTATTATATAAAATCTTTTTAATTGCCAATTGGTATTTGATCCACTACAGAAGTTTATAATATTACGAAGTTATTTAAAAGTTTTAAAATCAAATTTAGATTAAGATATCTACTTCCTGCATGTAAAAATTTTAAATCATTATAAAATATTTCTAATTGTAAGCTAAACTTATTATTTTTATGAATTGACCAGAATTACCAGAATTTGGTAGTTGATCCGCTAGGTGTTTAAACTGGAAGAAAAAAAAATGTGGCAGTATTAGAGAAGTTTTAAATCATGGTGGAGATTCTAATAATGGATTTATAGACGCTTAAAGCGGTTAACATTTTTGCCTAGCATTATTTGAGAAGTTTTACCCAAATTTAAATTGGTGTACGCTCTTCCTAAACAATGGTTTTGGAATATTCAATAATTAGAAACGAGCTCAAGTTCGATCTAAATTATTTTCAGTTTTGTCGTTTTTCATGAAACTCTAATTATTTTCATGAAACTCGTATTTTTACTATAATCAATTTAGTTTTTTGTTACCTTGCAGATTTAGGTTTACATCTCGTCCACTATTTATGATAAACCTTAAGATATAATTCTCAATAATCGGCCCTTGATTCTTTGTGTTTAGTCTCAGTAAACAAAGATTTCTTATATCACAAAATGCCCGAAATTTTCGATGAATTGGCAGATATTAAAACACTACTTTGATTATAGACGTAGAATTTGGAGTATTTCCATGGGAGGGCAAAATAAAAACTATGATGAAATTTAAAACAAAAACAAATATTACGTGCAGCTGAATAAGGTTTGAATGCCACTGGGAATAGTCGAATTTTTATTCGGGAACAGCTTTCCCCATTTAAGGCAAAACTGTTCCGTCAGACACTGGATTTTAAAAATAAACATCACTATAAATATTTGTTGGATTAAAAATGGAAAGATATTTCTCAAAAAAGGTGGCAGTAATGATTATCTTAGTAAAGGGTTTGATTCCGTTTCAAATCAACTGTTATTATTGAAATTTAAAAAAAATGGGCTTGAAGATGATGATCTAAAATTTTTTAATAGCTACATATTTATGAAACCGAAAACAATTTGTTCAGATAAGAAATTCTATTACTAATACGATACAATACATATAACAGTCATTGGTTAAGTGAGCCATTTGATAATATGCAGGATGATATGAATATGGTGAAAAATATGTGAAATCACATATTCTTTATATGGAAGTCCTGTTTGAATTTTATGATTTTTATCATTTTACTTCATCAACTTTTCGAAGAAGAAGTAAACTGCTACTGATTTTCAAACCAAAAAACAAGGAAGATCGTCATACTTCGTTTTAAATTTTATTTTGAGTTAAAAAAAATTTGTAGATTGTCTCCGTTTAAGAATAAAAAAGGTGTAGATTATCATGTTTAAACGTATTTTGCAATAAGATAAGAGAAAAAAAGTACAATTTTGAGAAAATTGAAAAAGAACGTTTTGGCGGCCATTTTGAAAAATAATAAATGGAAGATGGTACCGTTTTTATAATTATTTTAAAATCCCTATCTATTTTTCTGTAAAATAAGCCGAACATTATAATTTTGGGATTTTAGTCTTTTTTGCTACGGTAATAACTACAATACCAAGTGCATGAAATTTTTTAATAATGCACACCCTATATCTTAAAAAACAACAACACCAAAAAAATCAAGTTTCATAAATTGTTTGCTTTACTTAGTGCTACACATTTTAAATATGAAAATCTAAAAGTTAAAACATGACTTCCAAAAATATGTGATTTGACTTATTTTTCACGAGTACATATATTAAAGGCTTGAATCGGCTCATATTAAATACAAAAAAAACTAAATTGATGGTATTTGTAAATATAAACATTAATTCGAATATTTTACAAAATTATGATGTGTATTGTGATGCCAAATTAATTGAGAAAGTTAACAGCTATAAATATTTGGGGGTAGAAATTAATAAGCAACTGAAATGAACTAGACATGTTGATAACGTAAAGAAAAAAATATTGGCTCAAATATGTCGGGAAATAAGCACAAAACTGGTTAAGATCAAAAAAACTGGTTAAGATCAAAATTTAATTATTTCATGGGGGAAATACATTAGCGTTAAAATTAGTACCACCCTCCTGCTTGTAGGTGGGGCTGGGGGTAACTTTAAAACTAAAATATGAACGCCAATTTTTTATTGCAAATTGGGATTCTACGTCTAAAAATACGTAGGATTTAACTGAAATATTTTTTTCGATTCATGACAGATGGCGCTGTAATTGACGATATTCTTTTTCGATTGAAAGATGATTAGGCGAGGGGACTTATGTAAATCAAGGACCCTTTTCCCAGTTATTCGAAATATGCAAAATGAATACATTTTTTGACGACCAATTTCGAGTATTTACAATAAAACCGTGGTATTTTTACTGCAGACGTATTGCAGAATCGTTGGCGTAGGTTCTCTTTAAGAGAAATCGAAAAAGAATATCGTCAATTACAGCGCCATCTATCATGAATCGAAAAAAATATTTTAGTCAAATCCTACGTATTTTTAGCCGTAGAATCTGAATATGTTATAGAAAATAGTAGTTCATATTTTAGTTGTAAAGCTACCCCGCCGCCCCACATACAAGGAGGAGGCGGGGTACTAATTTTATTACTAATGTATTTCCCAACGAAATAATTTAATTTTAATCTTTTCCATTTTCTTCGTAGAGTGCTTATTTTCCGAGATATTTGAGTGTATCAGGTTAAAAAAATCACCCGGTATATTGTTAATTAAAAAAAACCAGAAAACTGACATTTGACATATTTAAATCCTGTTTGGAGTGGTGTAATACAACCAAAATTGCTTTAGCTTTTCATTTTACAGAAACGAATTATGAAATTTATATTTCAGGTGTCACTAAGAACACCGCCTAACGAATTATTTTCTGAATTCCAAACCCTGCCCATTATAGTGGAGAAGAATCCGTTAGTTTTGACTTTCAAAGTTGTATTTAATTTAATAAGGTATAATCTTTAAATAGTTCGAAAAGCAGACTTTCTTCATTATGACACTAGGCGTAAATCAGATATCTATACTTTAACATTTATTACAAATGTATCTGATAGTAATGTACTATATCGTAGTTCACCTCGATTTAATCAGTTACCACCATAATTAGGACATTGGTTTACAATAGTAAATCAATTATGGCGTTTAACCATTTTGTACGCGCACAACAACCAATTGGGTTGAAGTGGTCAATTGAAAATCAGAAGCGAAACTGATGATAAAAGGATGAATACAATTTATTTTGTTGTGTTCGTTATGCTGCGATTGGTCCAGCCAATCACGAGGGGAAAGTCAACCTGTTATATCCGTGCCTTAACGTGACGTTTACCAATTTCATGTTATATAATTTCTCTTTGGTATTCGTCCATTATATTGTGTGCGCTCGACTCATCAACAATGTTTCCGGTTACCTTTTTATAATGAGTGCTGTAAAAGTTAATTGTTGACAATAAAGTCATTATTATAATAGCGTGTTTTGGTGTTTATCAATAATCCTCCTCCATCTATTATATATTACATTGGCGACGAGGATTAGTTGGTTCAGTGTGTTATGGATCAAGCAGCGTTAAATAAAATGTTAAATGATCAGAGAAAATAAATGGAATCGGTGTTGGAAAAAAATCAAACTTGGTTTGAAAGTCACCTAGCAACCGCTGTAACGGGACAGGTGAAAAAGTCTACGATTCCAGTATTCCGACAATTCGATCGGCAGGCAGACAAATGGAAGACGTATCTTTTTCAATTATCCCAATATTTTGAAGCAAACTTAGTGCATGATGATAATACAAAACGAGCACAGGGTGCGGATTCACATTTTAGCAGGGTGCGGATCGGAATTGAATGAAATGTTGGTGAAGTTATGCGAAACAGACGACGTAAGTACATTTTCATGCGAGGATTTAACCTCAAAGCTAACAAATTTTTTTAAATCGAGGCTACACATTCTTGCGGCACGATATAAGTTATTAGGAACGAAAATGCAACAAGGAACAAGGCCAATCCTATTCCGAATGGATCGCCGAGCTAAAGGGCATTACTTGTGATTGTTCTTTTGTTTGCACAAACGAGGCATGCAAACGATCTTATGCTGATGTTATTATTTGCGACGTAATTACATTTAACACGCCACACGAGCACGTTCGGAAAATACCTATGGAGAAGAAAAATCCAACATTATTGAGGAACTCGAGGATATATTGAATACGTACGAGTCAACAGAAAGGGCTATTTCGGTTTTGAAATATCCGAGTCCCAAAAAAAATCACCAGAACTACCGGAAGTCAATCAGGTTGGAAATAAGAACTTAAATTCAAGTAAGAGTAATTGATTTAATTTTTCGAATCGAAAATCTTGCCCGGGATGCGGTATGTATCATAATCGTAGGCAGTGTTTCCGTGCTGAATCAATTTGTAACTGTTGCGAACGAAAAGGTCGTATAGAAAGCGTTTGCTTCTCCAGAAAGAAACAAGGAACCGGTGCCAGTCAAACAAAGTTTCGTTACAACTCTAAAAATAGGATTTATAATCGCAATCGATCGCCGCCTCAAAATCAATCAAAACCTGTTGGCGCAGCTACCCAATTCAATTAATATTCAGTGCCAATGGCTCCTACCGTATATTCAGTAGAGACAAGGCAGGTTCTAGGCTTCGGAGTGCCTAATAACTCAAACGACCATTGGACAGTGGGTGTGGCGATGGGAAAAATATCCACAGAACAAGAGCGTTCTACGCCAGAACGCAAAGGCCAACGGTTTACGTTAAAGCTTGAAGTAAACAAGACAACGATGGAATTTTAAGTGGATACCGAGGCAACAGTCTCCCTAGTCGGGTTGTGTGGGTACCGTCAACTCGGTAGCCAACCTTGTTCCCCAGCTTCAAAAATATTGAAAGTTTACGGCGGAAACGAACTGTCGACTGAGGTCGACTCAACGTTACACCTGCTAGTCGTTAATAGTGACACGGGAAATAACATATTGAGTTTGGATTGGTTCGATGCTTTAAGGTTTTACATTAAACCATCAGTTAAGCAAACATCAGTAGTCCGAAGCGGAGGCTCTCAAGAAGACTTAATATCAGATGCCGCGACGCTCATTCAAAAGCACACAACTATATTTAAAGTTAAACTAGGATTGTGTAATGCATATGTAGCCCGATTTGATTTAAAACGAAACGCTCAACCAAAATATTTTAAGCCTCTTCCTATTCCGTTCTCGCAGATGGCTGCGGTATAAAACGAAATTGGAAGACTAGTTTCGTTGGGAATTCTCAAAGAGCAGCATACCAGTCAGTGAACTGCGCCAATCGTCAGGGTTACGAAGCGAAATGGGACGCTCATGATTTGTGGTGATTTTTATGTAACGATTGGTACCTGATTCGCAGAATAGAGGAGCTTTTTCATAAGCTTCAAGGAGGACAATTTTTTTACAAAAATAGATTTATCGGAGGTATATTTGCAAATTCCATTAATAACGAAGCAAAGAAACTCGCTGTGATTAACACCCCTTTTGGATTATTCCAATATGAGAGACAACCGTTCGGAAGATCCAGTGCACCGGGCATTTTCCAAAGATATATGGAATAAATAATAATGGGATTGCCCTATTGTGGAATTTATTTGGACGATTTAATTATAACCGGACGCGAGATTAATCGATCAATTCAAAAGGCATTTGGCCATCGGGAAGTCAAGCTAATACTATCGAATACTTACCATGGCCAACAAATCTTAAAGAATTGGAAGCTTTCATAGAAAAAATTAACTACTACAATCGGTATATACGAAACTTTTCACAATTAACGGCTCCATTGAATTGGTTGAGGGCCCAGAATATTAATTTCGTCTGGACCAATGAACAGATAAACACCTCATATTTATACAGACGGCTCCGAACAGCCTATTTCAATTGCCTCGAAATCGCTAAGAGATAGTCAGAAAAACTACAGTCAAATCGAAAAGGAAGCTCTTTCGATAATTTTCGGTGTTAAAAAATTTCATCAGTACTAATATGGTCGGCAGTTCGAACTGGTAACAGACCATAAACCGCTCACGACGATTTTCAGCCCAAATAAACAGTTGCCAGAGATGACAATTCAGCGTTTACAACGGTGGGCTATTACGCTAATGAGTTACACATATACACTATTCGGTATAGACCAACCGATCGCCACGGAAATGCAGATGCTTTGTCGAGACTCCCAATGGGTCCTGATAAAGAATTTTACGAGAAACAAAATTCAGGTTTGGAATTTGAACAATTCTGCATGTCATTATTGGACGAATTTCCGGTTAATGCAAAATTAGTGGCTGAACATACACTCTGCAGGGAAGGGTTGGCCAGAAAAGATAGGTTGCAATGACATCGATTTGTTACCTTATTTCCATAGGAGGTTGTCTTTGAATGTACGTACTAACGTTTTCCTGCTACAGACTGATCAACCGCGAGTAGAAGTGCCCAAAACTTTACAAGCCAAACCTTACAAAACTCATTTATGAAGTCGTTGCGAGTTGTATAGTGCGTTAGTCGCAAGCAAGTCATTCGCCGCGAGAGTTTACAAGTTGGCCAACTCCAGTTGCGGCCTGGTCTCGAATTCATATAGTCTATGCGGGCCTATTTTTATTAAGGATATGGCTCATTGAGCAGATACATTTTCCAATTTCCCTTTTGTTATATAGTTGTCATCGTCAACATCCGAAGCGACCATTCATGCTTTGCAAACCATTTTTGCTATCGAGGTTTTGCCACAAACCATTGTTTCGACAATGTAACACCTTTCGGTTCTCAGGAGTTTCAAGATTTTTGTCACCGCAATTCAATCAATCACCTAACTTAGGCACCTTTTCACCCCAATCCCCTGTGCGTACCATTAAAACCGCATTAATTAAAAACCTCGAGAGTTGCACGAATATTGAAATGGCCCTTTTGGTTTACTTATCGACATATCGATCAACCCCGGATAGTTCAGGAAAGTCACCCGCTGAATATTTGCTTGGTAGGCCGCATAGAACGCTGCTATCAGTTATAGAGACATTACCGACGAAATTTAAAGTCGGCCAGCCAATATTCGCGCAGCAGTATCGGAAGAAGACAAATTGGATCGAGGGAACTGTTATTAAACTAGAGGGAAGGCGCATGTATTTGATAGACACAGGCATTGGCACCTTAAGAAGACATTAAAACCGAGGATCGAAAACAAGCTGTAATGTCACCTATCAGGAACCGTTTTAGTGATGAAAGATTAAATAGTCATCGGTCAAAATAAACACCGTCACCAGGGACAGGTAACTAGTACGGATTTACAGTTTAATCATTTTTGCAGGCAGTCCGTTATCACGCTCAGAGGAACCTCAATCGTATGTACCAATATCACAGGAAGATACCGCAGGAGCTCTGGAACCCCAACCTCGCCCCAGCACGGCTATGAAGTCCACGCCAAGGGAACCCTATATGAGTTCAGGAGAAGGAATTCTTGGAGAAACACCGTCAGCTGTGTGACAATTTTAGCGCTCACGTTTCCCACCACAATTAAGTGTGAGGGGATGTTATATCCGTGCCGATATCGTATGGTTCTCCACTGTATATCAATTTCATCTACTGTACCATTAACGTGATATTTACCAATTTCATGTTATATAATTTTTCTTTGGTATTCGTCCATTACATTGTGTGCGCTCAACTCATCAACAATGTCTCCGGTTACCTTTTTATAATCAATGCTATATAAGTTAATTGTTTACAATAAAGTCATTATTATAATAGCGTGTTTTGGTGTTTATCAATAATCCTCCTCCATCCATTATATATTTTACAACCCAATACGCATTCTATGTGGAATGTGTGCCTTTCGTAGTGGTTAATTGGGTAAAACGGTACACAATAAAAAAAAATTAATTTGCCTCTTAACTGGTAAGCTCACAGGCCGGCTAAAAATCCAAAAATTTGAATAAGGGAATTCAAAGAAACTAAATTATTCACCTTTTCCTCTAGAATTTGTTTTTACTTACAGATGTCAGTTAATACTTTTATGTACAGGTAATTTTGAAAACCGCCTCATTGCCATTATCACAGAAAACAATGATATCTGTGTCCGCCTTTTATAACATAGAGTCCAAAATAGACTATTTGGTTGGCTTAGTCAAAATACAGGTAAAAAATGAACAGGCTTCCTATATAAATCAATACTGTTCACGATCAATTGTACGACGCCGATAGAAAACTCATTTAATTAAACGTGTATGTAATTATATTTAAATTTATATTTGTGGAATTAACACAGCGTCAAATATGGTTCTAATTAAATTTTTAAATTATTTTCACCATGGTTTTCACTTCAGCAGGTTTCGACCGAGAAACGATTTTACCAAAAATAAAAAACTTTTTTCCCAGAATTATCTTCTACAAAAAAAAACAAACATTATAAATTCCATGTTTTATTTATTCCAGGGGTGGAGTACCAAACATCATCAACAAGAATAACAAACTATCTTTAAACTTTATATTCATTTCTCGAACATAAAATTATTATTTTTTTTAATATGTACGAATACAAAATATTATATTCAAACAAAAAAAAAAAAATAAAAAATACAAAAGCACCAAAAAGTTTAAATAAATATATAAAGTTTTTTAAGCACAATTTAGAGAAAAATTTTTAACTAAAAATTGTTTCATATAGTTTCATATTCATCGGAAATATTGAATCGTACAGTAAAAAAGTAATTTTATACCAGAATTTTTAAAATTTTCGAAATTTCAAAACCCGATAAAAGTTGTAAATTAAAAGCACACAAACAACATAAAAACTATTATTTATCTACTGTATTATAATAAAAAATCCTGCATATTTCAATCTCGAGCGAAAAATTCCACAGAAATATGTAATATGATTATTCCGCTTAACATTTTTCTTACAACCAACTTTTTTTTTTTGTATATTTTTATAGTTAAAAAGCTCTATCATCATCATTATCCTATTTTTATCTCATAAATTTCTGTTTCGCTGATTTTTTTTTTACAAGTTGAATTCTCACATAACAATTTTAATCTGTCAAATACATGATTTTTAATATATACTAGCTGCATTTATAAAAAACTTCTTGTTGTGTATAATTTAAATGCAATTTTTAAGATATTTAAGCAGTTTTCACATATACTATACACATCATAAATATGCTGGCAAAAAATTCGCTTCGTTATCAATTTTATAGAAAAAAAAATTATTTATTGATAAAAAAAAAAGTTTCATCTCGATCATAGAAAAAAAACTTTTTTTTTTTTTCCATTGGTGTAAATTTTCCATAAACACAGTAAGAAAAAAAAAAAGTTTATTTAGTTCTTCGAGCTTTAACATTTCTCATCAATCACAAATACAGACAAAAAAAAAAAAAATTGCTGGGGAGCTAAAAAATATAAAAATTTTATAAAGAGACGATTTTTCATGATAATAAATAATTTTTTTTAACTTTTCTGTTTTTTTCCTTCAGGTGAGATGCTTGCAAAAAATATTATGGTGTGTGGGAGTGACGGTATGTTTATTGAAAATTTATAATATTATTTGGGAAAAAAAAAAAAAAAAATTAAATAAAAATGACTTTTTTCCGGGTACACGAGGAAATTATTTCACAAAAATAACTTTTCTTTTTTAAATACGATAATTTTTGTGTTTGGTGTCAACATTTTTGAGAGCCGACAGCATTTTGTGCTTATTTATATATAGGGAAATAAATAAATTAACAGGGTATATTAAAATAAACTGTACTTTGTTCAATTAAAAAGCTGTTACGTTAAACGAAATGTGAATTCCTGGAAAGCTTTGTCGTTCAATGTTTTGTTAATTAAAATTTAACCTATGTATATAGAAATGTAATCCATCTGCTTCCCATTTAAGCGTCATAAATTTAATTCTATTTTTACATATAACGTAAAAACTTTATCATTTTCCGAAAGCTTTTAAAAATTAATCAAGTATTGAAGGTATTCTACCAGAGCACCCTGTATTTTATAGAGCCATAATTAAAAAATCTGAGCTTTTATAAGGGAATTAGAAACGAGGAAAAAACGAAACTTTTCATAGTAAAACACAAAAAACATATGGGAAATCACTTTTTTTCCTAAGACAAATTTTTAAATGAAAACGTTACAAATTCTTAATTATGATTTTGAAATACTTTCATAAATGTTTGAATTTTAACATACATGAATATCGTTTAAGTAAATCGTTTTCATTTTCTTGTAATAATTGATTTATTTAAACCAAAATATAAAAAAAATTCATAACAACAGCATTCTGGTCAAATTAAAATAAAAGCTTACTACGATTCGTTTGGTCATTAAGTCAATATACATTACATAGATGTCAGTGATGGCCGTAAACATTTGGAAAAATCGTACCAAAAATTACCACCTGGGGAAATTTCAAGTTCAAAAATTGTAGGAAAAGCAAAACAAATTCACAAAATATAGGAACGTGTGATAATTTTGTGATTAAATAATTTTTTTTCGTATTTTTCTGTAAATATTTTAGACATCTTACGTACACTAGTAAAACTAAAGATAAATTTAGCAAGTATTATTTTAATTCGTCAGAGCCAACTTTGATGTATTTTTCAAAATGAAAGTTCGAAAAAATATATTTTAGAAATAATTTAATTTTAATATTTCTGCAATTAATATTTACTTAATACCAATATGGCCTTCTTGTATATTGTTCTTAAAGATATGTAGAAAACATTTATATAAACGTTTTATAATATATTTGCTTTTTCATTGAATAACTTGAAGCTAAGAAACACCATTTTTACTATGGATTCCTATGGAAATCAATGAAAAGTTATACCACTAAAAAAGCTTCTAAAAAATACGTCATTATCATTATGGCTCTATACTCTAGAAGGCTCTGGTTCTACTCGTTATAATATTTGCTTAAATAATAAAAGCACATTAAGAAAATAACAAAAATCGAAATAAGTATGACAATCTTAAAACATATCGACTTTTCTAACGATATGAGTATAGAAGGTTAGATTTTCTAGAGTTCCAAATATGATAACATGATAAAAATCTAAATAACAAGAAAAGGTGTGTTCCGTATTAATAGTATTTAATGACTCTTTTAGACATGTTGGACAACTTTTTACGAATTCTGGAATATCCTTTGTTGGACCTACCTAAAACAGGCTTTGTCTGGCTCTCGCTAGTGATTGATTAATACCCCAATGACCTTTATGAACCCAGTGTATAACTTCCCGTATTTGAGCTTGAGGAACGATTACCTTTGTGCCTTTGGATAGTAAGCCTTCGTCCCATGTGATCTTTTCCTTGAAATTGTGGTATTTACGAACTGCTTTTAGCAATTTCTCTTCTTCCTCTGGCCATCCCTTCATAACAACTGATTTTAATAATTTTAATTGCGTAACGTTATTGGTTAATTCGACAAAACGTTGCTTCGTGGTCTCTGACATTGCAAACACTACGAACTCTTTGTATTCCGACACTTCGTCTTTTGGCTAATCGTTCGTATCAGCTGATGAATCACAGTCGCAAAAGAAATTTATGCAAATACGTAATCTTACCAAAGTAGTCGTTATAATTTTTTAACGTTCGCCGGTTTGTTCAGTTTAAAAATAGTTTTTGTTTTTTCTGGATCTGCTTCATAACCGGTTGGAGTAAAAATATGCCCTAAACAATTTTACTCGTTCTTTTTCATATTCACATTTTTTATCGTTAAGTGTAAATCCTGATTTTTCCAGTCTACTCCGAACTTTCTTCGTAATTTTCCGAAGCTCTTCTCTCATTTTAGCAAATAAGAATATATCGTCCACGGCTATTTCACAATTTTCGATACTTCCTAATGTTTCGTTCATGACTTGCGAAAACACTTTAGGTGCCGACGATATACCGAATGGTTAACGTAAATATCTATAACGGCCCCATGGCGTGGATATCACTAAATATTTGGATGTTCTTGCAGTAACAGGAATTTGCCAGGACCCTTTGTTACAATCAAGTTTGTTGAAATATTTGGACCCATTTACTTTAGTTGCTATCTCTTCCACTGTTTTCAAGGGATAGCGACACCTTTTGATGTTTTTATTGAGCTCCGTTGGATCCATACATATACGAATATTTTGATTGTTGTCGCCTTTTTTAACTATTACCAATGGACTAACTGCCGGTGTAGGTTCTTTAATTGGCTCGATTACTTTCATTTCGACCATGTTATCTAATTCTGCTTTAACACGATTTTTAAACGCATGTGGAATTCTTCTGAGTGGTATAATTTTAAAATTTGGACTATCAATATAGTCGATGTCATATACGTATGTATTACAACGACCAATTTGTTGAATTTGTTGCACCCGAATAACTAACCTTAATTTCTCACATATGTTTCGACCTAATAAGGTCATTACCTTACCTTCAACTATTTTAAATTTCACTGTAGCGGTTGCTTTGGATGATTGTTACGACTGGCATGCGTCTCCACCTGAGGCAAAAGAATTTAGTTCCTGCAAGAATTCCAAACGCGCATATTTCGTGAAAAGTTTTCTATTTGGTCATTATAAATCACCATGATCGCCATGGTGTTTGTATTTATGTTTGATGACGTCATAATTTCCAATTTAAATTTGATATTCCCCTTGATTTTATGTAAACATATTTTATTTTTTTTCTGCATTACTTGCTTTCCATACTGTCATGTACAGACATACATATTTCTGGCGAGTTGGTGTGTGTGCATGTATTGCGAGTGTGAGATGGCGTGTTTGCAATACTACAATGTTCCATCTCGAATATTCAATTTTTCGTATGATATCATTGGCGTGGATTAACGCGTGATATTTGCTCTGTGTGGGAATAAGAGAAAAAAAAAAAGAAACCAGTTGGTGGATTAAACGAGCTCGAGGCGACCGTACAACTAAGTGTATACGTGTGTTCGTCGTCGTTGTTTGTCTCGTTCGTTGTATCTGTGTACATAAGAAAAAAAATATATATATATACGAATAAAGATTTTACAATAGAAAAAAAAAAACAATTGAAAAAATGATGTATATGTGCACAGATAGAGCGAGCGGGACAGACAACGATGCGAGGAAAAAAAAAAGAAGAGGGGGAAAAATCTTCTGAGTTGTTTGATGAAAAAATATTTTTTAGATTTTGGAGTCTAGTTTCGAATTTTAAATAATCAAGTCGAGTTGTGATTGTGATTAAAAAACGGTCTAATTTTTGATGCGATGAAACTTTGGCCGCAGTTTTTTTTTGCTATTTTGTGTAATGATAGACAAGTTTAAATTTAATAAAGACAGTCGATATTTTTTTTTTTGATATGTATTTTCAAGACCATTTGTAAGACTAGTTTGTTTAGTTTAATTTTGAATAAAAAGGGGTCTATTGGTGATTGTAAAAGGCCCAGTATAATTTGTGATTTAAAATAGCCATCCTTAAAACAGTCAAGGTGGTCCAAATAAAAAAAAAAATAAAAAAAAAAAAAATGTATATAAATAAAATTTATTGTTATATAAATAAATAAAAATAATATTAATGTGAAATTAAGAAAACCATGTAAATGAGTTTTATGAAAATAAAAATAAATATTATTACTAACTTAAGGAAACAAAATTAAATTTTTGAAATTTTCTTTGAACAATTGGTGTGTTCATCCATTTTGTTAGTCAAGAAATTTTTTCTTATTATAAATTGAATCGTGCGTCATTATAAACTAATTATTAATGAAGAAAACAACAGTGATAACTACATAATTTTATCCTACTTCTATGAACTAAAACTTACATTTATAAAGAAATAAAAAAAAAATAAAATTGATTGGTTAAGTGAATACGGTATATTTGTACCATACAAATTTCATTCTAAAGAAATCCGTTTATTTATTACCGAGTTTAAGACTTGTTATTTACGAAAGTTTATAAACGGTGCAAGTCCTGATATTGTATCCATATTCCCGTGTGGGCCGGCGGCATTTTGAGAGGGGGATCCTGCGTCGGCGCTGGTTGCAGTGTGGTCGGACGGGCCAGGTGGGTAAGAAATAAAAAGGTACGATTTTTTTTGTTAGGAAAAACCAACTGTAAAATTTAATTGTAACAGTTGTTTTTCCCTCCGTTTTTTTTTTCTTTATATACTATATATTTACTTTGTGCGGTCATACTCGCGATTTGTGGTGGTCCACCAATGTGGTGGAAATCACACACAGAGCAATTATCACACCAATTTCTCTTTTCCTCCGTTGTTGAATGCTTGCGTTTGGAGTTTTTGCGGTTTTTCTTTTGCTTCGATTCAGTTCGGTTGTCCGCTTTGGGTGTGGTTCGACCACATGGCGGTTCATGTTTCTGTTTCAGGTACTTTAGTGTTATTTTTTTCTTGATTTGTAAACAGTGATTAGTGAAAGTAAAAATTTTAATCTAACGTAGAATCAGTGGTAACGTAGTTTTTCTAACAAATTTTTCAGTTTTTTTTTTTTGCTTTTACCGTAACAAATAATTTTTTCTTTGAATTTTTAACTGTCGAGTGCTAAACGCACCATGTGCCCTTAGGCGATTAATTGATCGGATGATGTGAGGTGGGGGCATGCGAAGGGTCGGCCTTTTTCCATCCTTTTCCGTGCGTGCCGTTTGGTCCTCCAGGACAGGCTGTGCTGGAGGGCGGCACGCCACATGAGTTGATCGCGTCGGGGTGACGGTCTCGTTCCGGGGGATTGTCGCTGGGATTGTCATGCGGGCGTCCCTCCTTCATAAATGGCATCGGGAGCCGTCGCGACTGGGAAACAGCATCCCAGTAGGCGGGCCGATGAGGGGAGGCCCGTGTGGCAGTCACGGCGGTAGTCGCCTGGGATTGAGACTGTCACTCCGAAACGATCACTCCTGGCTTATTATTTCCTTTTGCCGCTGAGGCCGTGGCAATGTAATTGTTAATTTCTATTTGCCCCTCTAATTTTGTTAATCATGCGGTTATTCAAGCATGAGAAATATGTCTGAGAATCCCCACGCCGCACCGTGAGCTCTAGCCAGCTACTATACCGCATCAGACCGCTATTCTCATGTCTGTTAACGTAATCCCTTTTGGGGATTTCGCTACATGATGGACAAGTTGTTTTAATTTCACCGAGGACAGGTATTGCTCAATTGTTGTATGTTAAAATACGATTGGTTTTTAACTGTTGTAATTCTAATTTTAGCCTTTTTGCTTCAACAAATGACATCACATTGCATTCTGCACCCGTATCAAGGTTAACCGCGACCATTTTGTCGCCAATTTGTAAGTTTTCTAGCCATTTATTGTCAACTGCTAACTTGTTTATTTTAACGGCCGATGCATGATATTCATTATTAACATCTTCATCGGACTTATCTTCTTCCATGGAGTCAGAATCTGTATCTAACTCCCCGACTGCTGCAACTTTCCTTGATTTACTTTTCTTAGTTGTTATCTTTATGCCACATGTTTTACACTTGGTATTGAATGCTGGGCATTGTTTCCCACCGTGTTCATTATCACACCGACCACAATGAAATGTTTCGTTTTTTACTTTATTTACCGTAACTGATGTATTTACTTCAGAGATCTCCTGTTGTATTTCATGCATTTCTTTTTCGGCTCTCTCGACGGCTCTAGATATTTTCTTTACTTTTCCCAAATCAAAACAATCTTCCACCCAAAGTTTTTGACGAGTTTATTCTGATTTGATTTCAACTACTATTTGATCCATTGTAAATTCATCAGAGTCCTCAACTTTATATCCGCAACGTTTTACTTGGCATTGTAGTCTTTGAAAAAAAATCGTCAAACACTTCTGATTGTTGTTGTTTGATGCGATGAAATTGACAACTTTCATACGTTTTGTTCCGTGATGGTGGAAAATGTGCTGTTAATTTATCCAGTATAGTTTTTGTTTCTTTTTTTTCTTCGTCAGTTATACCCAAATTGTTTATTACGCGTTGTGCTGCATGACCGAGAGCGCGGCTGCTTGAACTTCCTCTGATTTTAAATTCAACTCCGTTGCAATAGAGTAAAATTGAAACGCCTCTTTCCACTCCGTCTTTACTTGATTCATGTCCGCATCCTGATTGACGAATAAATATTTCGGTGGTTTTATACCTGACATTGTGATTGCTTTGCAAAGGACTCAAACTGTTTACAATAAATTTGCTTTCACTTGAAATCTTATAACCCACTTCTGACACCATGTGATAACACGATATCAAGTATATCTGATTATGATAATTTAAGAGTAGTTTGTTCATAGATGAAGCTAAACATAAAAAATGTTAAAGCTCTGATCACATTTTTATAACAATATGATGTTATTACCGTTAAGAAAACATAAATTTTATAACTGCAGAAAAGCTAGACATGATGTCTTATTTTGAAGGCATACAAAATTTTTTTATAGATTTCACAACAACCACGTTTCATTTTAGATTTTGACAACAACAACAAATCACAAAGTTTTTTTAGTGAAACTGGTGATTGTTGTTAAATGTGTATTTAAAATGATTTACAAGTTTATTAATTCATAAATTGTTTTTAACATAAAAGCTTAGAAAGCTCTATATACTTTTGTATAGCCATCATGATACTAGTACAAGTAGCATTATCTTACATTATGTCTTCTATAATGAATAGGTTGTATAAATTCTGAGCTTTTAAAAGCTTTGTTGACGTTTGATATTTTGTAACGCAGCACTATTCATCACTGTGATCAACTTGGTCAATAATTATTGGTTTTATTGAAATGTCTTGGCGTGAGAGGCAGTTGTCCTATTTGGTTTTGGATCAATTCAAAATAAATAAAATGTTGAGACTCCCATCTCGGTATTGATCCACCGAAAGGTGCTTATGCTACTGCGTCAAAACCAAAAGGTTAAAATAATATCTTTTCAATTAAATCTTCTGAACAATCCGATACCTATTTAGATAACAACAAAACACTGTCATCCAACCACACATTCCTCTTAGTTTTACAAATAAATTCAAAACAATTTAAATCGGAAAATTTTTACGATGGTTCTCCTTTTGCTGTACCAATTGATTTATATTCTAAATCGAAACTTTAGAAAAATCTTTAAATGCGATAGATTATTAACATTTTACCGAAACATGTTTTGTTTAAAGCGTAACACCTTATTGGGCCCCTTTATAGACGATCTAGTCTAAATCCAACTTGGTCTAAATTTCGAAACGATTAAGTGGTGAGGTTTCGACACAAGGGTAGAATTTTAATTTCGTCGATTTGTTGAATCCTGTCGATAAGAAATCATCAATTTGACGTCAAAATGTAAAAAAACAATTCCGAATAAGGTCTTTTTAATGTATTGTAATTAGGCATTCATCTTGCTCTGCAGTTGAATAATTTGAAAGACAAACAATTTGTAAATGCGCAAAAGTTAATGAAAAACACATCCGCTTTGGAAATAATATTCGCACGTTTAGGTGTCAACCACGCTGCTAAGGATGATAATAAAAGGTCAATCCATGAATATTTGATGAAAAATCTTAAAAGTTTTTATCAAATTAACGAATACTAATCTGTCACAAATTCAAACCAAAACATTTTCATCCAAATGGGAAATTCCAGAAAATTTCCTAATTTCCGGTATTTTCGACCCAATTTATACAGTTCTGTTTAGACTTAATAACTAAAATCACTCCAGGTGTGAATTTCTACAACGCCATTTAGTAATAAGTCAAGTGTAAACCACGTACACCACCACAAAAACCTATCGGCAGAAGAGAACCGTCAGTGATTCCAATCGACCGTACCCGTTCCCAAGGCACCAGTGTCACAGAGGCAAAGTACAAACCTGCAAAAAATCAAACAACAAGTACACCACCGAGGATTAAAAAGAAGCAACCAAGTGTCAAGGATATCACAACACAAACGGAACAAGTTGAACACTGCGCAACAACACAGACAAGAGATCCAGAAAAGAAGAACGAGGAGAAACAAACACAGAAAATAATCACAGAATTGGCTCAAATAAATCTTTCTACAGCAAATATTAAAGAAATTCAGCAAAATATGACATTCGTGCCGGAATTTAATGGAACAAACAATTTAACAAGATTTTTAGGTGCAGCAGACAGTGCGTACAGCATGCTGATGAAGAACGGAAAATTTTCGGGCAACTAATAAAGTTCAAGTTAACTAAAGAAGCGTACTCTAGAATAGCCAACAGACAAATCTAGGATTACAATACACTTAAAAAAATTATTAATGGTATTTACACCAAAGTGTGGAGGTTAAGCGAACTTGAAAGGAAATTTATAGACATTAAACAATCGTACAACGAATCAATCAGGAATTTCGGGTACATACTTAGCGATGCCCTTGAGGAATACATAATAGGGTATAAAACAAAATATAACCTCACAGAATTAGATCAAACTTACTCCCACCACCTAGAAAATACACCAATCCAATCTTTCAAGAGGGGATTAAACAATACGGTACTAAACGAGAAAATAGCAACAGTTAAAGCATCAAATGTCGAAGAAATCATAAGGGTTGCCAAGTTAACCGACAGAAAACAAATGATTTTCACGTTAATTGGATGAATCCGGAGCTACCAAGAATAGTAAATAATCAAGTACAAGACGTCACCAGAATAACGCAACTAGTAGATAAGCAAATACAAGCCGCCACCAGACTGGCGTATACGCAAAACATACAAGACGCCACCAGACTGGCGCACACAGAAATCTTACAAGACGTCACCAACATGACGGAAATAGCAAATAAGGAAACAAAAGACGCCACCAGACTGGCGCAAACAAGTAACGCAACACTACAAAACATAAACTTAGAAAACAGGGAATCAGATGAGGATCCAAACAACAAAAACTAAACAATTAGTGAACAAATACCAGTTACCGCCAGCTCAACGCGAACAAGTAATTTACGAAATAGGAACACATTAATCGTTTTAGAACCAGACGTTTCCAATGCACGTACAGATACAGACGATATACAAAAACAAGACAGAAACGACAAAAAACAAGAACATAACGTAGAGACAAATATTTTAGGGAATTTATTTAGTATAGAACACAACACGAAAATAGGCTTACTTTCAGAGTACAAGACTAGTAGAGACACTATAACACCACAGATAGGGGAAAACAGACTAGAGCTTTTATTAGATTCAGGAGCAGATATATCATTATTGAAAATAAAATACATTGACAAGTGAAAAGAAGACAGTGAACACAAGACAGCGTCAACAGGCATCGGTAAAGGAAAGGTTATGACAATAGGTACAATGGAAACCAAAATTAAACTTAACAGAAGAACTAACAATAGTGCACACATTATACGTAGTACCTACTTGTAGATACCGATTTTCCAATAACAGAATACTGGATAATAGGGATTTTTTTTTCGAAAAATACAAAGTAGATATACTGTACAGCATAGGAAAACTGAAAATTAATCAACACTTAATAAACTTTTCAAACAACACACAGAACAAAATTATTCTACCAGCTAGAAGCAAGACAATTATAGAGATTCAAACGTTTACGTGGGATGATCAGTAAATTTGCAACGCGTCAGAGGTAGTACCCGGAGTGTACATCCCTCATATGTTAGTACAGCCAAGTAACCGTTACCCTAAAATAGTAATTGCCAATACAAGAGCAGAGGAGACTGAAGTAAAAGAGATTTTTCCAATATTAGAACCATTTACAGACCAAACTAATTACCAGACTCAGTATGTTAAAGATAACAATAGGGTAGACCAAATTATACAAACCATTTCGGAAAACTTAGACACGACTTACAATATAGAAGAAAATGCGTCAATTTTAGCACTATGTATGAAGTACGAAGAGCATTAATGGCGTAAGGCATGACATAAACCAATATACAGATACTAAACCAATACATGTTCAAATATACCGACTACCGCAAACACACAAAAAAAAAATTAATAGACAAGTTATGGAAATGTTTGAAGAGGGTAGAATACAAACAAGCATCAGTCCATACAATAGCCCATTGTTGGCAGTCCCCAAAAAACCAGACAAAGACGGATTACCGAAATGGAGAGTAGTAGTAGATTCTAGGAAATTAAATGAAGTAACAATAGGAAATTCATTCCCACTTCCAAATATTAATGAAATATTAGCCCAATTAGGACATGCACAATATTTTTCAACATAGTACATGACAAACGGCTACCATCAAATTGAAATGAACCCAAACGATAGCCATAAGACAGCTTTCAGTACTGATTATGGACATTTCGAGTTCACAAGGATGCCTTTTGGACTCAAAAATTCTCAAGCAACATTTCAAAAAGCCATGAACTACATTCTACGTGAATTTCAAGGGATTAAAGGATTCATATATTTGGACGACGTGATCGTCTACGGAAAAAAATTTGAAAGAGCATAACACCAAGTTAACAGAATTTTTTGATATATGTATGTCGCAGCAACAATTTAAAATTACAATGTACAAAGTGTGAATTTCTTAAAAAATAAATCACTTTTGTTGGTCATTTGATCACTCCAGATGGCATTAAACTGAATCCTAAGACAACGAAAGCCGTACAAGATTTCCCAAAATTGCAGAACCTCTAAACAAACTTACGCGCAAGAAAATTCCTGAAATTTTATTAAAGTCACCCTGTTAAAGTTAGCCGAAAGTTTCCAGCCGAAAGTGAAAAGTCGATAATGCAGATTATGTTATTGACATTCCAGACGAAAATAAATCAGCCTCTAGAGTGTTATGCCTGGAGATGGATTGCTTTGATGTGACAAGTTTCCCGAGGGAAATCTCGGAAAATTCGATTTTCCAAAAATTATTAGAAAATTTGTATAAAATCAGTCTCTAGAGAGTTATGTCTGGAGATGGATTGCATTGACGAGATTTGTCAATAGCTATCGCAAGGAAAAAATTCAGTTCAAGTTTCCGGTGGGAAATCTCGGAAAATTCGTTTTTCCAAAAATTATTAGAAAATTTGTATAAAATCAGCCTCTAGAGTGTTATGTCTGGAGATGGATTGCATTGATGAGATTTGTCAATAGCTTTTGCAAGAAAAAAATTCAGTTCAAGTCTCCGGTGGGAAATCTCGGAAAATTCGTTTTTCCAAAAATTATTAGAAAATTTGTATAAAATCAGCCTCTAGAGTGTTATGTCTGGAGATGAACTGCATTGATGTGACTTATCAATAGCTATCGCAGGAAAAAAATTCGGTTCAAGTTTCCCGTGGGAAATCTCGGAAAATTCGATCTTCCAAAATTTAAAATCCCGAGATTTCCCACGAACAACTTGAACTGAATTATTTTCCTGCGATAGATAGCTATTGACAAATCACATCAATGCAGTCCATCACCAGACATAACTCTCTAGAGGCTGATTTTACACAAATTTTCTAATGATTTTTGGAAAATCGAATTTTCTGAGATTTCCCAAGGGAAACTTGGGACAAACAAATCACATCAATATTATCCATCAACAGACATAACACTCTTGAGGCTGATTTTATATAAATTTTCAAATGATTTTTGGAAAATCGAATTTTCTGAGATTTCCCACGGGAAACGTGAACTGAATTTTTTTCCTACGATAGCTATTGATAAATGACGTCAATGCAATAGATCTCTATACATAACACTCCAGAGGCTGACTTCATAGAAATTTGTGGCAAGCTCTAAGTAATTCGGCAAATCTATAAATGGTCTCATATTCCTACGATCATATACTGCAAAATCGAAATAAACGTTAGATTTTAATAACACGAAATTTACTCGCGGTTAAAATATAGTTAATCTCATCCAACACAGTTCTCATCCAATTTGACTCCCATGTCAGTGTAAGGTGACAACCAAGTTTACCATTTAAAATGTGGTATAGTTATTATACGATAAATTGGTTGAAGAAACAACACCGTATTACATAATAAATGGCGCTGTTGTCCATCACTTCATTTGCTTTAATTGCGATAATATAGGTCACCCATTTCAGGAATGCCCATAATATCACGTAAACAGTTGTGTTACAAGCATGGTTGCAATGGTATAACCATGGGCATTTTAGTAACCCGAGAAATGTTTTAAAGGCCCAAAAAACGCAGGTTACGAATTCAGCTTCTTCCTAGTCGTACCCAAATTAGTCGAAGATCGAATCATTGATCTTGTTACTAAAAATTATTGTTTAATCCTAATGTTATCTCAAATAACATTGAAATAAAATTAGAAATCGTCGATGTAATATTGTAGCTTCAGTTGTTAAAAATCACTTAACTGAAGGTAGCGGACCTAATGCTAGTATTTTATGTGGTGGTTCTAATAAATTCTGCACGTTTCACTTTTATTATTCAAGCAAATTTAATTCGGATATTTCTCATCCCTATCAACTGCTTATACAATTCCAATAACTCAGATCAAGAAGTCAATGATATAACTATCGAAGCTCAGACAACAAATGCTAAATCTTAACAACATGATATTTTATCACTCATCTTGCCCAATGTGTTAGCGATGGATGTCATTGAGATTGTAGTTCAAGCATCAAATCATATAGAAACGTATCAATCATACAGCTACACTTTTAATTTAAATTAAGAATTTAATTTGCCTGTCTGTAATCAGTTGATTTTTCGGCATTTTTTATAGACAAATATATTAATTGTTAATGGCAATCCCAATATTTTCGATTTGGCAAATCAGAAAATACAGAGGCCAATCGCTCATAATATATCTACTGAAAAAAAGTAGAAATATCTTTCCCCCTCCCCGTAATTTTGGCTGAAGACCCCAAGAGTTATAAAAATGTACCACTCTGCAAAAATGAGAACCCTCCATGAGTTCTTTCTGTTGGTAGTTTGGTTCAGTTCTGATTTTTCTGATTTACCAAATCGAAAATATTGGGATTGATATTTGTCTATAAAAAATGCCGAAAAATAAACTGATTTCAATTAAAAGTAATTTCCTTTTCTTGGTCAATGCTTTTCATACTCTTGGCCATCTGATGCATAAAGTCATCCCACATAATTGCATAAAAGAATTTTTACTTACCTTGCTAATCTGTTGATTACCTCTGTGACATTAGACTTGCAGTTTGATCTGCTTGCTTTAACTTTAAACTTTGGTAAAAGCCATTTTTCCGTTAAGCAAATTAAATAATTTAGTTATTTTGGTTATGGTGATTGCTCTCTTGCCATTGGTAGTATTCCGAGAACTCGAAAATAAATTCCCAGATTTTTAACAATTTGCGGCTGGTATATGAATTTTTATTATTATTCCAATAATTTCTGCTTCGTTTTCTAGTTTCGAAGTGTTTTTGTTGAGTGGATACTGATCTAAGTTTTTGTAATTCGTTACAATTTTTCTAGGTGTCAAGGATGCATCCTCAAAAATCATAAGTATTTGATATTTAAACCCAATTAACAACAACAACATAGCATGCATTTTTTATTAAAATTTGATCTAAAACCCCAAACCTCCATTCTATAAAGATCTCAAAAATTCTACGCCACTGTTTTTAAAGCTAATACACCTTTTCATCTTTATAGCCTTTAGTTAATATAGCCTCAAGACCATTTGGGAGCGAAAAGCCGTGATTTAGGGTTGTGAATTGAATAAGTTCTCGATTTGTTTAAACGATTTAAAACAAAGAGCGTTAGTCCTACTAAATGTCGAATCAACAGTTGTTAAAAACGCCAATTTATTAAATCCACTTGACTTAATAACCGCGTTTTTCAGCAAAGCTGCATCAAAACTCCATAAATTGTTGGATGTCATTATAAAACTTATGGCCGTGTAGCATTCACTTTTTAAGCGGCTAAAAAAGTCAGAAGGATTCAGAAAAAGGATGTGTATAAAATATGATCTAGGGTCTAATTTGAACAATTTTTGTGATGTTTGAGATTTCGTACTAATTTTTTTTTTGGTAAACGCCAAAGATATTTTTGTGGTCGCAGCCCACTTGTACTCCCGAGTATATCTCCCCCCCTCCCGAGTAAGGCTAATTACAACAGGGCTACGTTTACGCCTGGGTTTTGTTAAATGAGTCCCTAGCTTAGTAGATTATCAGAACCAGTCGAATAACACCATAGTCCAGCCTATTTTCAATAATTTGGCGTAACCCGCCTTTAACCTAGGTCACTTTTTATTCAATGAGCGTTGACTCGGAGGCGACGGCAATTATAAAGCATATTCATGGGTAAATTCTTAAAAAATATTCTGCAAAAGGGGAAAACATTCTGGAAAGGAGTACATTCATACTGGAAAAGGAAGTTAATTCTGTAAAAAAATATTTGGGGTAAGGGTGAATTTGCTTGTGCGAATTTACCGCTATAAACATTACCACTATAAATTCGTGTGAGTGATGAGTTATGCATCGTAGCCAAAACTAGTATTTTTCACTTTAACAATGCACACGAAGCTTTACACAAAACTAAAAATAATCGTTCGTGCAAAATGACATCGTTTAAGTTTTGGAAGATCTAAATGAACTGCTTTAATCGCTCAAAATAGTATTTGTCGTATTTTTGCCGTAAAGCCACTAGTAAAGATTACGTATCTGAATATTTTCACGCTAAATAGAAGAAAAGAAAAAGTTTAAGCTTTACTAACCATATAATTTTCTTACTATCTAGGTAAAAAGTAAAATGAATTGAAGGGCGGGACAACCCTTCAAACCAGCAGACCAGTGTTTTTACTGTAAACTCTGAGAAATGTTTCGTAAATTAAATGTGTGAAAAGTTCGTATAAAACCTAAAAATACTAAAGCGATTTAAATTTTATGGCACTTAAGTATGTCATCTAATACAGGGATAAGCCGTACCAGTAACGGTTCTGGGACTGTTTGCAAAATGTTAGGCCCTGTAAAGCTAGATGGATTTCAAAAAAAATTATAACAGAGAAAATTCTCTATAGATAATAAGCCAACCGTTAAATTTGGTACCGTTCAATGTTTAAGTTTTGAGAAAAGTGCTGGTTTAGGACAAAACAAATGTCTGTATTTTTAGAACTTCATAGTATTGTGGTGCTCTGTCTACATTCGTCTCAAATCAAAAAACTAGTTAGATAAGTAGTTAGAGAAAAGCCCGCTCTATAATTAAAGCTTAGTTGAGATTTGTCGGCTTTAAAGACATAATGCTAAACTAAGATCAAAAGTATCACAATAATGAAGCTCTTCCTGAAAAATAACAGTTGACTTAAAGTTTGTATGTACTTGACAATAACAACATATCCTATGGTTTAATAAAAATTTGATGGGTGCTTAAAATGTTACACATTTATTTGAAATTTTAATAGATTTGACAACAACAACAAAAAGTTTTAGCCAGATATATTCTAAATAATTTGTAGCTATTTAGAAAATATTATAACCATTTCAACTTCCTTGCATTAACCATGTCTCAACAACATATTTATTTTTTTAGGACTGTTGTCCGTGGGAGAAGGCGGATTCCTATTAAAATATTAGTAAATGATCATGTGGTTGGCCTTGTTTCTTATTAATAGTCATCACAAATTTTAAAATTTTACGTAGTGGGTTTCATTCAAATTATTTGTCTGCGGGCTACCCACATGAAACTTAACGTTATTTTTTCTAAGGCTAACTAAAAGGTAGGCAGTTTTCTTTAATCACATTTAAGGTTTTCCACTTTAAGTGTTGAATTTATAAACATTTCTAAATTTTATATGTGCCTTTCCATCTAACGCATTAATTTATCTAGCGATAACTATTGGCGAATCCCAATAATTGAACCACTTTGACAGTGCGTACATGATCCAATTCTGGTGAAAAAATGTACACCACGAAGTTAGCAAAATAGTAAAATTTTTTGTTAAAATTGGTTACCCTGGTGAACTTTTTATTCTAGTTGGAAATAATTCAACTCATATAGCTAACTTCGTGGTGTACATTTTTTCACCAGAAATGTATAGCATGTACGCACCTTGAAACCACCAAAGTTCAATTTATACAAATTTCGAAATTTTATATCATGCTCCTCAGATGAAATTTAACCTGTAAGCAGTTCATCGTAAGCAGTAGCAAACCAACATGAGTAATACCATTTTATAGGTTTTTTGACAAATTTTCTATTTTATATGAAAAAACACATCTGCATTACCGACATTTTATTACTTTCGGCTAACTTTAACAGGATGGCAGCAATTCCGCAATGGTGGCAAATGAAAGTGAATTTAAAATTTACATGATGAAATTAACCATTTTAGGGTCGAATTTAAAACAATACAATAATGACAAGGGTCTATTATTTAAGAACTCAGGTATAAATGAGTTCCGAACTGTAATTTTAAGTCATAATAAGTTTAAACAATGATATATTCTTAATCGACACTGTAAGAGTTAATACATCATAATGGAATAAATAAAAGTGTTTCCTAAACTACCTGAACAATCTAAATAAAAGCAATTGTGTCCTTAATTGTCATCTCCAATTGCACTAGCAACTGCCTCAAAAGCTTCCAATTGCTCACGTTTAAGTAAATCGATTCTTTCTTCGGATTCTGTTTCTTCTTTCTAATAATCATACACGTCCACTGGTTATTGGATTTCCTATTGACACTTGCAGTCCAATTTGTGTACATGAGAGTTCGTGTTGTTTATTTGTTGAATCAATATCTTTTGATGCTCTCGATTAAGACGACTTCTGCCATTATCTTAAATATTCTAAATAAATTTTAATTAACTATGAAAATTTATTTATTACTAATCTTGGATAAAGAATAGTTTAATTCTAGAGTACAAATTTTGTATACTTTTCTAAAACATATTTTTAATAACATGCGAGTTACTTTCTTTAACAAAACTTTTACGTGTTTTCAATCAAAATAACTAATTTACATACCTCCAACTGACAACCAAATTTTGTTTGCTTAATTTAAGTCTATTATAAGCTTACATAATTCTGACACTACCACACATTGGAATAGGTCGGATAATTTGAATACAAATTTTTCTTCTCAATAGCCCGCTAACATTTTACACTAATACTGAAATACTAAATTTGGCTCTTCAACATCTTGCTTTCTTTCCACACAGCTTTACTAATTAAATCAAATTTACTTTACCTCAAAATAAAATTGAAATTGAATTTGCAATTCCCCAGAATAACATGTTCATGTAACCCTTAGGACACTTTTTGAATCTTTACTCATGATATGGCTTTGCATGATTTTACAGCTTTCGGCTGCTTTTGTCATAGTATTCTCCATGTTCAGTTGCTGCGTGCTAATTTTTGGTAATGAATTTTCTTGGATTTTTGTTTCTGTTCTGAATACTAACTAGTTTAACCTCCTAAAATATTAAAATAAAATCGCTTTTTGTTCATTTATCACCAATATCCGGAAGTAACTTTAATTATTCACATTGCAAAACCGTTAGCGATAAAATTTGTTCAATAAAATAATTAAATGGCCAACATTTATCAATATCCTTTCTTTTATTAATAAAGAGGAATGTTATAACCTTTAACCGTGTGCGAATATATATAGGTATGTATTAAACAAATTGGCCAACAAAAGCATCCACCATCAACCAACCGAATACACAAAAGCTCCCACGCTAAAAAATTCTAATTTGAATTGAATGGAAATGACAATTTAGAATTTACAGAAAAAGCAACATAAACAAAATAATTGTGTGCATATAATATATACAAAGTACATAATCCATTTAACGTATTCATAATGAAAATTTAGGGTAATTGCTAAAATTAAAAAAAAAAAAAATTTACGCGAAAATGAGGGATGATAAAAAAAATTATATTCCCTTTTTTTCTGATGTATTGTACAATGCATAGCGGGATAACAAATACATATACGAAGCACAAAACTTTATTTTGTGGTTGACCCCATATAACAACCAATATCCAATGTTCGTCCCAAATTCCAGAACAGAATAATTTAATTAGAGCTTTTCTTTTTTTGTTTCCATTTCTACTTTACAGTTTTTTTTTTCTACTGGTAACTTTAAAATTTTTTTACGTTCCAAATATAAAAAATGATCAAGACCCATATGACCAACCAACCAAAAAAAAAAACGAAAACAAGAATGGAAGACGTAAAGTACAATATATAAAAAGTTTTTCTACTTGCAAGTTTGAAATTTATTTGAAAAAATTTATTGTGAAAATTATTGGAGTTATTTGAAAGTGCAATGTGGTTTTTATTTGTATGAATGTGTTTATATACTTGTAACGTATGACTTTTGTTATGTAATTATGATTGCGAAATGGAATTTACAACCAAAATCTTTTTAATGTTTTGTATGGAATTGGGTTGTAGCAAATATTGTTAACATAAAATATTATCACACTTAACACTTTAATTTTGATATGAGTCTGGTGAACGGGAATAGGGACGAAAGGTCGAATGTCGAAAGGCCGAATGTCGAAAGGCCGAACGCAAAAAGGCCAAATGTGGGAAGGCCGAATGTCTCGAAAGGCCGAATGTGTGGAAAGGCCGAATGGCCGTATTGGTGATTGCCGAATGTCGAAAGGCCGTTTGTGTATAAGGCCTTTTGTATCGACAAGCCGAATGTCGAAAGGCCGTTTGTATCGAAATTAATTTCAATTTTTCATCTTTTTTATGAATGAAAATTTTCAAAAATTAATTTTTTTGTATAAATAAGTTTAATAGTAAACCGTTTTAAATATTAAAATCTTCTTTCGTTTTTTTTGTCATATTATTTTAAGCATTTTACATTAAGAAATAAATTCAATGGTTTTTAATATTAAAATATTTTTTTTCAATCAAACAAATGAAACAAAATTTAATGAAAATTCGGCCTTTCCAAACGTTCAGCCATTCAACCCATTCGGCCTTTCGGCATTAAACATTCGGACTTTAAACACTTTTAGCCTTTCGACCCGTTCGGCCATTAGACATTCGGCCTTTCGACACATTCTGCCATACGACATTTGGGATTTCGACATTCGTCTTTCCGACTCTTTCGGCTTTTCGGTGTTCGGTGTTTCAACATTGAATGGGTAAAAGTATAGAAAATATGTTTATAACAAATTAATTCTTTGAGATATGGCCTCTATATTTAGAAACCAAAAAATATTTTTATATTTTTATTCCCGTTACCTGTCCGATAAGGTCCGATAAGGAATACAATCGTCGGTAATACACTAAACACGTATGTGTAACATATCCCATCAAGTATTCGCTTATATAGACCGTACATCTACATTTTTCTAAGTCCATTTCTCTACATGTTACCACAGCGATAACACCAAGGTCATCTTTTTCGGAAAAATCACCTCGCACCATTGTCAGTAGGTCCAACGGGTCCAGAAATTCTATAGCATTCTTTGAACTAAATGAAATGTAATTTCCGCATGATGCTGTTCGTTGTTAAGCGTTTCGACAAAACAGGTTTTACAGTAGATGATTATACAGAGCACAATTTTATTTGCCCTACAAGAGGGGTAAAGCCTCCTTTGCGTGCCTTAGGAATTTTAAAATACACTTCTTTTAAAAAAGTTATTACTTTGGCATTCTGAAATTTTAAATGTACGCTGTCTTGACTTTTTCACTGTTTTCTATACGAACTTTCGATTTTTAGAGGAGTATCGTGTTCATAAATCTCGCAGCTTTTCGGAAGTCGCAAGCGAAGAGGTAACATATCTAAGAACCCCTAAACCCGAATTGCCACTGTTTACTGGAATTCGATTCAATTTGAAGGGTGTTTTTTGCATTTATCAAAAATAAAACACTTTAACTTTCTTTCTTTAAAGTTTAACTTACCTTTTAAAGAAGTAAGTATTGGTTAAGAACCTAAATTTTAAAGCACTTGAAAAACCATTTCATATGGCAAAGATTAAGCAACAGTTGTGTCGTTGTTCTGATTGAATTCCAGAGATGGAACAGCATATCAGAAAGAATTCATCTTAAAATTTTCTTCTAGTATGTCCAACTACTTTTTAATGCCTTAGAATTCTGGTCCATTGTATTTAACATGAACAAGTTTAAAAAAAGAAAGTTTTATTTCGACCGTAGATTTTGCACAGAATTAGCATAATGATTCAGTATATTTTGCCATTATTGGTAATTTTGTCCAATGGTGTTGTTGTATCGTTCTGTTAACATAAATATGTTAACCGAATATTTAGAACAGGAAATTAATTAAGTATTCTTGAGTAATCCATGGATCGATAAATGGAGGATTACAATGGCGGGACGATGATTTGTCAATTGCACGCACAAAACTCATTATGTCAACAGTTAATTGTCTGAGTAGTTCTGTCCTATAAGCAAAAAAAAAAATTTACTGAAAATAATAAATATCAAAAATTGATGCCAATAGGCAGCTGCAGCCAAAGATGCATAAAACCCTACCTGGCCCTGAAGACGAAGTGTCTTTCATATTGTGGTACCAGCGATACAAACAATTTTTATGGGAGGTGCAGCTATGATGACTTTACCACAGAAAATATATGTATGACAAATTTCATACAGCCTATTAAAAGATTCCACATAAGATTTTGTCCACATTTCGCAAAAAATAATTTTTTGATTGCAAGCAGATGCTCGAAAAATGTACGGTACTCAATTAATATCAGTTGGAAGTAAAAATCGGTAGAGCAGATTGTATTTTTCAAAAATAAATTTGTTATAAGTCGATAATGTTTAGACGAAAATTACGATGAATTGGTAGCATTGAAGACTTTTGTCAACATGTGGCAAAAACTCGCTTCACATCCCAATGAAAAATTGAGAAAAATTCGCGGAACCCAAAAAATATATAAAACTGGTATCACATCAGCCTGTAGACTGTTATGTCTGGAGATAGACTGCATTGATATGATGTTTCAATAGCTATCACAGGAAAAAAAAGTCAATTTCGGTTTTCCTTGAGGACAAATTTCCTAATGATTTTTGGAAAATCTAATTTTCTCATGTAATGATTCAGGTTCCTCAAAGCAAATTTGAACTGATTTTTTTTCATCTAAGAATTTTTAACAAATCACATCAAAGCATTCTATCTCCAGACATAACATGACAAAAGACAAAATAATTTAGTTATTTGAGGATTTTAAGTATCCAATATAAGATCGCCAGAAAAAATTCTCGAAGCTGAGTCAATATGGATGGTTTAACAAAATCGGCATACCTAATGCCTCTTAGATGGATGACATACCTAGATTGGAAGATAAACACCAATTGTGGCCTATTTTAAGGTAACTTGCAACAAATAATCGACACAAAGATGACCGGAGTTAAAAGTCTTTTTTGCAATCGATACAGCAAAACAGGTACCGTGCGAAGTATTGGTATAAAGTTTTCTGGAGAACCATGAGGTTGTAAAAATTGTTGACTCGAACAAATTTTTGGCGCAAATTTCTGATGAGCATTGTTACACACATTTGATGCTAGCATGAAATCAACCTTTCAAGTGTTGATGTGTGCCATTACGCAGAAATGCGGTTTGGTAAACTATTTTGTGCTAACCGAAACATAAATGGGCAAACGAGAAATTAAATCCATGCGAACATGATGCAAAACGAAGTCACTTACTTCGATAATGACACCATATCTTGCTGGATGATTATTTCAAGGAGTACAACTTTTTTAAGAAATCAGGGAAGCTTCCGAAAAAGAGACGCAATAACCACGATGCACGACTCGATCAAATGGCGGAAGGGACCACAATGATTTGATGACTACGAAATGACCAGACTGGTTCGACGATCATCTCTATAACCAATCTTTAACTCTTTAATTTTTTTGTTGTGGTTTTATTTGTGATTCTCAAGTTACGAACTCTGGATATTTAATGGCAGGATAAATACTACGGGGTGACAATATGGATTTATAGGAGAAAAGTTAAAGAGGTATATGTGACCATAGGAAAAAGCAGGGCGTCACCTCGAAAGGAAGAAATAAAAAGTATAGCACGGAACTTAATATTAAATGGCGCCACCTGTCAATGTACCTTTCGACAAACAGCGTCATCGGCGCCACTGTTTTCCATACAAATTTGTTTCAATAACGCATGTTTTTTACGTGTTAAAAATGTCGAGTTTTGTGCCTACATATTACGATTTGAGGAGATCATTGATTTTTTTTTTCTAACTAGTTTCCCTCAAAAGAAGAACAGTTTCTGTGACATGAACGTGTACGTTTTACTAAAATATTCCGGATTCATATTTACACCTGGCCTATCAGGTTACCGTTTTATGGGAGATTTTCATTTTAGATAAATTACTCTTAAACTCAAATAAGATTAACGGAAAAGTTCGTATCTGCCTATTAAACCGTAAAAGTAATAGAATATTATTCTTCATCTTTGGTTGATACAAAGCAAAATCAATTAATCTTTCTTCCTTATAATAAAGAAAACCATCACTGCTCTGGTATTCAAATAATAAAGACTTTACGATAGTTTTTAATTGCCAGAGACGAGTTTTTTTTTATGGATCCTAAATAATATACTTTTTGGGTAATTATTTAAATTAATATTTTATAACCCTGAAATTTGATCTGGAATTTTATTTGAATTTATAGAGTCACGATATTTCGTGATGAGAGTCATCAAAGCTATTAAGAAAACAATTAAAATGAATAATAAAATTTCGTAGTAAAAATTCATTTCATATAGTATATTTTACTATAAAAATGCTTCCTGCCAACTTAAGTGATTTATTATTAGATTTATGTATGTGTCTTATAAGTGCTCGTATACTGGGTTAATGTTGCTATACTACCTACAAGTAATTAAAAATGTTGATGGTTTGAGAATAAAGAAGTTTTATTGATTGAATTTATCCGAATTAAGCTCTGCTATAAAATAATTCTTATCAATTTTGAAAATTTGATTTCTTTAAGATTTATCTATTGCAAGACTTTCAACAATAGCTTCATTACATATTTCATTAGAATTAATTCCAATTGATCCTTCGACTATGTTTAATTTTTTCAGAAAATAGAAATAACACCAATTTTAAAACCAAAACTTTTCAAACTTCAAAAAGACGACGTAAATACGACGAATCTATAATCAAAACATTTTTAAATTCTACAGAACGCCACTTTTAAAATATTGCGAATTTAATAATTTCATGAAATTTTGACAAGTTTTCTAAAATATTTGAGCTTAAGCTTACATGCCTACGCTAAAAATAAAATGTTGAAAGATTTGGAGAAACCTCGTATTTGTAAACATCAGATAAAAATAACAGCAAAATAAAACCGTTGTTGGAATGTATAATTGCACAGAGCTACTATCGACAAATGAATCTTCGAAGAGTCATAAAAATGCAGCAGTGCCTTAATCCTTTAGTATTTCCATAGAACTGCTTGGGCCACGAGACATATAAAAAAAACAACATTTGTAGGTTTTAAAAGACAACAAGTATCAAAACCTACGTTTTTAAATTGCATGGCAGGATTAACGCGATGTTCTGAAAGTTGATGTATTATTTATTATAAAGTCCAAGGTCGAGTACGAACACACCCGCGGATAAATCTCTCCCCCAATAATTAAAAATCTTAACCTTAAATCGTACATTATTGACTGAGCAACGAAATGAAAGAGTCTAGTATGTTCTTAATTGACAATTAATTTGGAAAAAGAATGGCTGGCAGGTAACATTATCTGCATTTCTTGACGCTTAGTGATCCGGATCAGACACAAATTGATATATAAAGCAAACAACAACATTTGATCCATAATTGATTTTCGATCACAAATGATGATCTGAAAACTAGTTCAACGATTAAAATATAGGTGAACAATAATTTTGGGTTAAGTGGTTAGTAGTAGTGAACGTAGCAATAAAATTAAATACCAAACTTATACTGTCTGTTTACACGAGTATTGCATTCATCATATACTTTTCTCATTGGTCTAGAGGAAAGAAGCAACAAAGAAAATTAACAGTTGGCGTTTCAGATCAAGCGTCAATAAATGCAGCTAATATTTATAATTTATGATCGAACGAAATATTTGATTGCTCCAATCTTTTTTGGTCTAAAAATGGGCATAATGTTCTTAAATGGCATCGTTAGAATGGTCGTTGGAATATTCTGCCTGCTGAATTTGCTTAGTAATTATCTTTAAAGAATTGTCTTTCTCTCTGTCATAGAAAGTTGTTGGAAAGGCTCAACTGCCGAACTTCCTAATCCAAGTATAAATCCAAAAACTTGGATCATAGTGGGATAGTTGCAATATTTTATAAGACAGTTCCATTCACAAACTTTCACAAACCTCCAAAACCGCGGGATGGATAGGATTCTTTAAAAATTCAGGCCCATTTCACCAAGCAGAATTAATAAAAGTAAAGTCAAATTCTGAATATTTCAAATTCGATTGGCGACAAATTTTTCGAATCTTAATAGCACAGATCTGATACGATATAATATGAGAATTTAATTTTCTTACTTGCCGGTACTTTTTTGCTAATTGAGACAATAGTGCAGAGGAGCAATTCTCATTTTTTCACAAAGAACGTTTACGAAACAATTTTCGAACAATCAGTCTCCCGTGAACAATTCGTTAACATAAAAATCACGTTTCAGAATTTTGGCTTCGTTACGAAATGATTTTTCTTCATCATTGCTGTTCCGTAAGTCAACGTAGACAATTTGTAGTATTTGATTGAACCCTTATTAGAATTCTACCAAATACGTTGCAAATCTTGTTGGTTAGTATGGATTAAGATTTGGCGCTACATTTTAGTTAAGTCCCAGTCACGGCAATTTGATTTTCTCGAAAAGGCCCTACCATTAAACAAACCGTTTATTGAGGTATTCGACAACAATGGGGAACATAATAAGTTTTCCCAAGTGAGCAGTTTGATTGATCTGGGTTGCATACTTCTTCCTTATGATAAAAATATGACGGATCGCTTGATTGAACAATGTTCGATTTATTAGGAATATTAGCTCTATACCTTCCTGACTCTGTGCCATCAATTTTGGCACAGGTGACTTAAACGGATGCTCTGAAGGTGATATACCCGGAAAATTAAGCTGAAACTAAGTTCGTCCAAAGTGGAATAAATTATGATTCTTTAAGGAACGCATAATGAACATGCAATTTTTTGACAACTTAGTGTTCGATGGCCCTCAGCCAAGTTGCGCTTTCTTATGAAGTAAAATCAATCTTGCGGCGAAATTTTATGATCTTTAAATCCATCACAAGGATTCAATGTATGCCTAACGCTGCACAAAAGGCAATTAAAACGTTCAGCTATCATGGCTCTAGTTGGCTTATTTAATCGATCATTTTTAAAAACCTGAATTGCGTAGAGAATTCTATACCGTAATGGGGGAATTTCGACTAACTCATTAAAGGAAAGAATTTTATCAACTGGAGACTTTTTACTACAACAATTCGGCAAAGTGTATCCAAACGATGACTCAAACGATGAATAGGAGATTTCAATGTTGGACGAATATTACTAGAGCGTTTTTTTTGCAATAAAGGTTTCGTTATTTTAGAGAGGCACTTTATAAAGGTTTTTTCAATTATTATTTCATTATTATAATGATCAGTCAATATTTTCCATACGTGGATGTCTTGCCATAGACAAGATCCAAGGTAATAGGATTTAGGGATATCACTCAATTTTTCATTGTTTTGAATTAAGACAGTGAAGATTCCGCAAAAAACCCAACCATACCAAATAATTTCCATCAAATGTATAGAAAGTCGTATTTCAGGCAATTTTAGATAAACTGTGTTAACAAGGCTTGCTGAATTCGTTTAAGCAGCTCTACTCGACGGACTCAATTTTGTTCCTAATTTTATTTAATATCAGACTCTACGAAACCGAAATGATCCTCGAATAGAACCTGATCCACGAGCCGGAATCAGGTTAGGTTAGGTTAGGGTGGCTGTCTTAGGGGACCGGAATAGACACAAATATGGTTCGTAGCCATACCAGGTATAATTTTGTTTTTTGGCTATGTCCAGTGAATCATTCAGGGCTTACAATGAAGCGTTGAATACACCAGACGTCCATCACATTGAGATCCGCCAGATCACTGAGGAAAGGAACTCATAAAAATTTCCATCTGACTCTGGCGTTTTTTCCTCTATGTCTTCATAGCTTCTACAGTAACAATCGGAGGAGATTCCTAGTCTCCACTGTCTCATGAGACAGTGTCCTGTAATAACCCACACGACTACTAGCGTTTTAATAGCGCCTGACAGTCCGTAAAACTGCGAATATCTCTTACAGATACTACATTATACCTCAACTTATCTACGGCCTTAATAATCGCAATTAATTCAGCCTGGAAGATCAAGAAGTTGAAAACTTCAGGGTTCAACATCTCTTCACTCAGCCAGTCCTCTCTAGAGGACATATCAAAATGAAACGTTTCCTCAAAAGATGATAATGGAAATATGTAATCTGTCGTAGATAAAATATATGAGTGTCCAGTATTACTACAAGTCCACATAAAAATGGATTTGAGCCTTATGGCTGTACTCGCGGTCATTTGAGGAACCAGAATATCTAGGGGTATGATATGAAATTGATGCTCCAATGCAACAGTGGCTGTACTCCTGAATGTACCACTGGCTGGCCATCAAACAACAATCCCTTATAAAAGTATGGGCCTTATCACTGAAGTCTAGAGCCAGTATACGATACGGTGTATTCCTAGGAGTAATTCTAGGGATTTTCCAATAGGTTTGTCCTTCCTGGAAGTGTAGAGCGGTTTCTACCGATCTCCCTTTACAGTACGCATCTATTTGTTTTCCTAGTATTTTTAATAGAAAAGAGCTTAAGCTTGTAGGCCTAAGTTTTCTGTGATGGAAATGAGAGATTTTACCCGCCTTAGTTATAAACATTACGTTTACCTTAGTCTAGTTCTAGGCTACCTCTGAAGATAACTTCTAGCCAGGGTAGAGCTAACTCAATGGCTTGCTGAACATCTGCAGGAATAATGCCATCAGGTCCAGCTGATTTATATGGTTAAAGGCTGTTAATTGCCGACAATAACTTCCTGCTGCTTATTATTTGACTTACAATGCCTAAACCCGTAAAAGCTTTTGTAATTTAGGGCGCCAGTTCGGGGCACGCTGGAAAGTGGGTTATTAGTAGTAACTCCAAAGATTCAGCACTAGTTGTAGTCCAAGAATCACCTGGTCGCTGACTACGGTATTTTACCACAGTAGAGCCTCCAGGCACTTATTTTGGCAATTCTTATTTTTTATTTGTATGTATTGGAGAGTTTTTTATAGCAGTCTCAATCCGCAGCAGTTCTCGTTTTGTTGACTTTTCTAAAATCTAGAGTGAAGCTTTTTCGACCTCCAAGGTGATCTTTGTTTACCCAAAGCTTTAGTTAGAGGAGATGCTCCCAACATAGCTACATGAAATGAATCTAATAGCTTATCTACTAAGTCGTCCAGCACTTGTGTAGATGTATGGGGTTTAGGAACTGACACTGTCAATGAATTACCAAAAATGATTCTGAAAGTATCCTTGTTGGTTTTTCTCATGTTTCCAAATATAGCTTTATTTGTTGATTCTGAAACCAGTGCATAGTGAAGTTAGCAGTGATCAGAAAAAGAATGGTCATCAGACACTTTCCAATTCACCAAACTATTCTTAATAAAATCTGAGACAAACATGATACCTAGCACCTCTTGTCGATCTCTAGTTATAAAAGTGGACTTACTTTCTAAATTGCACAATTGAAGGTTAGTAATAAAAATAAAATCATGGAGTAGCTCACCTCTCTTGTTTGTACCAGTACTTCCCCATATTGTGTTGTTTGAGTTCACATCACTGCCCAGGATGAATCCAACTTTCCGCTTTTAAGCATCGAATAAAACATCTCTAAGAATTGCAGGTGGTATGTCATCACCTTCATTTGGTATATAAAGGATAAAATAAGCTAGGGATTTAAACGAGCGATCTCAATGCCAGTCCGCCACTACATCTGATTTGCTGTAATTAAACAGCACAACATCAATGCACACTATCGCCTTCCCCACCCTCGTGTCTGAATTCCCCTCCCAAGGCGACTCTGACAACAAGTCCTACTGGAGCACACATAGTGTTCTTTCCCAAATTGTTAGAGGAACTAGCTTAACGCGAGCTAATGTCGTTCTAAATTACTGCTGTTTATAAACTAGACCTATAGGTCAACGCTCATCAATATTTTTGTTTATGTCCCGATGAGAGGGGCTTAGAAGCCGATGTCCCTCCAGCAGTAATTTCTTGGTGTTTCCCGGCCTCTATCTTTCTGTATCGATCTTTCATAAGAATCTCATGAGTAGCGGAGGAAAGAAAATGCCCATCTGTTTAGAGATCCATGATACATAATCTAGATGGCGCCAAGTATCCGAGTACACCTTACAGGGCCCCAGCCATGTTGGTTCTTAGCACGGTACGAGCTTAAACCAAAAGCCCAGTTGCTAAGCGCCGTGTTTTAGCTGAACCCATCCGGTCAAAGATACACATGAGCTGGTTGCCCGGTGGACACCGCGGGGAGATAACACGAACACCTGTGGATCCGATAACTAGTATCAACTAGATTTCCCCAGACAGCTTGACACCTAGACCACTGTTAACGCCAAAATCGTTTACCAGCGTTCGTAATATAAAATGGAAATTAACTTCATATAGATATATGTTTAAGCATTTTAATAAATAATTAAAATATATTAGAAACTAATGGTCACAACATACCTACTTACCAAATCATTCAAATCTCATACCTGAAAACATTAACCAACATATCCTAAAATATAACAAACAACAATATAAATTAACATGTAGATTGAATACATACTTACCCTTTAGTATTGTATACATTTTGTTTATCCTGAAAAATAGATTTAATAATTAATAACTTTGATGTAATTTGAATGTAAACAAAATATTTATACTTATCTTCAATAGTTACCAAAATATTCAAAGTTTCAAAAATGACAACTCAAATTGTCAAATGGTGGATGGATTCCGATGAATTATTTGGAGTTCAGTGTAATATTAATAACATAGAATTGATCGACGCGATACCTGCATGTGAACGTCGATACTAATCTTCGAGTAATTTGTTCGAACTAAACTGCACCTTTTGGGGATTTTGAAGTTTTTGTTACTATTCAAGATTTTGAGTTCGCTTGATAAACATTAAATAAAAATAATAAAATAAATTAACATCGTCGACATCTTTTGTGAAATAAATAATATAATAAATTAACATGTAATGTAAAAGAAAATAACAAAAAAATGTTAATTATATAATAAAATATTTAAACACAGTCCACTATTAAATTATAAAACAAAAACCAAATAGTCAGTCGAATTTTTCATTTCCTCGTCGACAACCACCAAGTCGCTGGAATTATTATCAATCGATTCCAATATCGTCTGTGTTTGAAGTCGACTTAGTACAAACAGCTAATATTATTATTGCAACCTTATTCATTCGCCTATACAATATGATATCCAATTTATAATTTTGATGGATAATTCACCCCACCACCGCAACCCATCTCGACAAAAAAACAAACCTTAATCGCATGAATGTAACAAATATAATTTTCTACAGTTTTTAATTGTTTTCTTTGTACACACACATAAGATACACTATACCAATTATATATTTAATGAATAATTGGCATGTATACAATATGTCCAAAAATAACAAAAACAATAACAATATATGGTAAGTAGAATAATAGTAATAATTTTTGTAAACTCCATATATATGTACATAATTCCATAAACATACAAATAAATCATATGACATGAAAAACAAACATTTTCTTTAAGATTTTTCACAACATATATTTTTGTAATATATATGTTTATATAACAACAATAGGGTAGATATTTATGTATAAATAAATAATAATTTAATCTACATAACAATAGGATATAATATACGAGTACGAAGAAAGGATTATAATACTAATAATGATTTTGATTTTTCGGTATAATACAGTTTCATAATGAAAATGATAAGAAATGTGTGTGTGTAGGTATGTCTGTGTCTTTTAGCACAATACATCATATATTATAATTCCTAGAAACATGTGCAATATACTGTATAATCCTTGAGTTACCCCCCAAAAACAAAAAAAAATATATCTACTCGTTATACTGTTGAACAGCTACAGATATTTTATATAAATCTTGTATTTATTTGCATTCTGCCTTAAAGGAATGTTTTCTACTCCCTCTCATACATACAGTAAGATTTTATATTAAAGTAGAAAGATTTAATTATTTTGTTGACTAAATACTTTATAAATACGCAACAAACGATGGCATTATGAGGTTTCATGCCTCTATAAACTCTACTGTTGTTTTCGAGTTTTCGATTGTTTAACATTAAGCGGCGTATAACCTCGCATGTATACGATTAATAAAAATACGTACAAAATCAACCCTCAATAACAAAACAAAAAAAAAAAAAAGCTTTCGCTATTATTTGTTTCCATACTTAAAGCTTTTTTTTTAATTATTTTATATTGTGCTTATTAAATTTTCACTAATTATGTGTATATGTACGTGTATTTTCGCATTACGTATGTGGTATATGTACGTACGTAAACAACGCGCGAGGTAAACGAACAAAGTATGACAACATATATATGCACATATAAGATTATGATATGTTATAATTATAATTAAAAGTGTTACGAGCTTTTTTATTTTTTTCGAAATTTTTTTAAGTAAATAAAAAGATTTTAATTAAAATTATTTTCAATTGTTTTTGTTTTGTTGAATTTGATTTAAAATGAGATTAGAATAATGAATGAGATTTGTATTGTTGTATTTTGTACTTTATATCCATTTAGGTGACGTGATACACAGACGTGATTAAATACAACTATGGATTTGTTGTGTTTAAGATTGAGTGATAAGTATTTGAGCTTATCACAAGTGTTATACTTAAAAATTATTTTTAATGCAAATATACAAATATGTAGATGTATATTTGTAATATTAAATTTTACAACAACAACAAAAATGCGTTAGTATGTGTTTAACATTTCCAAAAAAAAATCATTCAAATAAAATTTAATCTTAATGATAAAATAAAAAAACTCCAAATACACAAAATTTATCAAGATTTAAACTATTTGGGATTTCACAAAGCTAATCCCCGTTAAAGTTAATAACGGATCAAAGCTTTAACCTATTAATAGTTAACGTTTAACTATTTAAAAATTTATCATGATATAGATCCAATGATATTCTGATAGTCCTATGCGTATACTTAAATCATGCTCATCTGCTTAAATTTCATATTAGGTTTACCCATTGAAGGGTTGGGTATAATATCTTGGCACACATCATATCGAAATCACAATCTCGAAATTGAAATGACGAATTTAAAAATCTCGAATTATCTCGAATCCCGAATAAATAATATGATTTTGTAAAATTGCTTGCGGCGCTGCAAATAATTTTTCAAAATTATATTAATTATTTGGGATTTGAGGGTGCAAATTTTAATTGTTTGTAGTCTGATTGTTTATTAAATAATACGATTATATTATTAAATATTATAATATTAAAGTAAATAATGTTATAAATTTTTAAAATTCTATTTATGTGAATTTATGCAAAATCATAACGGTTTACGTATACCTGTCTTCCGAAAAAATACCAAAAAAAAAATCGGAACAGAAAATTCAGGAAAGTAATCCGAAAAACGAAAATCCAGGAGCACAATTGTCAAAGTGCGTACGCTCCAAGTTAAAATTAACATTAATAAAATTTCAACAAAATCCGATTTTTTTTCCTTATAGGTGTTCTTAATCCCGAATATCGGTTTGTCTGCACCCACGCTTCTACAGATAGATATTTCACAAATGTTTCAATCTAGGGATAGTTCTAAAACCTCCCAAAAACAAAAATATCAAATACAATTTCTGATCCTGTTTCATAATATCGAATTTTAGAATATTGCTGAAAAAATTCTCGAATTTTTTTATCTTGAAACACAAAAAATTAATGTTAAAATTTTTTATATGAATTTAAATAGAAAATATATTTTTGGGATCACTACATTTGCCCCCCCCCCCCCCCCAAAAAAAAAAAACCCAGAAATTTTAAATTCCAGAATAATTGAAAAGTAAAAATCCAGAAAAAAAGTTACAAATTACCGGAAAACCAATCCAGAAAAAAATCCAGAAAAATATTCTGTTTAAAATAATTTTTTTTTTTTTTTTTCTTTTTATTTAATATTACAACTGATTTACAAATCATTTAGTAATTTATCTTTCTTAAATGAAGATTCACATTTGACGGGCAGTAGCCCAATGGTTACTCCCGTTTAAATTTACATAGTAATTATTTTTCTGTATCCGAATTAAATACAACTGCCCAATTCCAAAGGTTTCTGCCTTTGAAGTCTTCTTACTGCATTGGTGGTATCCAACAAACTTCGTATGTCTGCATTTTGGTGCCGAGATATCCGCTGAATGTGTTTCTTCGCATGATTTTGTATTTCTTCACTTACATATTCCATATTTAAGTCCCTATGGAGGTTATCATTTCTAATGTACCATGGTGCGTTTACAATGCCACGCAGCACTTTGTTTTGAAAACATTGAATCATTTGTACATTTGTCTTCTTGGTACAACCCCAAAGTTGAATACCGTAGGTCCATACTGGTTTAAGTATTTGCTGATATAATAGCAATTTGTTATGTATTGTAAGCTCAGAGTTTCTACCTAATAGCCAATACATTTTCCTATATTTAATGTTCAATTCTTCTTTTTTCTTTATAACATGCTCTTTCCATCTAAGCTTGCAATCGAGAGTCATGCCGAGGTATTTGGCTGTATTTGCATTTGGAACCGGCCTTGAATTAAGTTTCACTGGAATCCAGTTAGCTTTCTGGTTCGTGAAGTTTACGTGAACCGACTTTGCTTCGTTTAGGCTAATGCGCCATTTCTTTGTCCAACTACTCACTGTGTCGGTTGCTTTTTGAAGTTTGGTCGTTGCTTCTGATATACACTTTCCAGTCGCCAGAATAGCTGTATCGTCTGCAAATGTTGATATGGTGGCACCTTCTGTATTTGGCATATCTCTGGTGTACAGGATGTACAATATAGGACCCAGTACGCTACCCTGTGGTATGCCTGCTGATATTCTCTTTAGTTCAGAGTACTCTTGGTTATATTTTACACGGAAATGTCGGTCTGCGATATAAGATTTAAGAATTTGATAGAATTGCTTAGGTAGATCTCGATGCAATTTAAATTCAAGTCCTTGGTGCCAAACTTTGTCGAAAGCTTGTGCTACATCTAAGAAGATGCTGGAGCATATCTTCTTATTCTCAAGTGAGTCTTCGATTATATCCGTTATTCTGTGAACTTGTTCTATCGTAGAGTGACTTTCTCTAAATCCAAATTGGTGTGGTGGAATCAAATTTCTCTCTTCTATTATTGGCTTGAGTCTCTTGAGCAGTAATTTTTCAAATAATTTTAAAATTACAGGAAGTAGTGAAATCGGTCTGTATGACTTTTTATCGTTCGCTGGTTTGCCTGGTTTGGGGATCATAATTACTTCAGCAACCTTCCATTGCCGTGGGACATATTTTAGTCTGAAGACAGCATTGATAATTTGAACCAATTTTTGTAGTCCCTTCTCGGGAATGGCTTTTACGACTTGTCCAGTAATTAAATCATATCCTGGAGCTTTTTTTGCGTTCAAATTACACTTGATCTCATTTTTTAATCCCTTTGTTGCTTTCCAAAGAGAGTAATCAGTAACTTTATGTTCGGTGAGACCATTTAAGTACTTGTTGATAGTTTCATTCTTAATTTCTTTTATAAGTTGTTTTAGTTTATTGCATAGAAAATTGAGGATTTTTTGGTTTTCCGGGGCGCGTGTCCTTTGCCAGGTTTTTCTTGCCTTCCGTTTCTCTCTAACTAACTCCCTGACCTCAATAGGATAATTTTGATATCTACGGGATTCGGTGTGACTAGCAGGAGAACTTTCCCATGCTGCTTGTTGAATAGTACTTTTAAATACCTCTAGTTCGTCTTCCAACTGTACCGGTGTTTTAATCGGCACTCGTAGATTTGTTTGCATTTCAATTAGTTTTTGGAATAGGTCCCAGTTAGTTCTTTTATTTGTTAATTTAGGCAGGTTATCCTTATTAATTATCATTGTGCTGAGTGTCATGATAACAGGTGTATGATCGGAATATATCCCTTCGCTGTTTTCGATGTACATGTAATCCTCGAAGATCCCTTTCGTTACATAAAAGTCAATGAGATCTGGTATTTTATTTATATCAGCAGGCCAGTATGTTGGTTTACCTCCAGAGTGGAACTCGCAGTTATTTATTCGTCCGGCTTCGAATAGCTCTTTTCCTTTATGGGTTGTATGTCTTGATCCCCAATAGGTGTTTTTTGCATTAAAGTCACCACTAATAATAAAATTGGATCCTAGTGATCTAAAGAGTCTATTATAATCTTCTTTGTTTAGATTATAGCGTGGAGGGCAGTAGATAGAGGAAATACTGTATTCATTATTATTGTTAGTTTCAACTTTTATGGTTTTAACTTGCATACTTTCCTCTTCTATACTAGGTTCTTCATAGTGTTTGAGACTCTTTTTCACTATTACTGTTGATCCTCCTCTGGGTTTTCCTCCTGGGTGAACAGCATGGTAACATTCATAATCACGTATTTTAATAAATGATATTTTTGTCAAATGGCTCTCCGATATAAGGCAGATATCTATTTTTTCTAAATTTAGAAAAATTTCTAGCTCTGGAACATGTTGCGCTAATCCGTTCGCGTTCCAGGTGACAATTCTTAGTGATCTGCTCATTTTAGTATATGAGGGCTGTTGCCTCGTTCAAGGTTTGATGCATATCTAGACGCTTATATAAAGCTTCTAGACCACGTTCTTGCTTTGCTAGCCTTATATTTATGGCTTCTATGCTTCGACAAATCCTTTCAAGGGGATAATCATTCGTAGCATTAGATGATTGCCGTACAATTTGTGAATAACTTTTCATCTCTGTACCAATACCTGGTGGTTTTGGCTTCGCTTGGGTTTTAGTTGGTTTCTCTTCTCTGGTAACCCTAGGGTTTTGAGGAAACTGATGCGTTTTGTTTTTTAGTCTTTGAAGTTCTTTGGCTACTTCACAGCTTCTATAATTTGCAGGATGATGCCCTTTACAGTTTATACATTTTGCAGGGGTGTTTCTACTTTCTGTACACTCTTTCGCGTTTTGTTTTCCAGCACATTTTACGCATCTTGGCCCCCGTCTGCAATGTTTTTGCATGTGGTTGAAACCTATGCATTTTTTCCATTTAGAATTGCTTTGATGCTGAAGATGTTTTCAACTTTCTCCTTTTTGTTAAACGTAAGCATGAATAGTGGAAGCCCCTTTTTTCGACTTGATTGTTCTCACGTCTCTCTCGTTTTAGGATGTTTACTGCATCTTCTATTTGCAGATCTTTTGCCTTTAGGTCCTCAATTATGTCCTCCTTGTTACACGTCGGACGAAGGCCTCTGGCCATAACCTTAATTGCGCGTTCGTTTTTATCTTCGTATGTGAACCATTCTTTACCTTCCGCATTGAGCTTTGTTGCTAGAGCTCTATATGTGTCGGAATCTGGTGTATTGATTTTCCACACGTTATTGTTTAGTGACACTACTCTATATTCCTTAGCTGTCACTGATTTCATTATAGTTTGTATACTTGCAAATTCTGTTATGCCGATTACATTAATTGGCGGAGGAGCCTTTTCTTTCGGTACAACCTTTTGTTGCTGTTGCTGGTGAGTTGGTTTGGTATTAGTATCACCAGTTACTAATACATTAGCTTGCGAATGATCTCCAACTTTAGGCGAGAATTCTGCTTTTCGTTTTTTGGTAGGTCTTTTCTTCCTTTTCAGTACCCAATCTGTTTCTCTCATGAGATCCTCTTCATCAGTATGGAACTCATTGTTATAACTGGTGTGAGTACTTGTTTCATTATAACAAGTTAGCGGGTTTTCAGAAATCTCCATTGGTTTGGGCTTCTTTAATTCTTAATTTTCTTTTTTTAGTTTTTCAATTTCGCTTCTTAGTTGGGTTAAAAGTACATCTACTTCACTGAGTTTTCGACAGAGTTCAGCGTTTTCGTCTTTCTGCTGATTTGCAGAGTTAGTATGATTGTTTGGTAATCTTAACCACATTGAACTTCTTTCGAATGGGTTTAGCAATGATTGGCTCACCCCAGAATCCATTGAGCCAGCCTCGTAAGGGGGTGGATTAGCCAACTGGGTAGTTGGTTTACCACCTGGGGTATTGTTTCCTTTTTGCGTTGAACTCATTGCTTTAAAACTGGTTATGTATCAACTACCAACCTAACCAGTACAAGTTGGTAGTGGGTCATTGAAGAGAACATCATTTGCTATGTTCTCGGTAGTCGGTTATTCCGCCGTATCTCGGTCGCCAGAGCCTCGTTAGTTAATTAGCAGGAAGTACCACGTGCAGGTGAGGTTGGCATTTGGGCTAGTACAATAGGACCATCTAAACCGGCGCCCCTTACCCCCCGTTTAAAATAAATGAAAAAATTTAATTTTACAGGCAGTTTCAGACCTTTTTGACAACCTGAATCATTTGTGGTACATTTATCAGTAGAAACGATATGAGCGATTCAATTCCTTTGTGTCTGAAAGATTGACGAGCAATTTCCATTACCTCAAAAAATTAAGAATTTTACGGAGGAACTCAAGTTTTATTAATATTTTATAAATTTTAATTTTATTTGGTGCGTACTTTGATAATTGTGTTTTTTGATTTTTTTTTAGGTAGCCAACTCTGACGAAACATTTACCAATTTAACAAAAATTTCAATACATTCCTCGATTCTGTACTAAAACACAAAACATAACTTGAAATGTTTGTTGTATATTATTATAATTATTGATTGAAGAGCCTTGTGGGCCATAAGCCACTTCGCATTGCGGCCTAAAAGATCTATTGTGCTGGATCCTACTTAATTATCCGTCCAGTCAATATTCCGGCTCTTAATGAATCTGACAATACTACTGGCCGGTACAATATACATACTATCTGGGCTCATTGTTCTCCCTCTTAGATGTTGCAGTCTTTGCTGGAAAATGACTGGGCATTGGCACAAAACATGTGCCGCTGATTCCGCTTCCAGATCGCAGAAGCGGTATCCATCCGTCGTACTAATGCCCGTCTTCTTAAGGTGAAACCTCAAGAGGACATGACCTGTGAGGAAGCCAGTAAGCAGCCTCAACTCAGGTTTTCTAAGTTCAAGACACTCCTTAACCCTGACAGACGAAAGTGATATAAATTTCTTCGCCTGTCGTAAACCTGGAATTCTGCGCCAGTAGGAGGACTTTTGAACGTCGTCCCAGCGTTTTACCGCTGCTCTAAGGTGTCCCTTTGTGACACCGCAGAAGGGTTCTTGTCCAATAAATGGAGAGGCAGAAACCTCAAGGGCGAGGCCTTCAGCTGCCTTGTTTCCTTCGATTCCAGTATGACCTGGTACCCACATAAGTGTTACCTTATTTGAGCCTGCCAGATGTTAAATAACCTTCAGACAGTGCCATACCAGCCTTGACTCAACGGTACAAGACCTAAGAACCGCCGATATAAGGCCGATTGGCTGTCTGATACAATATAAATTTTTGCATCGTTTAGTCCTTTTGCTATGCATATCCTAGCGCAAAGTTCTATATCATGTACTTCTGCTTGAAAAATGGTAGAATTGTTACCCAAGGACTTCGAGAGGGTAGTGCCCCTCCCGTGTATTCCTATGCCCGCCCCATATTCCGTTTTTGATCCATCTGTAAACCATACCATGGACCCTCGCTCGAAGGATGGTCCACCTGCACTCCATACATCCCGGTCGGGTAACCTAACACAGAATGGTTTGTAGAAGTCAGTTTAGCTGGCACACAGTCGGAAGGCACTCCTATGGTAGGGTCTGCCTAAAATTTCTTAATCATTTCCAGTTGACCCACCATATTGCCGGGTTTGACATTTCCTTCCGCCTGCATCTTCATCTTTATTAGAAGTGACTCCATCGCCGCGGTTGGACATGATTTCATTGAGCCCGTAAAATCGATGCAGGCTATACCCTGAAACTTATTCAATAAGGTTTGCGTTGCCTTCTGCTCAGTTTTAGGCCACCATACAACCGATGCGTAGGTTGACTCAATTTTGACCTTTTAACAAATGTTTGTTCCAGTTCAGTTTTTGATCTATGATAAACCCTAGATATTTAACCTCGCTGGAAAAAAGAATAGTAGTATCATTTAACGAAGGAGCTCTAAGCGCAAGCTTTTTCCTCTTCGTAAAAGGAACAATGACAGTTTTGTTTGGATTGACACTGAGTCCTTCCTGGTAACACCACTGCCATATTATATTAAGTGCATTTTGCATGATCAGAAATGACCTCATCAAACTTGCCTCTGATTATAATAGCCACATCATCCGCATAGCCCTGAAAATCAAATCCATGGCTACTCAAAAGGACCAGTAGTCTGTCAATAACCAATGACCACAAAAGAGGAGATAGTACGCCTCCTTGGGGAGAGCCCTTTACGGCCCTGATGGTTACTGACTCGCCACCTAGTCTATCTGTAATCTCACGATGTTCCAGCATGGAACGGAGTCACCTAATTGTAGAAAGCGGAACCATTTTTTTGCATTGCCGTCCTCTCTATAGATCCATTGGAGGTGTTATCAAACGCCCCCTCAATATCCACAAAGGCATAAAGTGCAATTTCTCTGTATGTCACTGCTTTTTCAACCCTCGTGACTAGACCGCTAAGGGATATAACAGTGGGTTTACCAGTTTGATACGAAAACTGTTCCCGATGCAGCGGATTTTTCCAAGGACCTCACTTCTTATTTGATAGTCCAGTATTTGTACCGTCGTCTTCAATAGAAACGATGTGAGGATAATTGGCCGATATGCCCTGACGTGGGTGTCTGGACGACCCCGCCGGACCCCTTTTTTGTATAAAGACCACATTTACCTTCCTCCACAGTTTCGGAATATAGTTAAAAGCATAACATGCCCGAAAAATCTGGATCAAGCTTGGGAGTATTTTCTCAATACCTTTTTAACGTGAAGCTGGAAAGATACTATCCTCTCCAGCGGATTTTAAAGGTTTGAAAGACGGTTTCCATTGAACCTCCTATCTTGCTTCGGGAGAAGTCCTAAATCGTTTGAATGATCCCTGGAGAGGACTTTCTGGAGACGACCTGCAGAGGGCAGGTAGCCCTCTCGGATCTTCTTAATTCAAAATTATACTCCGCCTTATTTCCATCTTATACTCGCTGCATTCACCGGTGGGTTTAGCCTTGTTAAATAATCTTCTCGATTTTGTCCTCAGTTTATTTAGCGTCCCGTTCCACCAAGGGACCATCTTTGTAAACTCTCTTCGCTTAACCGGGTAGCTGTTCTCGTAAGCCAAGTATATACAATTATGCAGCTGGTTTGAACAGATCGCCAAACCCTCTGGAGACTCTATGTTCCCCACAATCGAGGGCATTTCTGATTCGAGTGAGACTCAATAAGAGTCCTAGTCGGTCAGTTTCGCCATTCTGACTTCCGGCCGCTGCATGGTCACAGCCGCCAAATCGAATCTAATGTGCCATTGATCCGATAATGAGGCCTCTTCATAATGAGGCCTCTTCATTAAAATGCGGACTAGGAAGTGTCAAATCTAGGACCTCTTGCCTAATCGTATTTATAAAAATAGGTTTACTTCCCCTATTGATAATGTCTACATTATTTGAGGTCAGAAATTCAAAACGGTACTCACCCCTGTTATTCATGTCCGTGCTACCCTACACCGTGCGGTGCGCGTTTGCATCGCATCCTATCAGGTAGGCCAGCCCATTGCGTTTGCAATGAGCTATGGACCGCCTAACTTCAAGTGGAGGTATTAACTCTGAGTCTGAGGAAAGTAGGCGGAGGCCATTTCAGCCTCCTGTTTGACTCTTTCACCGAGAACCTCAACCATTACTGCAACCAAGTCCCTGGAGATGAACTCAGAAATGAGAATACAATTAATTTGCGAACTGGCCAAATTAGCCGCTCTTGGACTCTCAGTTCCGTTATGATAAATTAACTTACTCACTTGGTTTGGTATACCTCTAATCTGGTTACCTGTCACCCATGCCACAGATAAACCTACGACATAGGACGTCCGAAGACGAATTTGCATGATGCAGGTTTATCTGCAGGCAGGCGATGTACGACTTCACTTCTCCGAAGGCCTCTTCAGATGGCCCTGCTCAGCCTCCTTTTCCACACCGCAACCACCCGCATGCTTTCTTTGTCCGGCCGATGGCTGACCAATGTCCTCCATCTCCGTCCTGCTGGCCTCTGCTGACTGAGAGGCTCCAGGCCTCACCAGTGGCTTGCGCGGGGGACCCCTTGCGGGGCTTTCCCCTTTAGAAACCCTGACGCCTTCCTTTCTCTTTTGCGCCTTCTCCTGACCTGTCTTTTGGAGAGGGCCGTAATTTCAGTGGTTTTTGCTACAGGTGCCGACACTGTAGCCTCTACAGGCTTGACCTCTTTGGTTCCGCCCACTGACGCCGTTTTGAACCTCCCTTGAGATGAAGTTGAACAGTCCCAAACTTATAGTTGACTTTAAAGCCAACCCGCTTGAACTTCTCAATTGAAGAGTGGATAGAAGGTGCTAGAGGCTAAAGAGCCTTTCGCCTTTCTCCTGATCACTCTCCAGTTGATCGCCTGCATGCCCTCGTTTTTGCTTTTGATAAAACCAAAAAGCTTCTTCGTTAGCTATTCAGCACTATTTGGGAAGGTGCCAAACACAATTCTGCCTTGAGGCAGGTTTCTCGCCTCGGCCACGATCAGCTGTGCACCCTTCCTTGGCTTGATAGTTGTTACGACTGGCATACGTCTCCACTTGAAGCAGAAGAACATAATTCTTGCGAGGATTCCAAACGCTCATATAATTTGAATTTTTTTTTTGTCGTTATAAAATACCATGACCACCATGGTGTTTGTACCTATGCTCGCTTTTATGATTTCCAAATTTAAATTTAATATTCCCTCCGATTGCTATGTAAACATATTTTAAATTTTGATTGCATTTTGTTTTCTATATTGTCATGTACAAGCATACATATCTCTCCTATACCGATTTTTCGCGGCTCCACATATTTTCACGCGAGGAGCCGCGACAGATTTGTGGTATATCTATCTATAGAAGTGTGTATGCAAGACTAATGGACCGATTTTCAGCATTAAAAAAGGTTGAATCTTTTAGAATATTTAATATTCACTTGTGTCACACCCACTTTGTGACAGTTAATTGTGTTCCTAGATTTTCGTTTTTCAATTTTTTTTCTCTTTTATCCTTCCGATTTTTTGGGGTTTTTTTTTTCGGGAGACAGTTTTATTGAAACAGTTATAATTTTATATAAAATCACGTAACAGAATTATAAAAATGTATAACATTATTTGTTTTAATATTAGTAATATTATTAATTAATAAACAAAATTTTGTAAAATTATTTGCGGCGCTGCAAACAATTTTATAGAATTGTATTAATTATTCGGGATTCGAGATAATTTTCGATTTTGATTTGGAGATTTTAAAATTTCGATATTTCAAAATTCGGGATTTTAAAATTTTTTGACTGTTTGTCGAGATTTTATACCCAACCCTTCAAGTTGTGTTTAAGTTGGCTTAATTCGATGGGTTAGTATAGAATCGGCGAATGTATTGGGCTGTTTGCGAAATTGTGTTAAATTGATAAATGCTTTGTCAACCTTGCAGACACAGCTACTGCTGATGGATGTACCACAAATGTTTCAAGTTATGTAAATGTTCAAAATATAATTTTTTCATTTACATTAAACAAAATATTTTTCAGGATTTTTTTTTTTTAATTTCTGAAATGTAATGATTCCAAAAAAATATTTTTTACTTAAATTAAAATAAAATAATTCCAGAAAGTTTATAGCGATATTAAATATGTAGTTCGATATTTTGAAACTGCATCAAAAATTTCATTCGATATTTTGTTTATTCGATATTTCGATTTTGCGAGGTTTTAGCACTATCCCCCTATTGAAATAATGATTAATCGAAAACTTAAAAAATTGGTCTACACATATAGGCCTATCAAAAAATTTTAGTGAGTTGCTGGCCGATAAAAGAAAGTTTTGAGATATTGATTTTCTTAGATTTGTATAAGTTCCAATATTTCAATAGGTACCCCAATATGAAATTTAAGCAGATGAGCATGACTAGAGTATAGGCCTATCAGAAAATGTTAGTGAGATGATTGCTGATTGAAAAATGTTTTGAGATATCGATTTTCTTATATTTATATGCATAGTATCCAATTTTTCAAGTTTTCGATTAATCGTTATTTCAATAGGTAACCCCAATACGAAATTTTAGCCGCATCAGAATATCATAATGGGATGTCATCATTTTGAGATGTCGATTTTCCTAGACATGGATAAGATTAAATTTTCAAATTGTCAAATATTATCGATTAATAAATTAGGTTTGTGTAGTCGCAAATAGTTTAAATCTTGATAAATTTTGTGTATTTGGAATTTTTTTTTAATTTAGCTTTAGGCCAGTTCAAATATTTGATTTGAATGAATTTTTCTTTTAGGATACACTCAGGTACTGAAGAAGTACTTGTAATTATAAAATTTAGAAAATTTTTTGTCTTTATTCTGAAATGTATTGCTTAGCGTTTCTGAAAATAGGAATAAACTTCACGTCAATTAAGCCTGTCCTTTGATTAGTTTGTTAAAATATTAAAACAGTTTTAATCGAGTTTTCGTGGTATTTAAAATTGAAAATTGTTATGCCACAGGTGATTTTATTTACATATTCCTTCAATAAAAATAAACTCGACACCTGCGTTAAGCAAGTATATGCGTTTGGAGATAAGCCAGGATCAGATTTCCTCCGTTTAACTGGCGCAAAACTTAAAGAATGAAACGAATGAAAAAACATTGAAATTTCTCTTACCTAATAATCATTTGGGGGTTCATGAAAGCTCAAAAGATAGCTCAATTTTCACTTTATAATTTCGTCATCTATATGCCCAATTAAACTAAATACTACAAACCAAAAATTAAATATCAGGACATACGATCATAAGCAGTCAAAATCAGCAACTCACTTAAAATTAAAAATTAGCTTGGCTGAATCGGAAACCAAAATTAACCTGCCCAAGGTAATAAAAATTGAGTTAACAATAGAAATTGATTTTAAATTTGAGTAGCATTCAGAAAATTTTTTCATTTTCCATTCCTTAAAAGACGTCACGGGTTTTTTTAAATTTGGAAACTTGTTGCCCAATATCACAGTTGGTCATAACAAAATAAATCTTCTACCCTCAACCTACTAAATCTCGGACAGTTAGATCCAGTTATACATTTCTACATACTTTAGGAAATCCTTGATAATTCTCCGTTCAGAGAGCATAAGGAATGTTCAAAAATTCTTTTATCAAAAAACTGCTACTCAGTGCTTCAGTCTAGACGAAGCATCGCCGTGGATCATTAACACAAATTCTGATTTAACATCAATTATTTTTTTTGTGACCGGTATCCTACCTCCACGTCATATAGCATTTTATTTTTTATATCTTCTACGGCCTACCTCCTTAACCTCTTCCACTCTAATAGCGTAAAATAATTTTAAAGGCGTCCCATTACTCAAAAATAAAAACTTTAAAAACTTTCATCGATCAACACGCTGTTAAAATTTAAATCAATAAAATGCCATAAAATGTCAATAGAACGCTACAGAAATAATTTATGTTTCAAAGCTTACACGATATAGATTACAAGAAACAATTTAGAAATTTAGTTATTTTACTTAAATTTAGTAATTGAAATTCCAAGTTCCACGATTACCATTTTATCTCAAAGATGCCGATGGGATAAACGTTGGATTTGTATGTGAACTGTAGAAAAGTATTTCTTCGAAAATTTTACTATTACCTCGGAAAAACGCTCAACAAGTTTTTTCCTATTTTTTGTTAACTTTACCTACCTCCACGCAACGCTTCAAACGACTTCAAAAATTTTTGATGGATTGTCAAATTTCTCTTCGACAGTACAAAAAATTGTCGGTTCCATTTTTGAGAAAATTTGTTTGGCAGTTTTCTCTTACAATCTAAAGGGTCTTTATTCTAAACCCGACCAACTGCTTATTATTAAAATCTATCTTTGTATAAAATTTCGACGAAAATTATCAATATTTGTAAGAATAGAAGGCAACACAAAACCAATAAAAATGTATGAGTGGATGGAAGGAAGGACGTACACGACATTTTTCTAATCGATGTTTCGAGGACCCTGGTAACCTAATTTGTCGATAAATGTGAAAATTTGGAACACAATTTTTTTACGATTAAAATACTTACACAATATAAATTTATTATAGTACGAATATCAAAAATTGAATATGCATATAAATATGTAACTTAACGTGTCAAATATTCTTTTCGATTTTAACAATATATTAACACAATAAATAATGTACTCGCATTTAATTTATCCATTAACTTATTCTATTTTCCAAAACTCCTGATTAATTCTAGGCTTTATATAAAAAAAAAATCATTCAAAGTTTTAATTTAAAAGCAGAGTTTAAAATGGGACTTTATTTTGCTCTTCGCTCTTCATTTTTGTTCAAGAGCGATAATAAAAACTATTAAAAAGCTCTTTATAAAGAGCGATATTGTAAAAAAAAAAAAATATCGCTCTGTAGAACTGGAGCATTATTTTTATTATAAGGCTCTTGCTCTTCCACTATTGCGTTTGTGTTATCATGTTTTCGCTCTTCGTTATTGCACTATATTGAGAAAATAAATACGCTCTGCTCTGATGAATAAAAACGTCATTATTATATTGCTCTTGCTCATGTTATTACGGCAAACGGTTACATTCAAAACCTTCTAAGTTTCTTTAGAAAGCAAGATTGTTTTATTAGCGAACAAATGCACGGGGATTGGAAATAGGATTATAAAATGATTTTTGGGTAAAGTTCTGGGATATGGCCTATTAGGATAGAACTTGACTATTTCTTAACCGATTGTGATGCAATTCGACATGTGCGTTGGAAATGGGATTCTAAAATGATTTTAGATGCAGTTCTGAAATATGGCTAATTAGAATGGAACCTGGCTATTCCTCAACCAATTGTGATGTAATTCGACATGTGCGTTGGAAATGGGATTCAAGAATGATTTTTAGATCAAATTCTGGAGTGTGGGCAATTTGAATGGAACTTGGCTATTCCTTAACTGATTTTATTGAAATTTGGCAAGCGCGATGGAAATGGGATTCTACAATGAGTTTTAGATGGAGTTCTGGAATATGGCCAATTGGGATGGAACTTGGCTATTCCTTAGCCGATTTGAGTGAAATTTGACCCGAGCGATGAAAATCTGATTCTAAATTGATTTCTAGGTGAAGTTCTGGAATATGGCCAATTAGGATGGAACTTGGATATTCCAGAACCGATTTTACTGAAATTTGAAATGCGCAATGGGCATGGGATTCCAAAATGATTTTCAGATGAAGTTCTGGAATATGCCCAATTATGGTGGAACTTGGCTTTTCTTTAACGATTTGAGTAAAATTTGACATGTGCGTTCGAAATGGGATTCTAAAATGATTTTCAGATGAAGTTCTGGAATATGGCCAACTAGGATGGAATCTGGCTATTTCTTAACCGATTTAAGTGAAATTTGACACGCGCGATGGAAATGGGATTTTACAATGATTTTTAGATGAATATGGCCAACTAGGATGCAACTTGGCTATTTCTTAACTAATTGTGATGCAATTCGAGATGTGCGTTGGAAATGATATGAATGAAGTTCTGGATTTTAGAGAAATTTGACATCAGCGATGGGAACGAGATTCTGTAATGATTTTTAAAGTAAAGTTCTGGAATATGGCCAACTAGGATGGAACTTGGCTATTCGTTAACCGATATAAGTGAAATTTGACAGGTGCGATCAAAATGGGATTCTAAAATGATTTTTAGATAAGTTTTTGAAATATGAAAAATTTAGATGGAACTTAGCTGTTCCTAAACCGATTGTGATGCAATTTAATATATGCGTCGGAAGTGGGATTCAAAAATAGGTTTTAGATAAAATTGTGGAATATGGCTAAATAGGATGGAAATTACAGATTATTTCTCCATCGATTTGCGATCTGCCTCACAGCAGATAAACCTCGACAGCTGTATGGATACTTGGCTATTCCTTAACCGAAATGTGATGCAATATTATGCTATTAAAGTGGGATTCTGAAATAGGTTTTAGATAAAGTTATGGAATATGGCCAACAGCAGATAAACCTCGACAGTTTCATGGATTACGGAAACTGGCAAAGACAATAGCTTTTTAGGTTACTCATATTGTTATATTTAAATATATCAATATGAGTAACCTAAAATAATAATAATAATTATACATCTGCTGTAACTTGTTTAGATTACTCATATTGATATATTTATTATAAATCTGCCGGGAAATTTGTTCGCAATCTAAGGAAAATAAGAAAAAATAGGTAAGAGCACGCTAATGTTTGTGCAGGATCCCGGAATTAGAAAAATCCATCCTAATTGGCCATATAGGCCATATTACAGAACATCATCTAAAAATCATTGTAGAATCCCGTTTTCATCACACAACTCAAATTTCCCTAAAACCTGTTAGGGAATAGCCAAGTTCCATCACAACTGGCCATATTCCAGAACTTGATCCAAAAATCATTTTAGAATCCCATTTCCAACGCACATGTCAAATTTCACTAAAATCGGTTAAGGAATAGCGAAGTTCCATCCTAGTTGGCGATATTCCAAAACTTCATCTAATAATCATTGTAGAATCCCATTTCCAACGCACATGCCAAATTTCACTAAAATCGGTTCTGCAATAGCCAAGTTCCATCCAAATTAGCCATATTTCAGAAATTTATCTAAATATCGTTTATCGAACTTTCTCTCTTTAATGATATTCAAAGAGCCATTCGTGTGTTACAAAAAATGTTGCTCCCTAATGTATTTTCTTCAATGACTCTTTAGAGTGGGTTGGGAGCGATATTTTTAGCTTTTACGCTCTCTGTTTTAAGAGCAAAATTAAAAATAAAAATTTATAACACTTTGAAAGAGCGAAATAATTTTTTTTTTTGTATTTTTCATTAGAGGGTAAGAGCGTCAAAGCAAACTGAAAAAATTTTGTATTGGGAGCAAGAGCGAAAATTTTTATAAAGAGCTCTAAAAGAGCGATAAATTTAAACTCTGTTTTAAAGATTGGTATGCGCACGTTTATTATTTCTCGAATAAGACCGGTTTATCTAACACGTAACAAATTAATCGTAATACATAACAGGTATCTTTACTCAAATAGCCAGTTACGCTTAAGGCAAGTTATGATGGTGTAGATAAATAAAACATTCTTTTATAAAAAAAAGAATCCAATGGTGCTAATGTTTTAGTAATTTGATATTCCATGAAATATTTTATACAAAATGACCTAACAAAGAATAGGAATTCAACAGTTTTAGGTTAAGTCAAAAAGTGTAGCGATTTTTAATTGTGATTTTGTCTTTGAACCCTGAAAGACAAATAAAGTATTCTAGATTAGAAGTAAACATACACTAGAGGAAATAAATATAACGGCAACCACGAAACATGTTAAATTATTAAAAATATAAATTTGGCAAATAAATATTTTGTATTATTTAATTCTCTTTGATATTCTACAACATTCTTATTTACTATTTCTTTCTCCTTCTTTCTTATTAGAGTATAATAACAATATTTAGTTTTTTTTCTTGTTTCCCATAGGAAATATTTATAACGGCACTTACGATTATCGTTTTTTTGCTATTGTGTCAATGTATTTTAGTTTCGTATTTTATCTTCTATAGTTAGGACCTATTCACTTTTAAAATTAAAATAGTTTTTATTAGTTTTTGTGGTGTTATAATTACATTAAATTAAAATGCCTAGAGGAGTATCGCTTAGCGAAATAGAAAAAGGCTGAATTCAATCCTACAAGTAAATGGGACTTTCTAATAGGCGAATAGCAAGAGAAATAGGAAGAAATCCAACCGTGGTGGACAATTTTGTTAATTTGGGACAATTTTATGGCAAGACAAAAAGACCAGGACGAAAACCAACCATATCAAAAAGAATGAAAAATGCCATCATCAAGAAAGCTAGAAAAGAACACAGCACATCGTCTGAGATAAAAGCAGATCTAAACGTACCAACAACAACAAGAAGGATTCGGCAAATTTTACAGCAATCTGAGAAGGTAAAATGGCTGAAAAGGAAAAAGAAACCTAAATTAACACCACACCATAAACAGGCACGATTGGAATTCGCAAAAAAACATATGCAATGGCGGTCGGAATGGCAGAATGTAATTTTTAGCGATGAAAAAAAATTCAATTTAGATGGGCCTGATGGAAATCAATTCTATTGGCATAATTTGTCTAAAGATGTTGAAGTTAGAATGAGCAGAAATTTTGGAGGAGGATCTCTTATGGTTTGGGCAGCTTTTTGTTACAACGGTAAAACCCCAATTTGTTGGATAAGTACTAAAATGAATGCCGACTATTACATTAATTTATTAGACAACGTTTTGTTGGAGTTTGCGGATAGAATCAATGAAAATTTTATATTTCAACACGATAATGCTTCCATTCATTCTGCAAAGGCAACAAAAAATTGGCTAAGAAGTAAAAATATTGAAGTACTAGAGTGGCCTGCTATTAGCCCTGATTTAAACCCTATAGAAAATCTATGGGGTATATTAGTGCGAAAGGTATACGCTAAAGGAAGGCAATTTACGACGGTCGAACAACTAAAGGATGCAATTCAAAAAGAATGGAGGGATATACCTGTATCAGAGCTTCAAAAATTAATCAATTCGATGCCCGATAGAATTTTTGAAGTTATCAATAAAGGCGGCGCTAGCACACACTATTAGCTAAACAACAAATCATATAAATGCTCGTTGCCGTTATAATTATTTCCAATTATTTTGGTACAAAAAATATTGAATTTTAAAAACCGTTAATTGTTAATCTTAATGCAATTAATAGATATTATGAATCATTGCGCAATAAATATTATTTTAAGATAATAACTGAATTTTTAATTTTTATAATCGTTATCACATGTTTAGATCATTTTTGCAGTTGCCGTTATATTTATTTCCACTAGTGTAGTTAGGGAAATCTGGATTACTACAAATCAAATTGATAATAGACTATATGAAATTTTTAAGGTTGCTTGTACAACTACAATACCGAAAAATATTGAAATCAACTGTTTTCAACCGCGCGGCTTAAAACAGTTGATTTCAAATTTTTCCGGAGTTTCTTTTTTCAGAATTTTAATTTCCGCTATTTTTTTTTTCGGGACTTCGTTTTCAGGATTTCAAGTCACGAGCTAACAACTCAAACCCAAAATTTTGTATAAAATAGTCTATAACCAATTTGTCAATAATTAATCTTTACAAAATTGTACAGGATACCATCATATTCTCGAACAAATAAATCCCAAATAGTACAAAGTAAGGTGCCCCATCAAAAAGGAAGACCCCATTAAATTTTTGTTAACTGTAATATGGCGAGTTTTCTATTTAAGTAAGTATTTGAATAATTAGTAAAAAACATAGTTTTTCCAAAATGTTTCAATTTATGTTTATAATGTTAGAATTTCAAAAAATCATCAAAGAGTGGTTTTGGGGGAGGCATCTCCCATCCTCTAAGGTGTGCAATAGATTAAAATAATATTTCACCAATTGGTTATATTGGATAACGATACCAACCCCAATTCCTTTGATCTGTGTTTGCAAGGTTGACGAAGCATTAACCAATTTAACATAAATCCGCAATTCGCTTTAATAAATTCATTGATACCATACTAACCCAACGAATTAAGCTATCCAGAACACAACTTGAAACGCGAACACTATACATTTGCCAGAAGAAAAAAAAATCCCGAACTTTGAAATTCCAGAATAGTTGCAAATTGTTGTTTCTGCAGATTATTCAAGAATTTACAACATATAAATTTACGACCTTCTGTACCATAATGGACGTCTTAGCTATAATAAAACGTATTTTTAAACAATAGATAATCTTAAGAATAACTAACTTCAGTACGTGGCTACAATAATTTTATATACGACCATACTTTTTTTTTTGTTAACACTTAATGTGAGTTTGTGCTGCTACACTTTCTGTGAAAAACCATTTGTCGGTAATATTGCTGGTATGAGTACTTGTTAATGTTTCTAGTCACCTAATTTTTCAGAATATTGTCATGTGAGTGGCATTGTTAAGGATGTTTGCGATACTCCTGATTTCTACATTATTTACTTATGTTCGTTTTCTGTTATAATTATCAATTGCCGGTACTCTGGAAATTCTCCAGGTTTTTCTCATTAGAATGGCATGGTCAAAAATGACTGTAAAGCTTGTGAGTCGTATTTAATTTGATTTTCGTAAAAAAAACTGAGTTTTTTCTTAAGTCCTGCATTACTGGCATCAATCTTAAGATAATTTTTTGTTAGAACTATTAATTGCTAGTCCCTTGAATTTTTTTTTCAATATTTTTGTCATGGAGACGGCATAGTCGAATTTGACCGCAAAGCCTCACTGCAAGTTGCATTTAGTCTAATTTTTTGCAATTCAAATTAAGGATTTTTCAGGTCCTGCATTGTTGGCAAAAAATCTCACTATAATTTGCGGTTAAGCCTACTGATTGCCAGAATTTTGAGAAATGGCTGCCATCGTCAAATATGGTCGCTAAGCGTCGTGAGTCGTACTTAATCTGATTTTCGCAATTCAACTGAGCATTTTCTTAAGTCCTGCATTTTGGGCATCAATCTCATGATGATTTCCTATTAGACTTAGGCATGGTCAAATATTAACTTGGTATTTTCTCAAGCTCGGTATTGTTGGCCAAAATCTCTTGAACATTTTCTCGTAGGTCTGCCAATTGCCACTACTATACAATATATTGCCACTACTAGCAGGTGAGTCGCATTCAGTCTGATTTTCGTAATTCTGAGTTGCTTTTTAAACCTAGCATAGTTGGGACCAATTTCTAGATGATTTTCTGTTAGAGCTATCAGTTGATGTAGTGCCCTGGAACTTTCGCACAACTAATCATATTTAATTTGTTTTTTATGAGTATTTTTTCAAGTTCCGCATTATTAGCACCAATATCACGAACATTTGCTGTTTTACTTATCAATTGCCAGTACCCTGGCATCGTTTCAGAATTTTCTCATTTAAGTGGCTTAGTCAAATATAAGTGAGTCGCATTCAACCTGATTTTTATTATTCTGAGTTATTTATTTAAATTTAGCAGAGTTGGCACCAATTTCTAGATAATTTTTTTGATTTTTTGTTAGAGCTGTTAATTGCTGTAGTGCTCTGGAATTTTCTCACAGAAAGTCATATTTAATTTGATTTTGATGAGTATTTCTTCAAGTCCTACATTATTAGAACCATTATCACAAACATTTTCTGTTGTACTTATCAATTGTCTGTTGTACCATGGCATCGTTTCAGAATTTTGTCATTACAACGGTTTGGCCAGACACTGACGCCAAGCATTTAAGTCGTTTTTTTTTCATTTTTGCAATATATCTAATTATTATCCCAAGTCCCTACATTGTTGGCATGAATCCCATAATGGTTTTCTATTTTAGCTTGGCTATGACATTTGTTCAGCATATTGTCCTGGTAAGCGCACAGCCAAATATGTCCGCAAAACTTCAGGAATCGTCTGAATAATTCACCGTCTAAATTCCGATCCACATTACCACACTGTCGATGTCGTTTCAACCCAAACACCTAATATGTGTTTCTATGTAATTAAGGACCAATCAAGTTAATGACACAACTGAGACTAATTCTATATAAATAAACACACACACGCACATACAAGTACATAATTATATTATAGAATTTTCTAACCCATAATCTTCACAACACCGCGATAAATTTAACAAGCAACAAGTTTTCTAACATCATACAAATACATGTTTTTGAATTAAAGCTCAGTTTTTTTGTTTCTTCCTGTTTTCGTGCTTTTTTCAACTTTGTTTGGAAATAAGTTTAATTTTTTTGTTGTAGTAGGTAATTGTGAAGTAGGAAGAAAACTTTTTTGTATGCTTTTTTTTAATTTACGTGAAACTTTATAATTATTCACAAAAAAAAATGTGAAATGTAAGAAATGAAATAATTACGTTAATTAAACAAAATAAAAAAATTAAAAGTAAATTCTAACCGAAGAACAATTTAATTCTCAGCATTTTCCCGTATGTTATTTTTTTATGTTTTTTCTGCATATTTTTTTTGAACGGAAATATAACAAAAAAGGGATTAAGTTTTTTTTTGTACTGTGTTCCTGTGTACTGTTGTTGTATAGTAAAATGAAAAAAAATTCCACTTGACGTTGATCGATAATTATATTTTTCGTGTTTTACTAATTGAAAAATTATATATTTTATTATTTTGATTGTTTTGTTGCTGCTTTTGTTGTTGTTGTTTTTTTACAATTGTTTGGAATGTTGGAAATTTTTTAATTTTTAATAATGGTCGAAGTTTGAAACATACACACATAAACGTAAAACAATTATGTTCTTTAAAGTAAAAAGAAATGTTTGTATTTTAAACTTACAAGTGTTTGCATCTATCTAGGCCATTTTATTTTAACTTGTAGTAAACGCACAGAACCGCACTATCAAAATTATTAAATGAAATTTTAAAAAATCCATCGTGAATGACCTTTTTTCTTTGTAGCTAAATCTCTCTTAAAGGATAAGTGACTTTTGAATCATTAGGTAACCATTCAAATGGGAACTCTGAATTTCAATATCTTGCTTGTACTTCATTGGCGTCACCTTAAAATAAATTGAACTGTACTTTTTATTATTGTACCTGAAACCAGAGCCACATAAAATAACAAGAGTCGATCTAAGTCGATGAATTGTTCGGCCATGTTTTCTACATCCTCATTTTAGAATTCCGCAGCCCAATTATCAGTTACAACAAATTGTTTTCAGCATGTCCTCCGGAATAATTTTGTCATCTGTTATATTTTTTGTAATTGCAAGTCCGCTCTTTAGCAATGTTGTTTAACTGTTCCATCAGTCGGTGATAGATTCTCTAATTTTAATGAAGATTTTACAAGTGATGTTTGTAGTTCAGATTTCCCTTTTTTCTAAAGCCATTTTTTGTAAAAAGTAATAATGGGAATGGTGCAAGCTCTAACTTTAAATACCTCTTAAATGGAATTTTCACTAAAAATGTTTAATGAAATCATCTGAAATAATAATAATAAATTTATTGCAATTGGTTCTCCATAAACTTTTACAGATATATTCACGATGATGGTTTTAAGTGACAAAACTGCGCACTGCCGATGTCCTTATCTATACGATTGATTTTTAACCTTCTTCATAAACCTCATGGCAGTTTCTCGACTCGCCTCCAATTATTTCTGAAAATGTTGAAATAATATTTTCAGTCACTGGAAAAGGATTACACGTGTTAATAAAATTTGAGAGATCTGCATCAATTTCTTATTCTTATTTGTTATATGTCATTAGGTCTAGTCCAGACTAAAACATATCCGAAAGTCTGATTGTGAATAAACATTGCGATATAAATCGTTCATATTTATCGGCAGTCATTCAATTTTTTATTATCACTTATCTTGGAGGTACAGATGAGCGAACTTTACATATAAATTATGATTACTCGCGTAAAATTAAGGGATAATTCGTTCAATACATTTACAATGTAAATCGAAATCACATGAACGCTCTGTTCTAATAAAATCTTTCACTATTTGAATTATTTTCATGTATTAACCAAAAGTTTAGTTGTAGGTCACAAATTTTTAATTTTTTTTTTTTTTAAATAACTTCTTCCATTTTAAGTCTTCAAGAAAACCATCCTCTCCCATTGACATCAAAACCGTATCTAATTTTCCTATTTCCATGCGTCGGTCAATTAAATGGATGGAAAAATAGTGTTAGACAGCACCATATAGTTGAATGAGAAAGTGTCCTCATGTTATGAGAACCTATCCGTACACTGTTATTCATTATGAATACTTTTGATCTAATAAATGACATTAGGATGTGGAATCCACAAAGTCTTACTTTGATTGATAACTAATTATATGGGTTATCATCTGGATCGATACAAATTTAGTGACGATGGTTTTTATCGTTATGCTATTTTTGTTAAAACTCTTATAATTGCATCATAATTACTGAGCGAAGAATTAACGAACTTTCATTAGAAAATCTTTAGTATATATCAAAGATTTTCTAATGAAAGTTCGTTAATTCTTCGCTCAAACATCAAATCTGTCATAGAAATTTCAACAGATTCAAGAAGGTATCTTTTCTAACCATGCAATAGTCTTTTTAGATGTAATGTTTGATGACGGAACCATAATTCCACCTATCGCATGGTACGTATTTTTTAAATGTAAAAAATAAAGTGAAAGTAAGTATCTCTTTGAACGTATTTCTAAATTAGGCTATGCCTCAGTTAGCTCTAAACGTTCGCAGCGGCTTGCTGAACAAAATGTAAGAACTTCACGGGCTCGCGCAAAGGAATTCCGCACAAGAACCTCGCGGGTTCGTGCTCGAGAATATAAGAAACAAAGACAACAAGCTTCTTCATCTAGAGCGCGTAATCGATTTTTAGCTGACGGTAATAGATCGGCATACAGTTACGATCCAAATACTGATTATGCTCAGCAGAGCACCGTCCAAATGGGAGGAACGAATAAAATCTGTTCTAATTGTGCTGGAAATGGAATGATGAAGCCAACGGTGCGTATTGTGTTGCTAAAAAAATCTCTTGAGTGACAATAGCCTTTCCAAGATGAAGTCGTTCGGCGCGAAACAAATTCGTAAAATCAACTTTATGCTTTCCTTTAAGGTATAGAGGTCCTATTTGACATCTTATTGGCAGCCTTCTACCATCTCCAAGCCAACGCCCGCAAATTTTGCAACTTAGATTTACAAAATGAGTTAAAGACCGGATTAAACCGCGTAGTAGAGATGACCAGCTAAAAAGAGTTTCTGAAATTGCATCGAGCGTACAATCCCTTACAATATCATTTGATGTTTGGAACAGGAGAAGATAGTTGATATCTGACTATTCCTCAACAAGACTCTGCAAGAAATAAAACGGTTTCATATTAGTATTTTTATGTATACTGTATATTGATGATCAGAGCTAACTGTTTTAATGCTTTACTTTATTACAGAGACTTGTTCAGTCTATATTGTGACGACATGATGGCTGAAATGATATATGAAACATTAAATTATATATGTCAAAACCAACATAAATTGAGAGCTGATGATTATATTGATTAAAGAGATACCTTGAATCAAGATGGTAATATAAAATATCGAACGATATGTAACCTTGCCTTCATCTCACGGTCATAAATAAAACAGGACCTGTTTTTTGACCACGGGTCTTTCGACCAACATGGCATTATAGCTAAAATCTTTAATTTAAAAATGACAAAAAACTATTTAATTTATCACAAAAGATGAGATTTTTGCAAGAATTAAGTGTCGTGTGCATAGCGTTTTGTGGCAAAAGCACGGTTTGCCGCCCTTCCATACGTTGCTTTAATTGCAAAAAAAAAAAAAAATCAACCTGACGAAATTGACCACATTATAGTTGCTAAAGTACCCTTCATAGACGAAGATCTATCACTGTTTAAAATTGTAACCAAAAATATGATACATAGACCATATTGAGAAGATATCTAACATGACCGTGAATGAAGTCATCTGTTTCAAAAAACAGCCATGACGTTTTGTAAGTGTGACCCAGACGAAGAAGGAATACCATAGATAATGGATGGGGCGTTCCGTACTATCTAATGTTGTGTCGCTCCAAGCATGGAACTTTTCCAAGCAGGGGAAGTTTTAGTATGAGAAATGCTCATTATGCAGTACATGAAGGAAGCGGCATGGAGATTGTTAGAATTTCCAATTCATAATAGACACATTTGCATTTGGCCGTACACTTAGAAAACGGGCAAAGAGCATACTATTCACCAGAAAAGGTGTGAAGGGTTTGTTGAAAATCCACCAAAAACAACACTCATGGGGTTTTTGACCTGTGCAACTTTGTTCAATATGCAAAAACACTGTTTTAATACGAAGTTCCCTGTTAATAAATGTGGCTTAACAATAAATTTTCACGAAGAAAGCAAGCATGCTGGTATATAAAAGATGCTGCTTTAGGAAAAGAATACAGTATTCATCCTTCTTAATCAGAGTGTTTTTATCTCAGAATATTGCTTCATCACGTGTGTGGTCCCCTCGCAGTTCAGCACCTAAAAACCGTGGACGGGGTTGTCAAACAAACATATCATTCAGCGTGCCGGAACAGCGGTTTCGTAGAAAACGATGATCATTGCGGGAAAATAAATACTTTGAAAGAAACTTTAGTTTTCCAATGTCTGTTAAAACTGAGGGTATTGTTTGTACTGATACTATTATTTTGTCACCCATCTGAAACACTAAAACTGTGGGATAATTTCAAAGATGATCTATATGAAGAAATAAGACACATTATTCAACAGTATTTAAACTACCACTAACTGTATCTATAGAGCAACAGGGGGTATATCCTATACGTAAAATTTGGTCACTTCAATAAAATTCGAACGCTAAAAGATATCAGAAGTTTAAGCGCCGTTACCGGGTGGGGTTAGTTCTGTTTTGGCTGGTGATTTTAGGTCCAATAGAAATCCTCTTTACTAATTTAAAATTTTTTGTGGCTCTAATAAAAATGATAAATTTTATCCACCATTCTTTAGTGTGTATTGCAGGTGCATAGTTGCAATTATAAACAATTAATTCATTAGCACTGAAGAGGTAAATCAAACGTAGCAAGACTGTTTGTGCTAGACCTAAATTGCTTTTTCGTCTATATGGAATGGTGTCTATGACAAAAATGTTAAGTCAATACCTATATTGGGATTTGGTCAAACCTTAAATTGAAAATTATATAAACGATTCAGACTTCGGTTAAACTTCATAATTTGGCGGCAGCTTTATAAATTAATTAAAACTCAGAATTTGATTAATTTTTAAATTTTCATAAAACCTTCACAGTCGGAATTTAATAAAAACTTTAGAATTTGATTGAAACTTCAACCTTTTGGTTTTTTAAAACTTCAGAAAGAAACAAAATCTGCGGAATTTCATGATTTTTTAAATTTCACAATTTGATAAAAACTTTTGTATATACTCGTATTTCAAAATTTACTTCAAATTTTATTAAACTTGGGATTTAAATTCAAAATTTTATTAAGCTTAGGAATTTGATAGAAACTCTAGAATTTAATTATACAAAAAAATTTTGATGAAAAATTCAGAGTTTGATTAGGTTTCAGAAATTTATTATGTTTCAGAATTTCATTAAACCTCGGAATTTGATTAAACTTCAGAATTTAATAAAATTAGATAAAAAATTTAAAATTTAACTTCAGAATTTAATTAAACCATGGATTTGGATAAAACTTAAGAATTACATGAAACATCTGATAATATCTCAAAATTGTGACTGTGATAAAATCTTAAAATTTTCAATAAGCTTATGATTAAATCCTGCCGATTTGATTAAAACTTTAAAATTTGAGTAAATTTTAAAGTTTGATAATCAAATTCAGAATTTGATTGAATTGCTTTAATGCATTTTAATGCATGCAAAAATTTTCAGAATTTGAAAAAAATTTCCAATTTGATTTATCTTCAGAACACGATAAAAATTCAGAATTTCATTACGCTTTAGTATTTGATTATACTACAGAATTTAGATCAAACTTAATAATTACAAAAAACTTTGGAATATGATAAAATTTGCAGAATTTCACTAAATTTTAGAATTTGATTGAATCCTGCTAATTTGATTAATAATTTTTAAAACTCAATTAAACCTCTGGAATTGTTTTAAATTGAATATTTGGTAAAAAATTCACAAATTACAATTTGACAGCAACTTTATAAATTAATTAAAACTCCCAATTTGTTTAATTTTCAGAATTTGAAAAAAACTTCAGAGTCGGAATTTGATTACAGTTCAGAATTTGTTTAAAACTTCCACAGTTTTCTTTAAAAAACTTCAGAATGAAACAAAATCTTTGGCATTTCAAAATTTTCAAAATTTCACAATTTGATTAAAACTTTGGGATTTATTTCAAAATAAACTTCAAATTTCATTAAACTTAGGAATTAAATTCAAAATTTTAACAACCTTTAGAATTTAATAGAGTTTCACTAAACTTTAATTAAACAAAAAATTTGACGAAAAATTCTGAGTTTGATAAAGTTTCAGAAATTTATTGTATTTCAGAACTTAATTAAACATCGTAATTTGATTAAACTTCAGAATTTAGTAAAAAGCTAAAAAACTGAATGTAAAAGATTCTCAATAGGATAAAATTAATCTTCAGAATTTAATAAAATGTTTAATATTTCTATAGACTATATTTTATTTATTTATTTATTTAGTAACATGAATTTTAAAGTTGCATATACACTCCATCATAAACACATTATTTTGAGCATATAGGAGCTCATTCATAATAATGTATGAATGTATAAAAGTGTCATTACAATATTTCTCTGCTTGGATTTATTTCATACTCCTCGACATTTTATCTAGATCAACAACCACGTCACGGATTTTTATACAGCGTTATATCTCATAATATGGTATACAATTTAAAAATCAAAATATTAAAAAATGTAAAAAGAAAAATATTTTTCAAGGTCTCGCTGACACGAAAGTCAAGGAATCACTTCCTTGAACAAAAAATTTGAATAAAAACTTTAAAATTTAGTTTCAGAATTTAATTAAACCACAGAATTTGGAAAACAACTTAAGGATTTCGTGAAACTTCAGAATTTTATAAAGTTTTGGACTGTGTAAAAATCTTAAATTTTTCAATAAGTTTTAAAATATGATAAAATCCTGCCAATTTGATTGAAACTTTAAAATTAATTTAAGAATTTGACTAAACTTTAAAGTTTGATAAAAATTCAGAATTTGATTGAATGGCTTTAATGAATTTGACAAAAAAATTTCAAAATTTCAACCAAATTCATAATTTGATTAATTTTCAGAACACGATAAATATTCAGAATTTGATTAAATTTTGGTATTTGATTAAATTTAAAATTTTTATTAAACATCGTAATTTGATTTTACCACAGAATTTGATCAAACTTAAGAATTACAAAAAACTTCACAAATTGATAAATTGTTCAGAATTTCATTAAACTTTTGAATTTGATTTAATCCTGCTAATTTAAGTAAACAATTTTAAGACACAATTAAACTTCTGGAATGATTTTAAGTTGAAGATTTGGTAAAAAATTCAGAATTTGATGAATTTAATAAAATTCTTAAGAATTTGAATAACATTTAGAAAAGGATTCAATTCAAATTTGATTATACTTCAGAATTTAATAAAAACTTCAAAATATGTTTAAACTTCGCTATTGGATGCAACTTTAGAATTTGATAAAATGAACAGATTTTGTTTAATTTTAGCATTTGATAAAAACTTCACAGTTGAAGTTTGATAAAACTGTAGAATTTGATTGAAACTTCAATATTTTTCTTTAAATCTTCTACATTTCATGTCTTTTAAAATTTTACAATTTGATAAAAACTTTGGGATTTATTTCAAAATATACTTCAAATTTTATTAAACTTGGGGTTTAAATTCAAAATTTTATTAAACTTTAGAATTTAATAGAAACTCTAAAATTAAATTAAAAAAAAAATTTGACGAAAAATTCGAGTTTGATTAAGTTTCAGAAATTTATTATATTTCAGAACTTCATTAAACATCGGAATTTGATTAAACTACAGAATTTAGTAAAAAGTTAAAAAACTGAATACAAAAGATTCCGAATATGATAAGATTAAACTTAAGAAATTGATAAAATCTTTAATATTCCTTTAAACTTTGAAATTTTATAAAAAGCTTTAAAATTTAGCTTCAGAATTTAATTAAACCACAGATTTGGATAAAATATAAGAATTATATGAAACTTCAGCATTTTATAAAGCTCTGGAATATCAAAATTTACTAAACATTTGACTGTGATAAAATCTTAAAAATTTCAATAAGTTTTAAAATTTGATTAACTCCTACTAATTTGATTAAATCTTAAAAAATTTTATTTAGAATTTGACTAAATTTTAAGGTTTGATACAAAATTCAGAATTTGAATGGATTGCTTTAATGAATTAGATAAAAATTTTCAGAATTTGAACCAAATTCATAATTTGATTAATCTTCAGAACTAGATAAATATTCAAAATTTGATTAAATTTCAAATTTTCATTAAACATCGTAATTTGATTAAACTACAGAATTTGGATCAAACTCAAGAATTACAAGAAAATTTGGAATTTGATAAAATTTTCAAAATTTCACTAAACTTAAGAATTTGATTAGATCCTGATTATTTGATTGAAAAATTTTAAAACACAACTAAACATCTGGAATTATTTTAAGTTCAAGATTAATGGTAAAAAATTCATAATTTGATTAACCTTCAGAACGCGATAAATATTTAGAATTTTATTACGTTTTAGTATTTGATTAAATTTCAAATATTCATTAAACATCGTTATTTGATTTAAACACAGAATTTGGATCAAACTTAACAATTAGGAGAAACTTTAGAATTTGATGAAATTTTCAAAATTTCAATAAATTTTAGAATTTTATTAAATCTTTCTAATTTTATTAAACAATTTTAAACCACAATAATTCATCTGGAATTTTCTTTATTATCCTTACGACAAAAATGTTTAGTCAATATTGGGATTTGCTTAATTCTTAGATTGGGAATTTTATAAATACTTCAGAATTCGGTTAAACTTCACAAATAATCAGCAATTTTATAAACTGATTAAAAGTCAAAATTTGATTAATTTTCAAAATTTGATAAAAACTTCACAGTCGGAATTTCATAAATCTACAAAATTTGATCGAAATTTCAACATTTTTCTTTAAAAAACTTCAGAATGAAACAAAATCTTCGGCATTTCATGATTTTTAAAATTTGATTAAAACTTTGTTATTTATTGCAAAATAAACTTTAAATTTTATTAAACTTAGGGTTTAAATTCAAAATTTTATTAAACTTTAGAGTTTAATAGAAACACAAAAAATTTTACGAAAAATTGTTGAGTTTGATTAAGTTCCAGAAATTTATTATTTTTCAGAACTTCATTAACCATCGGAATTTGATTAAACTTCAGAATTTAATAAAAAGCTAAAGAACTAAATATAAAAGTTTCAGAATATGATAAGATTAATCTTAAAAATTTAATAAAATCTTTAATATTTCTTTAGATTTTCAAATTTGATAAAAACTTTAAAATTTAGCTTCAGAATTTAATTAAACCACATATTTCGAAAACAACTTAAGAATTACATGAAACTTTAGTATTGTATATAGCTTTCGACTGTGATAAAATCTTAAATTTTTCAATAAGTCATAAAATGTGAATAAATCCTGCCAATTTGATTAAAACTTTAAAATTTGTTTTAGAACTTGACTAAACTTCAAAGTTTGATAAACAATTCAGAATTTGATTTAATTGCTTTAATAAATTAGATAAAAGTTTTCAGAATTTGTACCAAATTCACCATTTGATTTATCTCTAGAACACGATAAAAATTTAGAATTTAATTACGTTTTAGTATTTGATCAAATTTCAAATTGTCATTAAACATCGTAATTTGACACTTAAATTTAATTATAGTAAAAAATGTTGATGAAAAATTCAGAGTTTGATTAAGATTCAGAAATTTATTATATTTTAGAATTTCATTAAATATCGGAATTTGCTAAAACTTCAGAATTTAATAAAAAGCTAAAATAAAGGAATATAAAAGATTCAGATTATGATAAGATTAAACTTAGGAATTTAATAAAATCTTTAATATTCCTTTAGACTTTAAAATTTTAAAAAAACTTTAAAATTCAGCTTCAGAATTTAATTAAATCACAGATTTGGATAATACTTAAGAATTACATGAAATATCAGAATTGCATAATTCTTTGGAATATTAAAATTTAGAATTTACTGAACACTTACGACTTTGATAAAATCTTAAAATGTTCAACAAGTTTTAAAATATGATTAATTTTTGCCAATTTGATTAAAACTATAAAATTTTAAGATTTAATATTTGATTAAACTTTTAAGTTTGATAAAATAATTCAGAATTTGATTGAATTGCTTTAATGCATTTGATACAAATTTTAAGAATTTAAACCAAATTCATAATTTGATTAATCTTCGGAACACGACAAATATTAAGAATTTGATTACATTTTAGTATTTGATCAAATTTTAAATTTTCATAAACATCGTAATTTGACTCTAAAATTTAATTATACAAAAAAATTTTGATGAGAAATGCAGAGTTAGATTAAGTATTAGAAATTTATTATATTTCAGAATTTCATTAAACATCTGGATTTGATTAAACTTCAGAATTTAATAATAAGCTAAAAATCTGAGTATAAAATATTCAGAATATGACAAGATTAAACTGAAGAATTTGATAAAATTTTTAATATTTTTTGACCCTTTGAAATTTTATAAAAACTTTAAAATTTAACTTCAGAATTTAATTAAACCACAGATTTGGATAAAACCTAAGAATTACATGAAACTACAGAATTTTATAAAGCTTTGAAATATTAAAATTTAGAATTTACTAAACATTTACGACTATGATAAAATGTTAAAAATTTCAATAAGTTTTAAAATTTGATTAACTCCTGCCAATTTCCCTAAAACTTTAAAATTTTATTTGGAATTTCACTAAATTTTAAAGTTTGATAAAAAATTCAGAATTTCATAATTTGTTTAATCTTCAGAACAAGATAAATATTCAGAATTTAATTAAATTTCAAATTTTCATTAAATAAGTAACTTGATTAAACTACAGAATTTTAATCAAACTCAAAAATTACAAGAAACTTTGGAATACGATAAAATGTTCAGAGTTTCACTAAGCTTTAGAATTTGATTAGACCCCGCTTATTTGATTGAAAAATTTTAAAACACAACTAAACATCTGGAATTATTTTAAATTGAAGATTTGGTAAAAAATTCAGAATTTGATTAAATTGATTTGATGAATTTATTAAAATTCTTAAAAATTTGAAAAAAAATTTAGAATAGGGTTCAATTCAGATTTGATTATTCTTCAGAATTTAATAAAAACTTCCGAATTTGCCTTAACTTCACAATTGGATGCAACTTTAGAATTTTATAAACTCAACAGATTTTGGTGAATTTTAGCATTTCATAGAACTTTCAATTTCTTTGGTGTGTATAGCTGACTCATTTTTTTAATTTGTAGTCAATGAATCATTGGCACTGAAGTGATAAATCAAACGAATTAAGAACGTTTGAACAAAAATGTTAAGTTAATCTTTATTTTGGTATTATCGTTAGCCGCTCAAGTTTAGGGCCTCTTTTATTCGAAACAGGTTTTCACCATCATGAAAAGGAAATTAAGTACCGGAAGTAAATTTTCCGCCAACCTTAATATCTGGATGGACTTTATTTTTAAGGACGATTAAAAACTCTCTCAAATAAATTACACCATAAACCTAAAAAAGAAAAATTGGCCTCTTTCTTTTGTTTTCACTTGATGTGAATTTGTTTAGCTAGAATTGGTTTATTGAAGATAGATCACAAATATTTGATTGCAATCCAATTTACTAATTGATTGCAAACACAAAGCACATAATGAAATCGTAGGTCGTTAAAGAAATATTATTTTAAACAAACCTTAACAATAAACTTCCCAATTAAAAATTATTCAATTTTTCAATCAATGATTGTTATTGATAAATTCAATTATAGCAAGTATTTTCACCAACTGAATTATAAATCAAAAATTCAGCATTTTAATTTTGTTTAATTGGAATTTTCACCTATTTATACATACACAAGTTGAATACACACATATTTTACCCTCTTACGTAGATATTTGAATGCTTAATAATATTAAGCTTAAATGAATCTAATCATTTCGTATAAATATTACGTTCATTAAAATTAATTTGGAAATAAATAAAAATTTTATTTCATTCGTACACTTATGTATTTGAAAAACATATACTCGTATATACAATACATATATCCACTTCGTTACCAACAGCATATACGTTACCATCCACACTGTGAAATGAACAAATAAAAATTGAATTAAAAATTTCCCGATAAAATTTTCCTCTTTTTTAATGGTAATTTAATTTTCAAACAATTTTATTGTTGTAATTTTAAATGACAACCAAATACACCTATTTACATATCTATATACGGTTTTTGTACACTATAGTGAAAAAAAAAAAATAAAAAATATTTAGAACCTAGCTCTATGTGTACGAACGTATCCGTATATCGTATCGAAGCTTTTTTCCTCATCATTAATTTCTAATGGTATATAACCGTTTTAAAATAGGATTAATGTTTTCATTTTTATATGTGTATATACAATTTAGCATTGTACTGGGAAAATATGTATACGTCATTCAACAACTAACTAATCGTTAAAAAACAATGAATTTAATTGATTTTGTTTTTATTAAGTTGTGCGCTCTATATAGGCTAATGAAGAATACCATTTTTATTATATCATCAGTAAAATATGGAGTGTGGGTGACATGATGCATCTTAAAATATGCTGATAAACTTTATTTATTTTTTATGTTATCAACAATAGATTGTGTGTATACTTAAGAAAAAAAAAAATTAATTGGAGTAAAATCACAAAATAAACTTCTTCCATCGTTAAACAGACACAATTTTATGAACTAATTGAGATAATTTCGTCTTTTTTTTATTTCATTGACTTTTTTATTTATGAAATTACTCAAATGAATCATAAACTTTAGCTTCATGATCGTAGTAAATAATAATGATAATAATGTTGATGAAACATTTGAGATAATCAATTTTTTTATTTTTTTTGTTTGCTTTATGTAGAATTTGTGTGCGCAAAGAGCACCCTAATGTCTCATTAAACAAGACTAGAGCAACAATTACAAATTTTATTCTACTAGCAAAAACAAAAATCAATTAAACGAACATTTTTATCGGTGTTTGTATAGAAATTAGGCAGGCTATAAGGTTGGGGTTTGGGAAGAAAGCAAATTATACATTAAATATCATATAATTATTCACCATTTAAATTTATTGTTTGAAACTTAATATTTTTGATTTATATTTTGCAGTAACAAAAACTGCAGTCGGTGGGAAATTGGTTTTGTTGGCTTTATTTAAATATGAAATATTCAGGCTGGGAAAGGTCTATATGCAACGTGCATATAGTCGATGAAAAGTGGATCTGGAAACGCGTGTGGGGTAACCAAACTAGTACACACTAATGTTGACCCTACATTCAGGTGCTATTAATACTTCTAGACCTCATTTATGGCATAAGTTCAGGAGAAAACAAAAGTTGTGGCATAATAATTGACACACGTATAGCATACATTAAGGGTAAAGACTTTTTGGCCAACATTCAGGGTACAATGCCATACCCACTAATGTTTGACCTGGGTATGCAGAAAATTTTTGTTTAAAATATCAATTTGCATCGCATAAATATAACTAAAAAATCTTAGTATTTACGTTTTAGAACGTAGGAACCACTTCACATAAATCGGTCAAATGACTTTTGGTCGTTTCTTTGTGAATAGCAACAAAAATTTTAAAATATTTACGGAATTTATTCCTATTTTCCTTTCTGTTCGAACAAAACATTCTTTCTTAGTATTATAGCCATATACATAATCTGGATTCTTCCCGAGTTTGTTGTTGTTAAATGTAGTATTTTTGTAAACTATTTCTAGAGATATAATTTTCACAAGAATAAACAATAAATTAAACGAAAAACTAAAAAAAAAAAAACTAATACAAGAATTTTGCCAAAGAACGAAACAGCAGCAAACAAAGGACCAGGAAGATCGAAAAATGCACTCAAATCAAAATATTTTTCTTATCGTTTTCATTTCGTGACTTGAATTTTTCTCATATAGTACAACACATAATTCAAATAATTTTTCAATTTTCATCTATGTATGTATGTATCTCTTTTCGTATATGTCGTATGTATGTACACCTCCAGACACCAGTATCTATATTTATTTATTTAATACATATACAAATATAAAAAAAAGCTCTTGGCTGATTTTTTGTTTGTTTATTTTGTTCTACGTTTTTGCATTACATTTTGTAGAGTTATTCCGTAGAAAGAAAGATGTTTGGCATTTCTATTCAGTTTCACAACAACACAAAACTCATAAAGCTTAATTCAATCCTACAGTAAAGAATATAATCGTGTTGTGCAGCTTGACAAATAGAAAAGAGTTAAAACCATCGTTTGTGTAAAATTGAATGACATTTTTATAAGGTGAAAAGATGAATTCTGTAAAAAAGCTCAACGATGATAAAATATTTAAATCTACAATAACTACATAAACAATGTTTGTTTTTAAGCTCCACTTCCCTACCGCACTGTAAATTTAATAAAAAAAAAGTGTAAATAATTTTTTTTAAGTTTAGTCTGGAGAACATAATGGGTACACCACCATACGTACACAAATCCGCTATTCTTAAACGAGCGAACGAATAAGCTTTAAGTTTTTTATTTTTTGTAAAACTTTCTTCCCAAAGAAACTTTTGTGTTTTCTTTATGAGCGTTTTTTGTGTGCTTCCAAATTAAAAAATTACATATTTTATGATTTTTTTTTCTTATATTGGTATACGATCGAAGTTCAGATTGAATTTTATTTATGTATGTGTGTGTAGCAGCAATATTGGCTTGTTCGACTAAGTATAAAACATAACCATAATGGTTTATTGGTACAAAACTGTACATCTATAGATTTTGGAGAGGAGAAAATAAAACTAAAATAAAACTTTTTAAAGTTTAATAAAAAACTTTCGTTATGCTTTTACGTTGGTTGTGTTTGTTTTATTTTTCTGTTTGCTTTTATTGGGGTAAATTTTATTTACTATTCACAATTTTATGTATACATACATTGGTATGTAAGATGTTCCATATAGAGTCATAAAATCTGGTTTATTATCATTTCTTATAGTTACATAGGTGTTTTGTATTTGGAACTGTAGTTGTCACGTATTCACTCATTTTATTGAACTGAATATCAATCGGTTCAAAATAGTGTGGTTTTATTAGTGTTTAGAGCTCATTCAGGTAACATATGCAAACCAAATTTGAAGATGTCACGTTAGATTCGGTTCTGCTCCAGGGAGAACCAATCACGTAGAAATTATTGCAGCCAAATAAAATTATCGGCTGTAGCTATCGAAGTGAAACGAAATTTTAAAAGTATAAACAACACGCCTTACGTGAAAAGTCCACATATATAGGATTGGTAATGTTATGCAACTGCCTTGTGATTCCTGTTTACTTTTGACGACAAATGGTAAACATTTAAGTATGCAAAACGATAGACAGGGGTCGCTTTGTCCGTTGGTGGTTAGAAGATTCGAATCGCTTTTACTTGATTAGAAAGAAACCACTGACATCGCTTCAGTATTCGATGTAATAGACAGCTACAAACAATAAGATTTATCCTTCCGAAAACAAATCTCTGCTTCATCAAATTTGGGCTACGATTGTTCAACCATGGCGATGTGGGTTGCTGGTAAGCCTGGGCCAAATCTAACTTAACTAATTTTGAACCTCTTCGCATGGCAGGAAAGGCATGCCAAAGTGTTTTGTTGACGGTAGTTAAGTCATATCAGCAAAACGGAACAAAATCTTAAAATCTTAAAATCATCTTAAAATCTTAAAATTTTAAAATTTGAAAACCTTAAAATCTTAAAATCTTAAAATCTTAAAATCTTAAATCTTAAAATCTTAAAATCTTAAAATCTTAAAATCTTAAAATCTTAAAATCTTAAAATCTTAAAATCTTAAAATCTTAAAATCTTAAAATCTTAAAATCTTAAAATCTTAAAATCTTAAAATCTTAAAATCTTAAAATCTTAAAATCTTAAAATCTTAAAATCTTAAAATCTTAAAATCTTAAAATCTTAAAATCTTAAAATCTTAAAATATTAAAATATTAAAATATTAAAATCTTAAAATCTTAAAATCTTAAAATCTTAAAATCTTAAAATCTTAAAATCTTAAAATCTTAAAATCTTAAAATCTTAAAATCTTAAAATCTTAAAATCTTAAAATCTTAAAATCTTAAAATCTTAAAATCTTAAAATCTTAAAATCTTAAAATCTTAAAATCTTAAAATCTTAAAATCTTAAAATCTTAAAATCTTAAAATCTTAAAATCTTAAAATCTTAAAATCTTAAAATCTTAAAATCTTAAAATCTTAAAATCTTAAAATCTTAAAATCTTAAAATCTTAAAATCTTAAAATCTTAAAATCTTAAAATCTTAAAATCTTAAAATCTTAAAATCTTAAAATCTTAAAATCTTAAAATCTTAAAATCTTAAAATCTTTAAATCTTTAAATCTTTAAATCTTAAAATCTTAAAATTTTAAAATCTTAAAATCTTAAAATCTTAAAATCTTAAAATCCTAAAATCTTAAAATCTTAAAATCTTAAAATCTTAAAATCTTAAAATCTTAAAATCTTAAAATCTTAAAATCTTAAAATCTTAAAATCTTAAAATCTTAAAATCTTAAAATCTTAAAATCTTAAAATCTTAAAATCTTAAAATCTTAAAATCTTAAAATCTTAAAATCTTAAAATCTTAAAATCTTAAAATCTTAAAATCTTAAAATCTTAAAATCTTAAAATCTTAAAATCTTAAAATCTTAAAATCTTAAAATCTTAAAATCTTATAATCTTAAAATCTTAAAATCTTAAAATCTTAAAATCTTAAAATCTTAAAATCTTAAAATCTTAAAATCATCTTAAAATCTTAAAATCTTAAAATCTTAAAATCTTAAAATCTCAAAATCTTAAAATCTTAAAATCTTAAAATCTTAAAATCTTAAAATCTTAAAATCTTAAAATCTTAAAATCTTAAAATCTTAAAATCTTAAAATCTTAAAATCTTAAAATCTTAAAATCTTAAAATCTTAAAATCTTAAAATCTTAAAATCTTATAATCTTAAAATCTTAAAATCTTAAAATCTTAAAATCTTAAAATCTTAAAATCTTAAAATCTTAAAATCTTAAAATCTTAAAATCTTAAAATCTTAAAATCTTAAAATCTTAAAATCTTAAAATCTTAAAATCTTAAAATCTTAAAATCTTAAAATCTTAAAATCTTAAAATCTTAAAATCTTAAAATCTTAAAATCTTAAAATCTTAAAATCTTAAAATCTTAAAATCTTAAAATCTTAAAATCTTAAAATCTTAAAATCTTAAAATCTTAAAATCTTAAAATCTTAAAATCTTAAAATCTTAAAATCTTAAAATCTTAAAATCTTAAAATCTTAAAATCTTAAAATCTTAAAATCTTAAAATCCTAAAATCTTAAAATTTTAAAATCTTAAAATCTTAAAATCTTACAATCTTAAAATCTTAAAATCTTAAAATCTTAAAATCTTAAAATCTTAAAATCTTAAAATCTTAAAATCTTAAAATCTTAAAATTTTAAAATCTTAAAATCTTAAAATCTTAAAATCTTAAAATCTTAAAATCTTAAAATCTTAAAATCTTAAAATCTTAAAATCTTAAAATCTTAAAATCTTAAAATCTTAAAATCTTAAAATCTTAAAATCTTAAAATCTTAAAATCTTAAAATCTTAAAATCTTAAAATCTTAAAATCTTAAAATCTTAAAATCTTAAAATCTTAAAATCTTAAAATCTTAAAATCTTAAAATCTTAAAATCTTAAAATCTTAAAATCTTAAAATCTTAAAATCTTAAAATCTTAAAATCTTAAAATCTTAAAATCTTAAAATCTTAAAATCTTAAAATCTTAAAATCTTAAAATCTTAAAATCTTAAAATCTTAAAATCTTAAAATCTTAAATCTTAAAATCTTAAAATCTTAAAATCTTAAAATCTTAAAATCTTAAAATCTTAAAATCTTAAAATCTTAAAATCTTAAAATTTAAAAATTTAAAATCTTAAAATCTTAAAATCTTAAAATCTTAAAATCTTAAAATCTTAAAATCTTAAAATCTTAAAATCTTAAAATCTTAAAATCTTAAAATCTTAAAATCTTAAAATCTTAAAATCTTAAAATCTTAAAATCTTAAAATCTTAAAATCTTAAAATCTTAAAATCTCAAAATCTTAAAATCTTAAAATCTTAAAATCTTAAAATCTTAAAATCTTAAAATCTTAAAATCTTAAAATCTTAAAATCTTAAAATCTTAAAATCTTAAAATCTTAAAATCTTAAAATCTTAAAATCTTAAAATCTTAAAATCTTAAAATCTTAAAATCTTAAAATCTTAAAATCTTAAAATCTTAAAATCTTAAAATCTTAAAATCTTAAAATCTTAAAATCTTAAAATCTTAAAAATCTTAAAATCTTAAAATCTTAAAATCTTAAAATCTTAAAATCTTAAAATCTTAAAATCTTAAAATCTTAAAATCTTAAAATCTTAAAATCTTAAAATCTTAAAATCTTAAAATCTTAAAATCTTAAAATCTTAAAATCTTAAAATCTTAAAATCTTAAAATCTTAAAATCTTAAAATCTTAAAATCTTAAAATCTTAAAATCTTAAAATCTTAAAATCTTAAAATCTTAAAATCTTAAAATCTTAAAATCTTAAAATCTTAAAATCTTAAAATCTTAAAATCTTAAAATCTTAAAATCTTAAAATCTTAAAATCTTAAAATCTTAAAATCTTAAAATCTTAAAATCTTAAAATCTTAAAATCTTAAAATCTTAAAATCTTAAAATCTTAAAATCTTAAAATCTTAAAATCTTAAAATCTTAAAATCTTAAAATCTTAAAATCTTAAAATCTTAAAATCTTAAAATCTTAAAATCTTAAAATCTTAAAATCTTAAAATCTTAAAATCTTAAAATCTTAAAATCTTAAAATCTTAAAATCTTAAAATCTTAAAATCTTAAAATCTTAAAATCTTAAAATCTTAAAATCTTAAAATCTTAAAATCTTAAAATCTTAAAATCTTAAAATCTTAAAATCTTAAAATCTTAAAATCTTAAAATCTTAAAATCTTAAAATCTTAAAATCTTAAAATCTTAAAATCTTAAAATCTTAAAATCTTAAAATCTTAAAATCTTAAAATCTTAAAATCTTAAAATCTTAAAATCTTAAAATCTTAAAATCTTAAAATCTTAAAATCTTAAAATCTTAAAATCTTAAAATCTTAAAATCTTAAAATCTTAAAATCTTAAAATCTTAAAATCTTAAAATCTTAAAATCTTAAAATCTTAAAATCTTAAAATCTTAAAATCTTAAAATCTTATAATCTTATAATCTTATAATCTTATAATCTTATAATCTTAAAATCTTAAAATCTTATAATCTTATAATCTTAAAATCTTAAAATCTTAAAATCTTAAAATCTTAAAATCTTAAAATCTTAAAATCTTAAAATCTTAAAATCTTAAAATCTTAAAATCTTAAAATCTTAAAATCTTAAAATCTTAAAATCTTAAAATCTTAAAATCTTAAAATCTTAAAATCTTAAAATCTTAAAATCTTAAAATCTTAAAATCTTAAAATCTTAAAATCTTAAAATCTTAAAATCTTAAAATCTTAAAATCTTAAAATCTTAAAATCTTAAAATCTTAAAATCTTAAAATCTTAAAATCTTAAAATCTTAAAATCTTAAAAATCCTAAAATCGAAATGTACGAAATGGATGAAAAACAAGTTTGCTATCACCAGCTTAAAATAGCCTTATCAGACGATACCAATTCCAGATCTATGCATACGAAATATTTTTCTATTTACATTGTGTTTCTTGGAAGATTCAATTATTCGTAAATCCTTGCTAATTAAAAGGTTAAAGAAATTGGAAATATTCATTGTCTTCAGATTTCATTGAGCTAAAATCATTCAAAATATTTTTTACTAGAATTTTTGAATACACAATTTCCATTTGCTAAACCAAAATTTTTAAAAATTACCATATAATTTATACCAAGTACAGAATACATTAAAACTTCCTAATCGTGTAAATATCTCAACCTCCACAACATCCAAATACTTAAACAAATATTTAAATTAAAACTCTTTGCATACGAGTACGTATACCTACATTTAAATTCTGGATTCAAGGTATTTTCCAACAAGAAAACATACAGATTAAAAGCAAAAGAAACAAGATATATGTACATATACAAATACATAGACGTAAATCTCTTTTCCTTATTATATTTATAATCCTTTTCGAAAATGTACACTTATTATACCAGTCTTCTACATGGTACATAGAAATACATTGAAGCATGAATAGAAAACCTAAAATCTACTTTGTTTCTTATCAATCTTAAACCAAACAAAAAATAAATAAATCAGCATACAAAACAAAAAACACTTGAAAATAAAGCTTAACGTCGAGCACAACAAGAAAGGAGAAACTTTTTAATCATTCCACATACAATTATCGCCGAGTTTTATGTTTTTAGTGGTTGTTGTTGTTGTATATATTCATAATCACTATTACTACAATGATTTTCCCCCAATCTACCATTTTTGATGGTTCGGTCATGGTAAACATATAGAATTTCTTCATCAACGCCACATTTCACCATACTATATCTTCTTTACATAATATGGCCGAGGAATAGTATTAAAAAAGTCTCTACTATAAACACTAAAACTTCTTAAGATTTTCTTTACACAGACACATATACAGATACACAAAATGAAATCCAACTAAAAATATTAATCTTTGCAGATTAAAAACGAACAACAATATAAACTGAAAATTGAATTTTCCCTTGTCTGCGTGTTATGTACGAGTATGTACATTGTGCGGGGGGAAGGGGGGGGAGAAAAGGGAAGCGAAATAATTTAGGGGTGGATTTTTTTTATTATTATTCGACTTATAGTGATGATGATAATGTTGATGATGATATAGGATAACGGTAATAAAATCTCTTTTTGGCTTGGAGTGAATTGGGTGTTTTATGGTTTAAAATAATAATAATAAAATAATATGAAACAAAAACTTAACAGCAGGAGGTAACAAAAAAAAAACTTAATTTTGTTCAACAACGTAAATTTATTACAACGTATAGTAAGTTTATAGTTTTCGTATCATTTTTTTGTCGTTTTAAATTATTTATTTGTTTCTAAATTATAGAAGTGTGCTCTAAGCTTTATGCTTTATGGAATATTCGAAGAAATTTTATAATGAATTGCTTTGCAATACCAGATTTAGAAATTTGGCAGATACAAAATATATATTTATACTCTAAATCGAATATTAAAATTTTATTCACTTAGTTATAAAAAAAATAAATAAAAAAATTGGGAAATTATATTATGGTCCAGTATACCTAAATAAATTCTTCCATGCTTTTGATAATTCGAATCCCTTATTTGGGGTTATTACAAAGAACTTAAGTTCAAATATAGCTTTTAAGATCAACAGCCAAAGAGAAAAACGAAGGGACACTTAAAGAATTTCTAAATGGCACCCATAGGTATTACTCACAAAAGGTACTATTTTACGGTTTAAAAGTCGTGAAGTTTTGCTTATAGCTATAGGGATTCTCACTTAATTAATTAAAGAGATGCTGATTTATTAACATTTTACATTTCAGATTTCGGATTAAGCTTTTTATAGACTTAAAAGCACAAACATTTTGCTCTAAACTATGTAAACATCACAAATCGATTAAACTTGGACTAAATATGACACAAAAATCAAACTCTTCTTGGAATATTTAATATACACCTGTCCCTCGATTAACACGGTACTTGATTAATACGGATTTGATTTAACACGGTAACCGAATTGAGACAAAGTCTCGATTAACACGCACAGAAGTTTTGCAGCTGTAATCAAGTACCGTTTTATTCGAGGGACAGGTGTATTTGGAATTTCAAAATAATTGACAAAAACAACATTTGGCATTTTGATAACAAAAATTCGTAAAAGTGGTTTATTTAAAAATTCGACGATATTTTACATATTGATGATGAATTACTTAACGTTTTGCACTAGATAGTTTTACAGAATTTTGTATTAAGCTTTTTCTAGACTTAAAAGCACAATCGTAAAACTCTAAACTATGTAAACATCACAAATCGATTAAACTTGGTCTAAATATGACACAAAACTCTTCATTGAATATTTCAAGTATTTGCAATTTCAAAATATTTGACAACAACAACATTTGGCCTTTTTTTTTTTTTATTTTTAGGCCTTGGCTTCTACAAAATTAGAGCCATATTGCCATAAATTCAAATTTGTATTACAATTTTTATTTACATTGTTTTAATTCATAATCCATATTTTAACCAAAAAATGTTTAATCTTTAAAATGGATCCGGATTACTCCCTACACATATTCTGTCGGCTCTGCTTATTTGTATCATATTGCTATTCCACTCATCCTGATAAATTCATACGTTTCCTTGTAAGCAAAAAAATCACCCTCATTCAATAAATCACTTAGATTTCTTGCATTCCGAAGGATGTCAAACTTTGATCTATATTGGCTATATCTGGGACAAGCCAATATGAGATGTTCAACATCCTCCACACTTCCACACAACTCACAATCTTTGTCCTCACTCAAATGACGTTTCCACAAGCATTCCTTCCAGTTTCCATGGTTCAGCCTGATTCTCTCAACCGTTCGCAACATTCGCGTATCTCCTTTGAGCTCCTTAAAGAACGGAATTCTCAAAGGAGTACCACGGAGCACGCTGTACTTCATTCCTTTCGTTAGACTTTTCTCGTTAAATTCACTCTCCCATTTTCTCCACAGATTCATTTGAAACATTCGAAGTACATCTCTTGCATCATTCCTTTCGTACTCCTGAACCATGTCATTCAATGTACCCTTTTTAGCTAACATATCGGCTCTTTCATTCCCTTCGATCTGTCTATGTGATGGGATCCATTGTATGGTCACATCACGTTGACAGTTTCGAACACATTCAAAAATTAAATCAACATACACATTGCCTTCCCTTCCACCTCCACATTTCAGCAAACATAAACCACTCTGGGAATCGGAAAATATTACTATTTTCCTTTCCCCTTCATTCACAGCCAGTTTAATTCCTTCAAACATTCCAATCAGTTCAGTGTTTATTATACAGATGCTTTTGTCCACTTTAAAATACTTTTCCACATTCTTACCAGGCATAAATACACCAACACCCACTCCATTCTCATTCACACTAGCATCTGTATAAACTATATCATCTTGCACGTACGGCTGACTGATTTTCCCAAACATAATTTTAGCGATAACTTCATTCATTCCCTTACTAAATTCCTCCATATTCAAACATACAGTAAGATTATTAGGAACGGGTTGCGGACCAGCATTGCCTATACTCAGAAACATGTTCAAGTTTTCAAGTGCAATAGTAGTTCTATAAGTCGGTTTGTACACCGCACTATTTTGTAATCTTACTATCATCTCGTTCCAAAACTCATTTTTCTTTGTTATCATTCTCACCGACTCTCTCACTGTGATCCACTCTCTCTTGTAATCGAGAGGTGAATCACCCATTTCAGACCACAGAGTGTGTATTGGGGTTGAGTTAATCGCCCCCAATATCACTCTTGCACATGCATTTTCTACTTTCATTAATTGGCTAAAAGCCCCTTTCGAACCATTCCCATACACACTAATACCATATCCAATTTTGGAGGATATAAGGGCCTTCCTTAACATGTCAGTCACACTCGGATGAGCGCCCCATTTAGGTTTGCTCACCCGTTTAACCACATTTAAACGTTCCTTGCAGTTATCTGCCAAAATTTTCATGTGCTTCCCAAAATTCATACGTCTATCAATCCAAATACCCAAATACCTGTATGCATTTACTTCTTCAATACTTTGACTATCAACACTTATATTAACATTTGCAACGTTTGTTCTGAAACTCATATAAGCACAATTATTAGGATTCACTCTCAGATTCAACATTTTAAGTTTTTGAATTAAATCATCTACCCCCTTTTGCGCTCTTTGAGCCGCCACATCAATACTTTTCCCTTTCCCAATTACTACAAAATCGTCTGCAAATTACAGAACAATTTGATTGTCCGTATTGATGTGGTGTATCTCGCTGGTATATAGGTTCATTTGGCATTTTGTTAACAAAAATTCCTTTGGTTTATTTAAAAATTCGACGATATTTCACATATTAATGATGAATTACTTAATGTTTTGCACTAGATAGTTTTACAGAATTTCGTATTAAGCGTTTGAGGTGTTTTTTTTTTTAAATTCGACTTCTAATTTCTCTGAACTCATGTAGTTAATGTTTTATATGGTTTAGTAATATATGGATGTCTAGTTAAAATTTTACAAGCAAGAAGTAAAAACTAAAAAAAAAATGGTTTGTTAAAAACTACCTCTCAAATAGGTCCGTTAAACGTTGGAATAATATATTTCGTATTCTATAGTTTAAAATCAATTCCCTATATAGAGTTGACGTTGACCCAATTTGCCACAATATACCATTAATGCTACAAATACAGGCAATTCCAATTTCATGTATAGATTTCCATATTCTCATTTTATTCTGTTTCCCTACCCTCACAACCGCACCTCTGCAATATTAAAATAATAAATTACGATAAAATTGTCGTAACACTTCACCAGGTTTTTCCAACCAAAAATAAAATTTAAATCAATTAATGATGGCAAAATTGTTTAATCGATAAAATATTTTTTCATTTTCTTTTAGTATATCTGTATAATTCAAATGTAGGTTAACATTTATGTGTGTGATAAAAAAAAATCGATTTGCTGAATAAAGTTTCTGTAGTAGCAGCTACTTGAGTGAAATTTTTGTTGAGTGATAATGACGTATCGTCTGATAAAGGTTGTCTTAGCATAAATTATACAAAAATTAATTTTTTAAATTTTAATGTTGTTGTAAATTAATAAAATGAAAATCTTATGTACATATATACATTTTTTTAAGAAAAGCATGAAATTGTATGTTCAATTATAATGAGGATGATGATGTTGATGATATTAATATCATGTTAAATTAAAAAAAAAATTCTTCAAGATGAAATTCTTTCATTTTGTATATTAACATGTCAAACGCATATTATCAACATAATTCAACATAAATTTGTTGTTTTTTTTTTTGAGTACATACAATACACATGTACAAAGCATATACAGATGAGTTTAAGATATAAATTAGAAGTCATTTTGGAAGTACCTGAGTTCGCAAAAAGAAATATGTTTTCAAAGTGTAAATTGTTTCCTTTACATCGGTGTGTATATAGGATGTTCTTACTAGGTACATACTATAGTACAGCATCATCATCATTCACTTAATATATTCAGTAAATAAATCTTTGCATTAACATTAATTACATGCGATTACAAAATATTTTACTTTATGTACTAACAGCAACATTTTTTTAATGCTTATTATACGTTATTACATAATACAACGGAGATTGGAATTTACGAGGAAATGATGAAAAATTATGGTTTAGGTTTATCTGGAAGATGTATTTAAACAACTCTGTATGTACAAAAAAAAAAAAGAAACCAACATTATCATTAAAAAGAAAAACTTTAGAAGTTTATGAAGTAAGAATCATGAATTATGAAAAAGGAATGAACAGAAAATTCTACAATTTTTTAATCGATGCTTTAATATTGTGTCAGCAAGCAAGATACTAATTAAAAACCGTATCATTATAAGTGAACAAGTTTGTTATTTAATTTCTTTCGAAATATTTACCCACTTCTTCTTTTAAGTTTCAAAGATTTTATTAAAACTAAAGGACTAATAGTAAATCAAATGGGTTTATTTTAAGTATAATTCATAAGGTTTTAATAACTGAAAATTATAAATTTGGTCGAACTACCTTTGTGATTTGGAAAACTTTTGATGCTCGAAAGTATTGAAAGCTATGTTAACGTTTGCAAGTAATGATTCGAATAACTTGATTACAACAACTAAAATGTCAATAAAATATTATCATTTAACATCAAATGAATCAATAATTTTTATAGAATATTCCAGTATTATCTATTTGCGATTATTCGACAAAGATTTGTTACTTGCTATGATGAATAATATAAAGGCAAAATAGTACTTCAATGTTAGATGGAAATACTGATAATGTTACCGTTGATTGAATAGCTACGTTTATAACTAAAAATGAGGCTGTCACAAGATTTATTAACGAAATTTTAAGTGCTGTGCAAGAACTATTTCAATTGCCAAGGACGTATTTATTGGTTGCATTTCGGTGAAACAAACAGCTTTTGTGCCGGCTGTTGTTTATATGATTACAACAAACATCGATGTATTAGATGGCTTAGCAAATGGTAATGATGAAGACGAAGTATACGTTGTATAGCTTGATTATCCAGACTCTCCAAGGATTAGAACAAAAAATTAAAAAAAAATTAGCTGGACATGTAGCTGCTTATCAAATTAGCTACACTGCGGTATCGATAGGAATAATATCAGCAACTATTCCACTTAACAACAACAAAACGACAAATATTAAGCGATCTCATCTACCTATAGTTTGTGCTTGTGCAACTACGATTCATAAATCTCAGGGAAGCACATACCCTGAAATCGGTTATGAATAAGATAAAAAACATGATTGGCCATTAGTGTATGTTGCTTTGACGCGGGTGACTAGTCTTAAAGGTTTATATATTATAACAACAAAAAACAATGACAAAACTTTCTATCATGGCTGAAGAGTGTCCACAGCTATAACTAGTGTTCAAAATGAATTTCATAAATTTTCGCTTAATCGCTTACAGACTATCAGCAGAGACCTGTTAGATTTTATTCACGACAGAAAAGGATTGATAGTACAGGGTTTTAATTGTCAAAGTTCTTGTGTTCACTCCATTGAAATCACTGATTCCATTTTTCAACTCAAATTATACTTGGTTACACAATAAAGAGTCTGCCATACCAACATCATTACTCCAAATAGCGATGTGTCATTAGTTGGTGAGTTTTGTGGTGCCGAATGCAAAATGAAAGATGACAAACAGATTGTTTAATAATAATTTACATTATTCAAAATCGAAACATGGACCGTATTATTTATTTTTTGAAACGATTAGTATGGCCGTGCATAACAGCCGGAGGAGAATTATTTGGCAGACGAGAAGATTAGTTACCAATGGTTCTAAGCCGAGACTTCAACGTCAATTTTTCTCGAAAAGATGCTAGTCCACTTATTGAACTTCTCCAAAAACAGGTAAATTTAACTATCATTAATGATTCTGAGATTTTAACAACAAGACGCCGTCAAAACAATATCGTATCTTATTTTTTTTATCATAAGCCACTCGTAACCGATGTACCGATGTAAAATGAAACAATTGGAGGCAGCGGTGGGATTTTGAATAATAGAATAAAGGAAATAGTTTTCTCTGAACTAAGCATTCCAGAATTGAAAAAGGAACTTGAGAAACGGGGTTTAGCCACTGATGGTAGTAAAGCAGCTTTACAAGCACGACTACGTGCCGCCATGGAGAAAGAAGGGGTTAACGCTGACTATCCTGAATTGGACGTGGAAGTAACGGATGCGTGAACGATAGAGAAGAAAGAAGACTACATTGGTCGAAACAGCAGAAGTATCTTCTGAAATCTTTGATTTGTTGCAGTTAATGGCTGCAGCAACTGGAACATTTAATACAAGCTGAATTTCAAACAGAGTTTCAATGTCTCAAGAAACAGTTAACTGATGTCAAGGCAAGCGAAACTTCTAGCACATCCAAGTACATCGACCAGTTAGAAGGAAAGGCTTAAAATTGAAGCATTCCTTGCTGGTACCAACAAACGGAATAGATAGGCTTAAGTGTTCGGAATGTGACAAGTCGAGTCACTGTCAGCAAGTAGTACAAGGAAGGAGCAGATCGCTATCTTTTATCCAGGCGAGCGTCGATCGGTCGAAACAAAGGTCTAGAGGCAGTGAGCCAAGATGTTGGCTATGTAACAAGACTGGCCACATTTCGCGAGATTGTTGGGAAGCAAGAGAGGAATGGCAACGATGGGCAACTTCTGTGGAATGAGCACCCAGCGTCGAACGGAAATCTGATGAACGAATGTCAACAGTCGGTAAAGTGGTACGGTAAGAAGTAATTTTGGGGGAATTGTGGCTGTCCTCGCACATCCCTGTTACGAGTGTAGCACGAGGCGGTAGCAGAGTAACAGTCACGGGCGGTGTTGATGAGAGAAAATTTGTTATTGCGCTGGATATGGGAGAAACTCAAACGATTTTCCGGGAAGGTTTGATCGCTAGAGCTGTGCAGCTGGCTGATGGGTTAAAATTAAGAATGGCAAAGGGAGACAGTGCAATGAAAAAAAGGGAAAAAGATTGTGAACAAAACGATCGGTAGAACTCTTTTCCCACATGAAGTTCTGAGAGCAAAGAGGCTTAAATATGCTACTATTGTTCCTATTTTTAAAAGTGGGGACCCTATTGATAAGGGTAACCCATAGGACCATTGCACTCCAGCCGGTTACTCTCTTTGTGGAAATAGCAGTTAAAAAGAGAGTTACCATATTTGTTGATCAGTGTAAAACACTAAACGTTTACCATCATGGGTTCCGCCAAGTTAGGAGTACTGAGTCGTCTATGTTGGATTTTTTGGATATTCTGTGCTGGCTTATTAATTGATGAATCACAAACTAATGTTGTCTATTTTGTTTGATGTTGGTTTTAGAGGTGTATCACACAAATGGCTTGCTTCTTACATACATGATAGAGCAGTGAGGGTCCGTGTTAATGACACTTTTAGTGATTTTAGAGTTGTGAATGTGGGGATGCCGCAAGGATCGGTGCTTGGTTTTTGAATTCTATTTTTAAACTTAATTTGAATGCCTATAGTACTGGACTTGCCGATCATTTCACTTTAGCTTAATCTGCGGAATCTGCCAGTGACGCTATTTCTTAGGCTAATTCTGACCTAACTTGTTTGATAAGCATTTCATGATACTAAGTGAAAAAACTAAGTGTAAGTGGTTTACAAATTCTGACGTTTCAGCTGCTTCTGGTCATCCCCAAGTAACATATCACAGTGCTTCTAAATGTATCTCTGTTAGACGTCATTCGGATTGTTTGAATATTGGGCTAGTCAACTCTTTTAATTTAAATACCTTGGAATTCATTTGGACACATGCCAAGTTACATGGCATCTCCTCACACATTTTTTTCTTGCTCCGTAATTTATGCCCTTAATGCCCTCCGTGTTGAAAATTACGTTTCATGCTTTGGTAATGCCTATATTGGAATACGGTTTGTCGTGCTGGAGTGGTTGTTATCCAAGTACTTTAAAACCTTTGTACGTACAACAGAAAATTATTTTGCAAAATATTTTGAGGAAAAACAGGTTGGAATTATCTTGGCCTTTATTTAAGTCGAACAATATTCTACATTTACTAAATTTGTATGTTTACAAGAATTTAAGGTGGTCACCATGTAATAAGAAATGATGCTCGACATAACTTTCGCGCTAATCATCGTCTTTTTTATAATGTTCCCTAATTTAATAATGACCACTTCCGCCGCTATATTGTTTTACTGCTCCGATGTTTTTTAATGCACTACCCGAACACATTAGACGTCAGATTTATTCCAAACAGTTCTTATCCTATTCCTTCTTGTGTATATAAAAAGGCGAACGAATTCGATTTGAATTTGAATTTTTGTAAACGAAAGCATAAGGATTAAAAAGTGAATTGGAAAGTGCTTTATTATTATTGTTATTGGAGGGCTATGTAGGCGATCAGCCACCTCGCACTGTGACCTAAAAGATCTATTGTGCTTGACCCTGCCTAACTATCGGTCCAGTCAAAATTCAGGTTTTTAGTGAAAATGATAATATTGCCGGCCGATATGTGCTACATACTATCTGGGCTTATTGCTCTCCCTCCTAGATATTTACTACAGCATATAGTTCCGCTTGAAAGACGGCAGTATTGGAGCCCAAGGACTTTGAGAGGGTTGTCCCACTCCCGTATATTCCTACCCCTCCCCGTCTTCCGTTTGATTTTATACTCTTACGAGTAGCTGGGAATTGCAAGTCGCCTGTAGGTCACCCAGCTTTACTACAGGAAGGCTAAATACAACTGGATGGTGTCTGGTATCCAGAGTCCGCATATTTTGGACTGATTAACCTATCAGCCATTCATCCATCGGCATATACTGTTCCATCATAGATTAGAGTTTTTTGTAAAGGTTTTCTCCTTTAGCGCCTTACTTTAGCCTGTGCCAAATGGCCAAAAATGTGGCAAATGACCTTAGATACCAATGGTTGCTACGAGGAGGCAGCACGTATACTTGCGAATTGTAAACAGTTTACCCCTTACACAATTGTACCCATCCCGCAGCTGCCTAATGTGCATCCTACTGGAAGGTTACGGAGCTGGTAGGTTAATCTACTCAACTTTGGTCCGTTTCCCCCTCCCCATAGTTACCAAACCACCTGTGACAAACATAGCTATATGAGTAAACAAAAAATTGCGTGCCGTAAAATATCAGATATTTAAGATCAGAATAAGTTCCATTTGGTACGTAGGAATAAGTTCAAATTATTTTTAATTTACAAGTTTTTCGTGTATACTTTTGACTATTATTCTATTTGAAGGTTGTGTCGCTGCTAGACATTATTAAGGTATTCAACCTTTTTCACAACATTTCCATTCGTTGTTGACCATATCCCAATAACTTATGGGATTTTCGTTTTCAATAAAATGATGGACCCTAGGAATACTTCAAATTAATTTTCCAACCAAAAATGGGTAAGTGTTAGTGCCACATATGATAAATTATTGGCTGATATCGGAAATAGCGATTGTGAATTTTAAATCCCGTTTGTTTGGTACAGAAGCATTGGTAACTCTTCCATTGTCCGATGTGTTTTACTGACCTCTCTAACTAGATGACCCTTTACCGATTTGATAGCTGCTTCCCGCAAACCATAAAAATGTGAAGTAACTAGAGGAATCAATTTCCTAGTCATAAGTTTTTCAATTTCGTCCAATTTTAATACAATCATCACCAATTTCATTAATTTGTTTTCAGCTCGAACCAAATTCGAGCCATTTATCTATTATATATTTTTGGAAATACCTCTTGTGGTGAGAAATCGTCCGAGAGCTGCTATGCATGCTTCTGAAATACAGTCTCCAACTTATTTCAAATGTAAAGCTTTTATAGAAAAGCAGGCAAAAATTGACGCATTAGTTTTAAATAACTTTAATCGTCTATATAGATGTAGAAACACGCTCACTGGTTAGATCTTCCATTTTCTTATTATTCTTGCTAGTATTGTATATAACGCATACAGTACATTTGTTTAACAGCTTCTTGATGGAGTTGCTATCTATGATCCAAAGTTAGGCCTTTATTTAAAGGAAGTTAAGGATGGGCCTCCTACCCTTATTAAACCGGCATTATCAACAAATGGACCTAGCTTTGTCAGCTTTCTATGACTAGATCAACAGAGCAGTTGTCTGTTGTCCTCTTTAGGTAATCAGCGAAGTGACTTTCTTGGTCCCAGTTTATGTATAACTACCTTGATTTTTCTAAATTTCTCAGAAGTTTGGAATGTGAAACGTATTTTCTCATTTGTTGTGTTGTTTAGGAATCTACATAAGTTACATTAACTATGTATACCTAGCTGGAAAATTTGGTTATCAAAGTGCTACCTAGATTATCATTATCTACCGAAAAAGCCGTATTTAAAGTTATTTAAAACAATTGATTATATTTTATGTCGGGCTTCTTTACTTGTATTTTTTGGGTTGAGTTGTGACGGTCAAGCTGAGTTAGGTAAGTGTAACCACCTCGGACCGTTTCACCACTAGGATTCATTGAGTAATTTCGACGGTGGGATTTTTAGTTGATGTTACATTGTTCCATATTTCTCCTGGTATTAGTAATAAAATCTCGGACGTTATATTACCAACAAAAGTTTTCTATATACTCGGATGTCTGCTTAACCATGATAAAACTATTGTGGAATTTGTCCAAGCAAGTTTCAAACTTTAATTAGTAATTTTGTGAATATTGTTATCGGAAAGCAATTACAACTGACTTGACTGTGTCTCTTGTTAGTTGATTTGCAATAAACAACTGCTGGCCCAACGTGAAATTTTGAAATTTTCAAATAACAGCAGTTCACATTTAAATTTATTCCATGTGTCTGATATTTGTGATGTTACTGGTATATCCCACGAACATTTTGGTAATCAAATTTTAGTTATAGTTATTGAAAGAGCAGTTTGCCTTTTGTGACTTTTTTACCCGATTCTTTAAACACCTTAGTTATTATATAAAATATGATTTAACTATCTTATGGTTAAAAACCTCACCGAAGCAGTCCCATATAGGTGACATTAGCTAATTCATAATATTGAATAGAGTTTTTTTTTGGATGTTCACACCAAACATTACGCTAATATTTTTGATTTTCGCTATTCACCAAAATCTGACGATACTTCTTTTCAATGTCAGCAGTTGTTGCGTACTTATCTGATAGGAATCGTAGCAGAATCTCTAACAGTATGTTGGTTAAATAGTAAGCCCTACCATATCCAAATATTATTTAATGAGATTCAACTAGAGTTACTACATGATCCATCGAAGACAACAAGAACCTTAATAGTAGTGCGCTGCTTTGGCCTAATTTTTTTCATGTTGAGTAATTGTGGGCTCATAATCCTGCAACCAAACACGCTTATCATTGGAATGTAGTCACTTAATTGTCACTTTCATCGGTTTATTTTAAAAGTGTCATGGACGGGCGCTCAATCTAGGTTCCTTCGGCCGAATATATTTGCGTTACAATCTTTTTGGAGTTAGATTGTCTCATCGATATTTTTTCATTTTTACTCGGTTTAAAACACGCAAAAACTTAAAAGAATAAAAAATATTTAAAAACAACTAACAGTGCATTTTGTGATTATTTTAATTTAATTTTATTATGCGCACATCGATTTTATGTCTAAAGTTCATATCTTTAGATTTTCCAAACTTATTACAAGGACTACAACCGTGCCTAACCAATTAAAAATCTAATACCTTTCAAATAGTTTTATTGTACTATTTCTAAACATGGAGTTTAGGAATATAGTATTTTTAAGATAGTCCCTATCTTAATAGATTAAATATTTATCACTAATGTCACTATGATTTTTCGGTAAGACTGTATTAAGATTCCAAGCAAATACTTATGCCCAGTTTCACAAAAAAATGTTCAATCTCTAGTTAAATAATATTTCCTCTCTTTATCCTTTTATTAAATGGCGAAATGGTTACAAATTCAACGCATGCTAATTTCATTGCTAAATATTTAACTATCCCATTTCGTCTTGCTAAAGAAGGCTTAATATTTCTATATAAAAAAAAAAAATAATCAACTACCCTAGAATTTGTATTAAGAAACAAAACGTAATTTTATAAAAGAAGAAGGGGAGAAAATATTGTTAACCTAGGAATTAAATATATTTTGTGAATCCGGGCATTAACCTTTTAAAAAAGTTAATGCCTTAATTAGAATTTTCTAAAAAAGTTCGCATCGTAAAATTTTTATCAGAAATGTCACTATGATTTTTTATGTAGTCCTAGTATAATAGGTCTATCAACAAATCATATGACATTGGTCTTAAATTTGGATCATCTTTCGATAAGAAGTTTCTTAAAAAAATCCTAATCTGTGTTTTCCTAAATATGATAATGGGACCTTTTAAAAGGCTATTGTGTGTCAAATGGTTAGCATCATGGGAATGTCACCACAAACATTGTGGTGTTCAACAATATTCCTTGCATTTGGCTTTTATTTTATTTAAGAAATCCGACCGCAAATGATATTACACCAGGAACTCCTTAGAGCGCCAATAATTCTGTTTTATATGAGGCACCATACAGATTTGGCTTAATAATTTAGATATAAAATTTCATTAAAACATTTCATTCATTGACAAACGTGCGTGTTCCATTTAGTGTTTTGGAATTTTTGAAAAGGTTTGGGCTGGTTTGGCGAATTTGAGTTTTTTCCATTGAAATTTGGAATTTGACTCAACCAATGTATTTAATAATAAATTAATATGTTGCAGCACGTCCAAATGATGAATTAATGTGGTGGATTTTAAAACATTTCTAGAAGAGATTTGACTATAAATCAGTTAGGTACCAAGCCAACTTATTAAAGCCCTATCGTGTTTTTTTTATCATATACAGACGTTTCTGACCTGGTCACCATATATTGACAACTCCCTATGGCTGTCCTTTTCAACTTAAACCAACGCAAACGTAACTCTTATTTGTTGTTAACAAACTCTAAACTAAAACTAACTAAGCCGCAATGAATAAAATATCGCTAACATCTCAAAATGTGCGATGGTGTCTTGTGACTGCTCGGTTTGAATTATTTCGCTCCAATGAAATTTGTAACATCAAAATTGGCTCCGAAATTGTTGAATTTCGACCAAAATTGGTACCGAATAGACATTGCTCTGGAGCTGCTGAATGAAATCAACGAACACCCAAAAATGGTAAAACGGGTCAATACAGATGATAAAATCGGAGAGTACAGATAGTAACTTGGTGTAATCTTCTCAATGAAAACTGCTTGAAGAAGCAACAGCGAAAAGAGATTGGCAAGTTCGATAAAATGTAAAGGATCTGCCCACTGTTATACTGCTATCTTCGATTTCAACGGCACAGTATGAGTTATACTTATACGGTATACCATGCCACAGCAGTGGCACTATTCTAGTGTTTCCGGATAATTGAGAATTGGAAATTGATTTTTGTGATTTTTTAGTGTATTTTGCTATTCTTTTTTCCAAACCATATTGAGCGATTGGTATTTTGTTCATGTTTTGGGAAAAATTAATTCCCAACAAAATTTTTGCAAGTAAACAACAAAATTTTTATGAAATGGAACAATTTTTTCGTAAAATTTAGTTAACTTTGGAACTAATAATACCAAAATACACAAAAAATCACAATAAATCAATTTAAAATTCTGGGGAAACCAGAATAGTGCCACACTAGAAGTTAGAAGCTATTTGCGCGCAATCCAAATGAAACGCCTGAATCTATAACGAAAATACTCATGACCATTGTACCCCAATAAAACACGAATTTTGGGTCAGAAACGACACTGTTTGTGATCCCTCAAGTTCCCTATTTGCCTTACATGTTCCTGCGTCTTCATCCTGTTTCTAAAACCAAACTGGCGAGCACACCAAAACAATGTAATCCTTTCGAAAGCCAACAAAAAAATATTGTACCAACTGGACTTTTACAACCCGCGCAATTTAAAAAAATTTCACGATTTTCTGATCAAACTATAGGCATATTATCAGCTAGTAATTTTCTTCCGAGCCTCCCGTATTTGTTGAAAATATTTGATTTTTATTTCATACTATATAACTAAACTAATTCAATGTGTTTTCTATTTTTCGTAGGAATAGCTGCAAAGAACGTCGATTTTTAAAACTGAATATTTTTTTTGGTGTGCCGGACCAAATTAACGTGCTAAATTGTCAAAATCTGTGATGGATCACGCGAAAAAGCATGTCCACTTATCATACGTTTGGCTGTTGAATTTCAAAAAGCCGTTGCCCATAATTGTTCTAGCTTTCACGAAAGATCCAATTGTGCCAAGATATATGACATGACTAAATGAAACCGTTCTAAAGCATATATAACTTGAGATATGTCAATGCTATTGAATATTAACAGTGGTATCAAAAACAATACAAGATTTCATAGAGACGTCTCATGTCAAAAAAACAAAAATTCCAATTAGTTGGGTAAAGAAAATGTCTATTTAGGTGTAGAAATTATATATCGTTCAATACAGTGAGCCACTATGCAATATACGAGTACTTAAAACTAAACATTACTCTCTCTTTGAGTAAATTTACTCTACAATTAATGCGAGGAAAAAAATATTTATTCAGAAAAATTTTCGTGTGTTAGTTTGTAACGGGCGCTTGTCATCCCCGTTACAAAATATACCTAATTCTTAAGAAAATAAACCAAGAAAACTGCATCCCACCTTTGTAGATATTTTCTTCTAAAAAAACCAATAATAATCACCATGACAATGCCCGGATGCAGTTACCATTCTAATTACGTTAGTTGTATCAAATTTGGTTCTACAACAAATTAACGTAAAATTCTATGTATTCTAGTGGCGCGTGCCCATACGAATCATATTTTCATTTACGTTTAATTTATGAATTTATTTCTGCACATCAGTGTCAAGTTTCAGTAAATAAACGTAAATACATTTTTTTTCTTATTGTTGTTGCACACGCGATTTTTGTCAAGCGTGTGTACAATACTTTTAATTTTTTTTTTTTTAGGTTTTATTTAGTGTTTAGTCACCTGCGGCTAATTGAAATCAAATTGAATTTAGTTTTTTTTGTTGTTTTGTGGGCAATTTGGGCAGTTCATATTTTTAGACATTGAACGAAAACGTGCCGAATATTTGCAATTTTTGCATAATCACTAATAACCAATGAAGTATTGGAGGGGGTAAGAATGAGTTTTTCGGTTGATTGGTCAATGTGAAAAATAATTTTTCTTTTTTGGTCGATCAGCAGAAACATTTTATACAAACCTCGCCAATATTTTATTGGAAGGTCAGTTTCTGCTGTTAAGATTGAATGTTAATTTGGTTTTCTTTTGATTCACGGGGGGATAAAAATTATTTTTGATTTATATACAAATATAAATTGCGCTAAACTTAAAAATCAATTTGTTTTGTGTTTACTGTTTATTTGGGGGAGATTTATCTTGCAGAAAAAAAAACTTTATTGTAAGTATAAAAAAAAAAGAAAAAATAACCAATGATTACTAACTAAAAGGGTACTGGTTTTTGGGTGCCTGTGAACTGTTCCGTATGGGACGGGAGACGGCAAGTGCTTTGCACTGTTTTCACTTTGTCTACAACATCCAACAACCTAACTTCTTACTAACATTTGGTTAAGGGCCGATGGCCAACTTTTCTTATTTTTTACTTTTACAGATGAATCTGTAAATCACCCTTTTTGTTCTCCCCTAAATATAATTTCCAAATGGTAGGCCACATTCTTAACCATGTGGTTGATCCGTTTTTTTTTTCTCATTTTCTTTACCAATTTTTCCTATCCTTTGGTTGTTATTAACCACATTTTTCTCTAACACGACTTTAACTAGATCTTAAGGGGAGCTACCAACCCCCACGGCCAAATTACTCTACCCGACTCAAGCACCGGGATTAAATCGTGGTAGCATTCCTCCCTTAAGGTAATTTTTGTAACGACTTGATTTAGGTCAAACTAAATCTAGGCCCAAATAGTTACAAGTTAGTATGCGCTAGAACACCAGTTTTTTGTCAGAAAGGATGTCACCAAAAAATACAATAATTGTTTTGCCAGATTTGCTAAATGATTTATAACCAGATCTCTGACAAAGTTTTTACCATAAAAGTCCACATCATTGCCGTGATGAATTTTTTATATTTTTCCCTGTTTAATATTAATTGGCACTTTTTGATTTTGATTATATTTGAATATATTTTAGATAAACTATATATTTAGTTAATTTCCATTAAAAACAAAAGATTTAACACTTTTCATTTAAAAATGTTCCCACTTTGTTTATTTACTAAGCTGTTACGTTGTATTTGTAGGTTTAATTTTAACCGAGTCTGGAATTATCTACTATCATCATAAATTTTAGGAATATTTTCCATTTTACACACAAGATCTCAATTTCCATAGTAATATTAAGAAATCTTTTCATTTACTGTTTGGGAGTTATTTAACTGAAACGTTATTTCGTGGAGCTGCGGTTCGTCTTTTTCAAAGAATAAAGCTAGATGAAGTCTGACATAAAATATGTTTTACAGTAGCTTATATTATTATAAGCCTATTAAAAACGATCACATGAAGCTAATTAGAAAGCTAACCACAACCGTATTTTATGTTTTAGTTGGAATTGTACTTTCAAGCACAAATTTGTATATAAAGTTTGCCGTAGGTATAAACACACAAAAATATTGGTCTGACATATTCCCGCAATATATAAAATAGAAACACAAAAAGTTAATTTAACAAAACCAATAATTATAATTTCCCCACCGGTCAAACAAAAATTTTCCAGTTTTTCGTGACAAAACCAAACTTTTTTTTTGTTTTATAATATTTTCGGTGTTATATGTAAATTTTGGAAATTTCATTACAATTTTACCAAAAAAAAAAAAAATGTAAAAATTATATTCATATGTTGATTATGCAATATGTGCCATAGCCATATGGTATATACCATCCCAGCTATTGTTGTGTATCCCCATAAAACACGACAAAATAATTTAAATATTTTCCAAATTTATCAATAAAAATTGTCTTGTCGAATGATATTGAAAAAATTAATTTAATTTTTTTTGCTTGTGTGTTTGTGGTGCTTTCTCCTCGTTCTGTATATGGAGATGAAGAAACTACCCGCAGTGTGGTAAACTTTATATACGACAAGAAAGAAATTAGCATGAGTTGGTCATAAATCAATTGTTGAATGGAATAAAAATAAAATTTATGTGGGAAATGGAAATTTTTTTTTTTTTATTATTTGATATTATTATTGGCCATAACAGCTGGATATGGCTCTTATATTTTTTTTGTTGTTATATTTATTTAGGCTTTGTGCTTATTTATATAATTGGGAACTAATTAGATTAAAGTGCGAGCTTGATATCAACAAATTTGTTTGTTTATTGTCATGCTATTGCGTTAGAGTATTTTATAAAAATAGACCATAAACAAAAACCCCTAATTTATAATCAGCTTAGCTCCAGCGACTACACATATATTTTTTGGTTTTAATTAAATTGAGGTTAATATTCAAGTTTAACGTCCCAAAACAAGAAGCAAATCCCTTTTCGACTGCCATATGCGAAATGAGAATATAATTTTATTTTTTTGCTTAATGTTGTAGCCCGAAAACAAAAAAAAAACACAAACATCTTTTTTTTAAGGGAATTTTTTGTGCTTTTATATTATAATCTACCATTGTGACACCGGACCTGGCCGCATAACACAAACACACGTTGAACATAGCTAAAATAAAAAAAAAAAAAAGGAAACCGACAACGGCAAAATTCTATCGCCTAAAATGAATTTATATACACGAAACCACCCACATTACATCAAACAGTGACAAGGAACATTTACGGCATTCGTAACAAAAACAACAAAGACACGAAAATAAAATGTGGATCACAAACCAACCAAAAAAAAAAATTTTGGAACAACGCTTACAAAAAAGGACAAAATTAAAATTTTTTACGAAAAAAGGACGCTCGTAAGCAAAGAGGTAGAAAAAATTATTTTTCTCTCCAAGTAATACTGTCTGTCTTTACAACAGGCTTTTTTTTGTTTTGTTGTATTTTCTATCAAAGTTTATAGAGTTTTTTTTTTGTTTTGTTCGGAAGAGATGAACAAAAAATGTACGTATGTATGTGTAAGTATACAGTGGAGGCATATTTAGACATCATTATTTTGCATTTTATTTGATGTTTTGTTTTCGTATTTTCATTCGAAAAACGGGGGACCCTCAAGAGATACGCACCAAATACTATGCCTACACATTCTGTATATATTTTCCGAATCACTCGGTGTCTAACATTTTCTTGTCTCAAAATATAATGACGGTAATAATGATGATGATGATTGTTGGAAATGAATAATAACCTAAGTAATTATTTACAAAAAAAATTGTTTTACAATTTAAATTTGCAAAAAAAAAATCCAAAGTGAAATGTCTTTATGATTTATGATTTTATTTCCCTTTCATTGACATCATCATGATGATCATCACCATCATTATCATGAGTATTAGGAGTAGTACACATATAAACATATACACAAACATAAATAAGAAAATACAAGTTACCGGAAAAATTTTAATACAATAATAGAAATAAATTGGATTGAATTTTCAATTTTGAATTGAACGATGCGACGAGCAAAAAAAAAAATACCAAGCATAGCACAAAACAAAAAAAAAACCTTTGGAAGGAAAATAACGATGCGATGTTTAGCTTTTTCTTTTAAAATTGGATGGCAAAAAAATAATAGGAGCTTTCATTTCAATGTATGTATAAGCGTTTTTTTTTTTTGCAACATTATTTTTATAATTAAAAAAAAATTCATCCTAATTGCATCCTTTTTTGAATTTGTTTCATTTTTCGCTTGTTGCTACATTCTTTGGTTACTGTAATTATCAGGAGAAGACAAAATGTAATGATCTCTAAAATTATCAATATTTTTAAAGAAATTGAACAGTTGGGAGGTATAAGACCAGATATTCAGTTTATCGTCGGAGCTCAAATTTGTGCTTTTTTAAATTTAAATAATGTAAATAAAAGTTTTAAAAGTTAATATTTTATTAAACTAGTGTTATGCATTCGTTTGGCTGCGAACATTTGGGCGGAAATTTTTCATCTGGTGCGCAAGTTTAGATTGTCCGACGCTGCACTGTATTTGATCTTTATGTTCATTCAGTATTAACAATTATTAAATTGATTTAAATCTTTTCTGATTCATATTGGTAAAGCGTACGGGATAACCAAACAAGTTATTGATTGAATTATGAAATAAAAATAAAATTCTCGTTTAGTGTTACAGTATTTTTTATAGTTTTTGGTTCGTTTATGTTGTTCGCTCTATGACGCTTTGTAAAAATCTGTTGGTTTTGCGTTTGCTAATTTTGTCTTAATTATAACTACAATAATCGATCAAAGAGACCGTTATATACTACTGCTACCTACGAATAACTAGCCACACTAAAAAGTATAGTGGAACCTAATTGAATCATTTTACAAATACACTTAAAAATTATATTGTAACGGTGACACCTAGTGTCTAATAGAAAAAGTTAAATAAATAGCTCAATGTTTAAGAGTACTAAAAAGGAATTTTCCATGATACAAATTGTTCTAAATGTCTCTACGCTGTTCTAACTGGTAAAGTCATGAGCTTTCTAGCAGTTTGGTTTGTGTATATAAAAAAAGGAACGAAGTCGAATTCGATTAGAATTATTTGGTAAGCGATAGTGCGAAATTAAAAATAAAAGTGATCAATAAAATTGTGTAAAAATTAAATAAACTGATTTGGTGAACTATTGTTAAAAAAAATTGTGTTGTAATATTTCTTGTGCTAACTAAATAAATGCATTGGTGATAAATTGAATTGATTTTGTTTTCGTTCACAATCCAGTGATTCGAACCTTGAGTGACAAGGCAAAAACGTAACAATATTGTTACGTTTTTGCCTTGTTAATTAAGGTTCGTATCACTGGATTGTGAATAATACAAAATCAGTTTAATTAATCACCAACGATTTATTTATTTAAAACAAAAATTGTTACAACACCGTTACAACAACCGTAGTTATTTAATCTTGCGTTGTGCGGCTCGCGAGCGAAGCGAGCGGTGGTCCTCACAACTATTTCCAAGTAATATATTCTTTGTCTCTGGATACTTAAATAAATGTCGCGTTATCCAGTTGAGTTTTATTGCTCTATTTATTATTAAAATTCGTCAAAAATACTCATTTGGATTGTCATAACCATAGAAAATTCGATTTGATGAAAATCACCTTACTATAGATCAGACGATTCAGAGCTATGCAAATCCAAAATCTGCAATTGGGCTCCGATTGCTGTTCTTGATACCTCTAATGATAGGCTTTAGGACTTGTAATTTTTATTCCAACGAGTAATTAGGTTCCTTGATTCCCTTGAAAATCACCTTACTATACATCAGCCGATTAAGAGCCATAAAAATCCAAAGTCTGCAATTGTGCTCCGATTTCTGTGCTTGATACCTTAAATGACAGGTCTATGGACTTGTAACTGCTGTGTAAACGCGTATTTAGATTCCATAATTATTTCCGTGCATTTCATAGAAAATTCGATTTGATGAAAATCACCTTATACTATAGATCAGACGATTCAGAGCTATACAAATCCAAAATCTGCAATTGTGCTCCGATTTCTGTGCTTAATACCTCTGATAATAGGCCTTAGGACCTGTAATTTATATGCCAACGAGTATTTAGGTTCCTTGATTCCATTGAAATTTACCTTACTTTACATCAGCCGATTAAGAGCCATAAAAATCAAAAGTCTGCAATTGTGCTCCGATTTCTGTTCTTGATACCTTAAATGACAGGTCTATGGACCTATAACTGCTGTACCAACGCGTATTTAGATTCCATAATTATTTCCGTGCATTTCATGGAAAATTCGATTTGATGAAAATCACCTTACTATAGATCAGACGATTCAGAGCTATAAAAATCCAAAATCTGCAATTGTGCTCCGATTTCTGTCCTTGATACCTTAAATGACAGGTCTAGGGACTTGTAACTGCTGTGCCAACGCGTATTTAGATTCCATAATTATTTCCGCGCATCTCATAGAAAATTCGATTTGATGAAAATCACCTTACTATAGATCAGGCGATTCAGAGGTATAAAAAACCAAAATCTTCAATTGTGCTCCGATTGCTGTTCTTGATACCTCTAATGATAGGCCTAAGAACCTGTAATTTATATGCCTACGAGTATTTAGGTTCCTTGATTCCATTGAAAATCACCTTACTATACATCAGTCATATTCTCGTTTGGTCGTAGAAGCGTACAGACGTATTTTATTTTATTTTAAATTAATATTAAAAAATGAAAAATATTTTTGCTGTGTATATAGTGCTATATTGTATAAACCGTTGCCAATTACAACAATTTAATTTGTTAATGTTTTTGAGAAGCGGTTACTATATTAAACCGACTGTGTTAAAACTATAAAATTGACTTTGATATTTCTACATAATTGTGATAATTCTAATAATCTGTGATAATTTATAGTGTCGCAGCGCACACACACATTCAAAATAACTGTGATATTTCTACATAATCGTGATAATTTATATAACTGTGATAATTGTGCATAGCTGTTTATTTATTTTATTTATTGTATAATCTGTTCTGTGTCATTCCATCGTAATCGTGACAATTTACATCTACATAAACTGTTTTTATTTATTCATAAATTCATCTACACTGTGATTGACTACGATTTGATCGTTAATATAATTATCAATTTAAATAATTAAATAATAAATATAATACAGTTCTGTCAACGTTTAATATAATACATACACCGATAATGTCTTGCAACACTTGCAAACAAATGTTTCCTGCTCCGTATACTGACATCGTTAAATGTAGTCTCTGCGAGAACCAGTTTTGCTATGACTGCAATGGAATTTACCGTGCTTCGATCAATTCAATTAAAAAATATGGCAATATATGCTATCTTGGCGATTGCTGCAAACCACTGATCGCGAATGACAACATGTTCAGGATTCTGAAGAAAATTGACGTCATTGTAGACAAAGCCGCTGAAAATTTAGAATTAAAGAAGATTGAAACGGAGGTTGCTGAAAACCGCAAATTGATCAATTCCTTTATAAATAAGTTGGGTGACGATAAAGCCACTAAACCATTTTTGTCAAAAGTTGTAGAGTCTGGCTCCAACTCTGTTTATTGCGGATCGCCGAGGTTAGCGCAAGTTGTCGTAGGGACAGGCACACCTGTCAATTCGATTAAAACTGTTTCTATACCTGATAACAAATATTTGTATATCAGTCGTATTGATCCATCCGTCTCATCTCATCTGATTGTTAACTACATCTGTGAAAAACTGAAAAATTGCTCACCTGAGGAAATTAATTGTAAACTGTTACTCTCCAAAGACCGCATATTGGACAGTTCACTCACGTTCGTTTCCTTTAAAATTGGGTTGAAGGAGGCCCATTTCGACCTGCTAAATAACTCCAATGCTTGGCCTCTTGGTGTAATAATCTGGCCATTTACTAATTCTCCACGCATAGCAAAAAACCGGACAGGGACCGTGTTTCAACATCTAAAGTAACTTCCCCGTTACTGAAGACACCATTGTTTACTCTTCGTAGCAGTGAAGCAGTTCCCCAGCCGCGGTCATTCTTAAATATATACTACCATAATTCAAATAGTATCAGAGCCAAATCAAAATCTCTGTATTTGTCAATTTTAGAGAAAGACTTTGATGTTATTTGCATTGTTGAAACGTGGTTAACAATCCACTTTAAAACTGAGGAGTATTTTCCGTCATCTTATGCCGTTTTCCGGAGGGACAGGCATCTGCAAAGGGACACTTACGAAAAGGGTGGCGGTATTGTAGTCGAAGTCTCTAACAAATATTCATCCAGTCTGATAACGTTGGCTAATTGCGTTGCCGAAATTGTTGCTGTACGTATACAAATCCATTCATATTCGCTGATCATCTGTGTTACATATATACCCTGCCATTCGAGTATGCCAGTTTATCAAAGGTTTGTGGACACTGTCAAATCAAATATTGCTCCACTTCTTCAGCCGGAGGATCGTCTATTTATTTTTGGAGATTTTAACATTCCGGATATTGTGTGGGAGTATGTTGATCACAATTTGACTCCTATTAACATGAACGATGAAATGGATAACTTCATCTCGGAAATATTTTCGTTGGGGTTAAAGCAATGTAACAGTGTTACGAATAATAGTGGTAATGTGTTGGATCTGGCTTTTGTACCATTTGATCATGAGGTGACCGTATCGACGTGTGAGGATTTGGCTGGATCGTCTAGTATTTTCCACTCTCCACTGAATATTTCAGTTATGTTTGAATGTTGCGAGTTATTCGAAGAAAATGTTAATTCATGGACTTACAACTTTATAAAGGGCGATTACAATTCTTTAAATGCATTTCTGGATACGTATGATTGGTCGTTTTTTTATGCTTGTAATAGTATTGATGACATGTTAATCGAATTTTATAGAATTATTAATCTAGGTATTGAGAAATTTATCCCTAGACTGAAAGCTTTTAGCGTTAAGAAGGAACCGTGGTATAATAATGAGTTGATAAATCTAAAAAATAGAAAGGACAAGGCTCACAAGAAATATAAATTGCATCCTAATGTTGTTAATTACAACTCGTTTGATGTATTACGTAAGAAGTATATATGTCTAAACCGATTTCTTTACAGCTGTTATATTCTGGAAATTGAATCATTAATTAAATCGAAGCCAAATAATTTTTGGCATTTTGTTAACTACAAAAGTAAGTCTAATGGTTACCCTTCTACGATGTATTTGAACGACCGTTCCTGTGATAACATACAGGATACTTGTAATTTATTTGCTGATTTCTTTCAGAGTGTATATAGTTCGAAATCAAATCTTGGTAATTTCAGTAATGTTGCAAGTAATTTTAAGTTTTCAATGTTTCGTCTGGAAGTGGATACTATTTTATCCGAATTGTCTAATATTGATATTAACCAAAGTGCCGGTTTCGATTCTATTCCACCCATTTTTCTAAAATTAACCGGTAAGGTAATTTCTTCCCATATCTCCGTACTATTTAATAAAAGTCTCGCTGAGGGTTGCTTTCCTATTGCATGGAAACGCTCACTTATTAAGCCGATTTTCAAATCCGGATCTCGAAGCGATGTCGAGAACTATAGAGGTATTTGTATTCTTTCAGTTTCACCAAAGCTTTTTGAGAAACTAGTTAAAGATCAATTATTCTTTCATGTTAAGACTTTCATTTCTTCCAAACAGCATGGATTTTTCCCTGGTAGGTCAACTATTACTAATTTAGTTTTGTTTACTAATTGTATTTCAAGGGCTCTATTAAATGGTAATATTGTGCAGGTCGTTTACACTGATTTTTGTATAGCTTTTGACAAGATCGATCATGACTTGCTGTTGCGGAAACTTATTTCATTGAATTGTAACTACTTGCCAGTTGATTGGATTAGATCTTATCTAAAATCCAGAACTCAATTTGTGAAAATTGGCAGCTTTACTTTAAGAGTGATTGATGTTTCTTCAGGAGTCCCTCAAGGCAGCCATTTGGGTCCTATGCTCTTCATTCTTTTCGTGAACGATGTGGTCAACTGTCTAAGTCATTCCGACATTCTCATTTATGCGGACGATATAAAAATCTTCAAAACTATTTCTTGCGCCAATGATGCACTTGACTTTCAGTCTGACCTGACAAACTTCAAGGCTTGGTGTACATCGCATAATTGGATTCTAAACATCTCCAAATGCAAAACAATGTGTTTCACCGCGTAGTCTTACCCACTAGTTACGATTACTTCTTTGATGGTTGTAGTATTGAAACTGTTGATACTTTTAAAGATTTAGGTATAACCTTTACTTCGAATTTATCGTTCCATAAACATGTTGAAGGTTGCATTTCTAAAGCGAATTCTATGCTTGGATTTGTTAAAAGGTTTGCTAAGGATTTTCATGATCCTTACGTGATTAAAACTTTATATGTCTCTTTTGTTCGTTCATTGTTGGAATATGGTGTTGTAATATGGAATCCGTTTTATATTAAATATTCAGATCGCATAGAAAGGGTTCAGAAGCGATTTTTAATGTACGCACTACGAAGGTTGCCTAGAGATGCGAATGTACCTGCTTTCATACTCCCAGCGTATAAAGGTAGATGTAAATTAATAAATATGGAGCCGCTATTTATTCGTAGAATTAAAATTAGCGCAATGTTTGTTCGAGATTCATTGGTGTCTAAAATCGATTGTTCGGAAATTTTGAGTTTGCTTGATATATATACTCCATTACGTGTGCTGCGCGATAAAGATTTCCAAATTAAATTGCCGTTTTGTAGGCAAAACTACGGTAAATGTGAGCCGGTTTTTCATTCTTCTGCTTCCTTTAATAAAGTACGGCCGGCTTTTGACTTTAATCTGGTTAGAAATGCATTTAAGGAATTGATGTCGAAGCTTCTTTTGAATTATTTGTAATTTTTGTAATCTTTACATTATATAATTTTATTAAATTTCTTATTTAAGTGATGTAACCAGTTATTTATAAGTTGGTAATAAATAAATAAATAAGAGCCATAAAAATCCAAAATCTGCAATTGTGCTACGATTTCTGTCCTTGATACCTTAAATGACAGGTCTATGGACCTGTAACTGCTGTGCCAACGCGTATTTAGATTCCATAAATATTTCCGTGCATTTCATGGAAAATTCGATTTGATGAAAATCACCTTACTATAGATCAGACGATTCAGAGCTATAAAAATCCAAAATCTGCAATTGTGCTCCGATTTCTGTCCTTGATACCTTAAATGACAGGTCTATGGACTTGTAACTGCTGTGCCAACGCGTATTTAGATTCCATAATTATTTGCGGGCATTTCATAGAAATTTCGATTTGATGAAAATCACCTTACTATAGATCAGACGATTCAGAGCTATAAAAATCCAAAATCTTCAATTGTGCTCCGATTGCTGTTCTAGATACCTCTAATGATAGGCCTTAGGACCAGTAATTTTTATGCCAACGAGTATTTAGGTTCCTTGATTCCATTGGAAATCACCTTACTATACATCAGTCGATTAAGAGCCATACAAATCCAAAATTTGCAATTGTGCTCCCATTGCTGTTCTTGATACCTCTAATGACAGGTCTATGGACCTGTAACTGCTGTACCAACGCGTATTTAAATTCCATAATTATTTCCGTGCCTTTCATAGAAAATTCGATTTGATGAAAATCACCTTACCATAAGCTCCGATTGCTGTTCTTGATACCTCCAATGATAGGGCTAAGAACCTGTAATTTATATGCCTACGAGTATTTAGGTTCCTTGATTCCATTGAAAATCACCTTACTATATATCATTCGATTAAGAGCCATAAAAATTCCAAATCTGCAATTGTGCTTCGATTTCTGTCCTTGATACCTTAAATGACAGGTCTAGGGACCTATAACTTCTGTGCCAACGCGTATTGAGATTCCATAATTATTTTGCGTGCATTTCATGGAAAATTCGATTTGATGAAAATCACCTTACTATAGATCAGACGATTCAGAGCTATAAAAATCCAAAATCTGCAATTGTGCTCCGATTTCTGTCCTTGATACCTTAAATTGCAGGTCTATAAACTTGTAATTGCTGTGCCAACGCGTATTTAGATTCCATAATTATTTCCGGGCATTTCATAGAAAATTCGATTTGATGAAATTCACCTTACTATAGATCAGACGATTCAGAGCTAAAAAAATCCAAAATCTGCAATTGTGCTCCGATTTCTGTCCTTGATACCTTAAATGACAGGTCTATGGACTTGTAACTGCTGTGCCAACGCGTATTTAGATTCCATAATTATTTGCGGGCATTTCATAGAAAATTCGATTTGATGAAAATCACCTTACTATAGATCAGACGATTCAGAGGTATAAAAATCCAAAATCTTCAATTGTGCTCCGATTGCTGTTCTAGATACCTATAATGATAGGCCTCAGGACCGGTAATTTTTATGCCAACGAGTATTTAGGTTCCTTGATGACATTGAAAATCACCTTACTATACATCAGCCGATTAAGAGCCATAAAAATCCAAAATCTGCAATTGTGCTCCGATTTCGGTCCTTGATACCTTAAATGACAGGTCTATGGACCTGTAACTGCTGTGCCAACGCGTATCTAGATTCCATAAATATTTCCGTGCATTTCATAGAAAATTCGATTTGATGAAAATCACCTTACTATAGATCAGACGATTCAGGGGTATAAAAATCTAAAATCTTCAATTGTGCTCCGATTGCTGTTCTTCATACCTCTAATAATAGGTTTTACGACCTGTAATTTATATGCCAACGAGTATTTAGGTTCCTTGATTCCATTGAAAATCACCTTACTATACATCAGTCGATTAAGAGCCATAAAAATCAAAAATCTGCAATTGTGCTCCGATTTCTGTTCTTGATACCTTAAATGACAGGTCTAGGGACCTGTAACTGCTGTGCCAATGCGTATTTAGATAGCCAATGCTAATTATTGTTAGTTTATAAATTTGACAGCATGGAAAATTCCACTTTAGTACAGTTTAACAATGAGCTATTAATTTAACTTATTCTATTATACACTAGGTGTCACCATTACACTACCCCTCACCTAAGCCTTTTCGTCCCGAACAGGACACAAATCACCACCTTTGGTTTACCTCATTGTCCCTTTCGTATCCGATAAACCACGTCGTTCATCCTTGTTGTTATGACAATGTATGGCCCTTCCCATGCTGGTTGCAGCTTCGTTTATAATCCCTTTTTCCGTTGTGGGTTGTGAGGTCATACTAATTGCCGTTACTGGAAACCTTGGTTATTTGCTCGTATGCCATATCGAGTTTTCATCCGGTCGCTTGACATCCGCATTTTCTTCCGTAAAAATGATGAATCTCATTATGTTTCTCTTTCATTTGATCTACGTAATCCTGTCCACATAAAGCCGCTGATGGTACAGCCCCAAACTTCAAATCTCCAGGTAATCGTAGGGAATCCCCAAATGACGTTTAAGCTGGTGTATTTTTGGTTGTGTCATGTATTACTGATCGATAGGCCATCAGAAACATCGTTATATGTCAATCCCAGTTGCGTTGGTTTTTCTCAACGACCTTTGCTAAATATTCCTCAAATGTACAATTGAATCTTTCCACCATACCATCAGACTGTAGATGCAAAGGCGTTGTTCTTGTTTTATTTATACCGAGTATCTCCGCTTGTGGTCACTCCTGTACTTCCTAAAAACAAGAAAACAGTTTGTTAAATGTACCAATCGATGTATCAATTGCCTAAGCAGTAACCATCTGATATTTAGATGCACCTCCAATGTCAACGATGCCATTATGTCAACAATGCGGTAAAAACATAACACTCTGCTACATCAAAAGGAAACCGCAAGTGAGCTGGCACAAGGTCCCCAGGCTATATCATCAGAAGCTTTTAATGGTCATTCTCAAAATACAGGCACATTTGCGATACTTCCAACTGCATTAGTAGACGCTGTCGATCATTCAGGAAACACAATGCCATGCAGAGCGCTAATATATTCCGGATCACAAGCCAGTTTTATAACTGAATCCTGTGCCCAATGCCTTAGTCTACTAAGAAGAAATGCATGGATCTCATTAAGTGGATTGGGGCAAGCAAGTTCTGGAACTTCGAAATGCTTAGTCACAATAACACTTACGCCTAAACTTTTCCCCGAGATTTCTATTGAAGCTCTTGTGATGTCTACAATTGCAGGCAAGATTCCCACAGAAAGCTTAGGCGTCGACGTCAAATAGTATGCCGGACTAAAGTTGGCCGATTTTTACAAAACATGAAATATTGATATCCTTATTGGAGTTGATCATTTTTTCAATATCCTTCGAAATGAGCAAGTCAAGTCAGGCCCCAATGAACCTGTTCTTCAGAATACTGTTTCGGTTGAATAGTTTAAGGGCAACGGGCATTCTAGAAACACCAATTTGATGTCAATTAATGCTATATCGAGCCAACAAAATGAAGTGATGAACATCGATCGATGCCATTTGCGAGAATCATTTTTAAGAAAATAAAACAAGCAGTTCTCAAGGGCGACTCATTGTGAAACTTCCGTTAAGGAAGTCAGCCAACTATTTAGGAGAGTCGTTTTCATCTGCAGTTCAGAGGCTCAGGGGTGTTGAACGTCGCTTTTCTCGGGATCCTGTGTTCGCAAAGATGTATCGAGATTTTATAGCAGAGTATCAACAATTAAATCAAATAGTAGAAGTATCTCCACCCAAGCCAAATGAAATTCATTTTTACTTACCTCAACTCACATGCACTTTGGTGTAATAATGGGCAAAATTGGTTATCTCTACCTCAAGAAACTTGGCCAATTCAGTTAAGAAATGATGGTCATGCAGAAGAAAAATTAAATAAAACAAGCGCGTTTAGAATTATTTGCACCAAGTCAAATGAGTGGTTCGATGACGTGTTTAATTTATTGGTAAGACTGATTTTGTTGTTCCATCTGTCATTCATTTGTAGCGATTAACTGCGACAAATCGAAACTTCCAGATGGTGGTTGTGTTGTTTCGGCTGACGGTTGTTTATCTCCTTCTTTCTGCTCTACGGTTACCGCATCCGTTACTTTATCTTCAAAATCATGTTAATCTGCATCTAACCCTTCTTTCTCCATGGCGCCACATAGTCGTGCTTGTGAAGCTACTTTACGACTATCAGTGGCCAAACCCTGTTTCTCAAGTTCCCTCTTTAGTTCTGGAACTTTTAATTCGTTGAGAATCATTTTTTTTATCTTATTATTCACAATCCCACCGCTGTCACCAGTTGTTACGTTTTTGCCTTGTTAATTAAAGTTCGTAACACTGGATTGTGAATAATACAAAATCAATTTAATTTATCACCAACGAATTTATTTATTTCACACAAGAATTATTACAACACAGTTTATTAATAAAAATTCACAAAATCACTTTATATAAATTATTCTCAATTTTTTTACTGCACACTTATAATTTTTATTTCCACAAAAGCGCAGAGTTTAAAATCACTTTTAAATTCCTTTTGAATCTTTACTCTATCGCTTTCCCAATATTACTAATAAACTTACAAGTTCATTCTATCGCGTTCCAAATTCGAATAATCCGATTCGATCTCGTTCGCCTTTTAATATGCACAAACTAAGCTTCTCGAAAGTTCATGACTTTTTCAGTTAAAATAGCGTAGAAACATTACGTAACAGTTTTATCATGGAAAATTCCGTTTTAGTACAGTAAACAATGAGCTATTCATTTAACTTATTCTATTACACACTTGATGTTGTACAAATTTGTATCCAATAGGTTCGGTTTAAATTTTGTTTTATATGCACTATATGTGGCAATTCGCAAATAAAATTTAATTACCAAAACCCATATACTGTGTGTTGAACTGGAAATTTGTCGTGTCCGGTAGAATAGCGTTGGTCGTAATAAAAATGGTTGGTTTTGTCGTCGGTGTCCAAAATGAAGGCGAAGGTCCAAAAAATCGTTTGGGGTGTTATCGTGTCCAATTTACTTGCGTAGGTCAATAAAATGTCGAAGCGGCTTTCTCAATTCCAATTTTTTGTCCCGGTATATAAAAAATAAAAATTCACTGTTTTTTTTGTTTGTTTGGTTGATCACTGTATTCACTGGATTATCTCACACTATTGTACATAATATTTTCTTTTACATATTTATATAAAAATAATTGTTATACAAAATTAATTTAAGTGTTATACAATAAATATCGCCATCTAACATTTAAAATAATTAATATATAAGGTACTATAATTAAGTTGGTATCTTAACTGTAAAGTCCCAGGAGCACCGAGCTATGCTCGTTCCGAATTACATTAGCGTTTGTTACACGTTCATGTCACTGAGTTTCACCTCATTCAATTGAGCAATATGTTAGTTCCATTTAGACTGTCGATTTTCCAGAAAAATTTCCGACACTCATGTTTGAATCCCATTCTATACTAAACAAATCCCATTCTATACAATTCATCCCAATTGAAAGGAAATGGTTTAATTCTATTGAAACTAGAATAATATTCATATTCCCATTTTACAATCCCATTTTCATGGTACATACCGAGTTCTATCGAAATCGGTTGAGAAATGGCTTTGGTCCATTGGAATTGGCCATTTTACAGAACCTATACGATCCATATTTGGAACTAATTTATGATCTCTATATAATTCTCAAAAATCACAATTGAACAAATAAAAAAAACAAAACACAATGCAATATCAATAGCAATAACAACAATTAGATTTCCTTTGTTAGAAAATAAAATAAAAATGAAACCCGAACCTCTCCAGAAAGCCTACTAAAATATTTTTCTAAGAAATCAAAACCCATTACAATTGCTTCCTTTCACTAGAAAATTTCCATCTAACCAATTACTATTAACAAAAGAAAATAATAAAAATATGAATTCCCATAGGAGGATCCTCTTAAACGAATTTTACTGAAATAAAAGCACCCCAACCAACATTAATAAAAATCAAATAACCGTTTCAGAAACAGGTAGTAAGTTAAAAAGTAAGATAAAACCAAGCAAACAGGGGCTCACCGGACGAGAACTTCCTTAACGTTTTTTTTAAGAATCAATACCCGGTGTTATCGCGTTTTGGCACTCGAAAACTCTCTTTCACCAATTATGATCAATAAAAAAATATTCAAAAAAACGAACCCCAGGCCTATTAGAGGACCCACTAAACGACATTTCCCGAAATCAAAGTCCACTGCAAATGTTTCCTAACACTAGAAAATCCCTGCTCACCAATTATTACAAAAATCGTTGAACTTAAAAAATGGACCTCGACCATCCGGAGGACCCTCTAAACATATATTTCCCGAAATCAACACCCATTGCAGACCTTTCAAAACCCTATTTGACTTCAATCAATACCCATGGCGATCGCTTCCTGCCGCTCGAATATCTCTCATTACGAAATGTTTACCAAAATTGTTAAAATGAAAAAAGGAACCAGGATACCACTGAAAGACCCTAAGCTAATTTTTTTAAACCAAGACCCATTGCAATCTCTGTCTGGCACCCACCCGCTCACAAATTTTTACCAAAAATGTAAAAATTAAAAAAAAGAAGCCCGGGCTCAACTGGAGAACCCCCTAAACGAATTTTCCAAAAATTTATACCCATCACAATCGCTTCGTGGCACTCGAAAACCCTCTTTACCAACTTTTAACAAAATAGTTAAAATTTAAAAAACCCAAGTTCCAATGGATGACACTCTGGACTGGTAAACATACTTACCAATTTTCAACAAAATCATTAAAACTATAAAAATGGAGACTGAATTTTCCTGAAATCAAGACCAATGGGGATCACTTAATACCACTTAAAAACACTTCTTACCAATATTTACCAACATCGTGAAAATTACAAAGGAGCCCGAGTTCCACTGAAGAACCCCCTAAACTATTTTTTTCGAAATCAAGACCGGTCACAATTGATTCTTGGCACACGAAAACCCCAGCTTACCAATTTTTACCAAAATCGTAAAAATTAAAAAAAGGCCTGGGCACAAATTGAGAACACCTTCTAAATTATCAAGACCCGTCGCAATCGCTTCCTGGCACGAAAAGACGACGTTCTTCGAAGTTCGACGAAGAAATGACGTTCCAAGCATCTGATTTTGTATTAAAATAAAAAACTAGTGTTTTTTAAATAAACAACAGAAGTTGTATAAATAAATTTTTTATTTGTATTATTTTTCACAAATGATTTTGTACTATTATCATGACCGCTAGCCCGCTACAGATATTTTCGAGTCGAGGTGCATTATCTCTATTAGCACATTTCCTTCCGATAGTATATACCGAGAGTGCTAAGATAATTATTGGTGATTCAGAATAGGAAAAATCAAAAGGGAAGTTCAATAATCGGGGAATTGGTTAAAGTTGAACCAAATTATGATTTATACGAGGACGTTGATGGTACCTTGATGGAAATATCGGATAAAATATCAAATATTGTTTCAGTACCACCGCATTCTTTAGCCACAATTGGATAATTCTTGAAACTGCCTGCATATTCAGATGTGCTATTGCGCGCTAAAATAAAAGCACAATGCTTACTACTCTTACCTTGTTTACCGGAGATGGTGGAGGAATAAAATTTATTGTCTGTCGCTAGCTTCATCACTCCTAACGCTACCACCATTTGAAGTATTACGACAATTATTTTATTTGCTCTACTAAACAACCACCGATGACGCTTGAAGCATCCACCAGTCAACGGTGTTTTAATAAAACTTCTTTTTATAGTTGCGTGAAAAACGCTTTAGTAAAAAAGTGAAAGTACCACCCAACGTATCCTATGGGGTAGTAATTGATCCAAACATTTATACTGTTGACAATGGGCACTTGAAAAGAAAAAACTAAAATAATTTTCAAAACTTAAACTATTTTTATTAATCAATTTATTGTATCATCATGTCGTGTTGCTGTTTCAGCCAACGCTAACATGGCTAAAGCGGTAATACTTCGTACATTTCGGTGTTCATCAATTAAACCATTTATTATCACTTCGATCAATAGCTTGATAATACAAGATGAAATCGCGTTTATTCGAACAGCGATTTGTTGTACGATTTTTATGCCAGTATAACGATCTTGCCATTTGGTACTCTGGCAGACCACCTTGAGGAACGATAATAATGTTGGAATGCCAAAAACAATTGCGACCACTACAAAAGCATGTGCAATGGTATTTCGTATATACGCCTCTATATTATCGATATCGGGACGCATTGCAGAAATCATTGCTGTTATACCGGTCGAATTTACTATTTTTGAGATTATCTCGTAATCTTTATATTCCTTAAGTTCAGGGTCATAAATAGTTTCTATAATTTTCAATAACACAATATCTAACAGATATTTATCATAATTTTGTGCATCCACAAGCGAAGGATTAGTATCGCATTTTATTTGAGGAGTTACATCCCATCGATTATGCCGCGTTGGTTTTGATACTCGTACCTTATTTTGATTTAAGAACGATTTTTTATGTGATATTTTATTTTTATATATTTATTCTATTCCACTCATTTTCGTGATTTTTTGGTCAAGAAAATCACTGGAATAATTAAATCCTACAATTGAAAATTGAATCCAATATTTCCAGAAAATTATTTCAATATCGATTTCATATAAATTTTCAAGATTCTCGCTCGAATTAATGATCCTTCACCTAAATACATATATATATGTAGTTTCCCAAATTATACCTACGTGTACTGATATACATACATTTACCGTAACTTAAATGTAAATGTAGTTTTTGTAGTTAATTCTTGATTTTTGTGAACGTAAATGTCATAATTGTGGCTTTGCAACACAAATAATTTACTATAATAGCCTAAATGTAGCTTACTACTTTTACATTCATCTTTTATTATTATTCAATCATACATGCCATATAAATTTGAAAAAAAAAAACGAAAAAAAAAATTATCTCAAGAATGTAATTTTCGAGGTTCGAACTACGATCTAAAATTTTAAAATCCACAACGCTAACACCTAGACTACTGCGGCATGGGAATTTGCCGAAAAATTACTTGGTTTTATAAAAAGTTTTGAGCATTCTACTAAATTATATAATATGTAGATAGATTTACACAATGTGACGTATCAACATAGAGAAAGATAAAATTTGTCAGATCTTTCTGTAATTTGGTATACAGATGAAGAAAAATATTCTAAGAATAATTTCCTTTTACATCATATCGGAAAAATCACGGAAAATGCGAGAAAATCGCGAATTTCCACTCGGAAAATTCGTCGGGAAAAGACTAAAAAAAATATGCTGATCATCCAACATTAATTTAAATTTTTTTTTTTTATCGTGATTTTTGAAAAATGGACATCCATGAAAAAAAAATCATAAAAAAAAAATTAAATACATCCCAACTCCTTATGCTGCTAACTACGCAGCTGTACTATTTAAAAAAATCATCAAACATTCTTTTCTATAAAAAAAAATACACAATACATATCGCTCATTTGCTGCAACAATGACACAATTTAAAAATAACAAATGTTATAATTTGAGAGATTTCCGTTTGTCTTGTAGTGAGCTTTATAGCTTTAGGTGTGTCGTTATATCAGTTTTAACTATATTAAAAAGCCGATATTTCTCTATAAATAAGTCAAAAACGACCGATTTTGAGTTATGCCATTGTGGTAGCAAATGAGCGATATACAATTGACCATTTTAGAGATGGCGCTGTAAAATTTGGATAATTTTTCCAGATTTGAAGGCTTTACAGAGTTTTCCCAGACTTGAGACCAGACTCAATCGCATTTTCATATAGCCATTTTACGTCAACGAAATCGGTCTCGAAGTAGTTTTTCGTGCGGACATATATACATACCCGCAATTATTGCTCGTTTAATAATATAGATTATTTTCTAATTGATAATAATAATTTTAATTACAAAGGTTGGTATGATTGTGATTTATGTTAATAAAAATGTCAGACTTGTTTAGTAAGTAGAATATAAAACAAGAATGAAAATTATTTAAATGTAACGTTACAATAATTGATTTTTTTTTTTTAATAATTGATTGATTATGGGAATTAAAAACGGCGATACATCAGCCGGTAAATTAGATAAGTATAATTTATAGTTTTTTTTTTGTGTTTCGATGATTCTCTGTGGTTTTTTATTGTTTTCAGGATGTCAGCTGTTTGATCATCATCAACAGATGTCATAGTCACATTATTCTATTACAAACTAGGTGTCACTGTGTCATAATGTAAAATTTGCTGCCACCTACGAATAACTAGTTACACTAAAAATACTGTGGAACATAATTGAATCATATAACAAATATACTGTAACAGTGACACCTATGGTGGAATAGAATAAGTTAAATTAATAGCTCAATATTTTACTGTACTAAAATGGAATTTTCAATGACAAAACTGTACTAAATGTTTTTCCCTATTCTAACTGGAAAAGTCATGAACTTTCTAAAAGCTTGGTTTGTGCATATAAAAAGGCGAACGAGATCAAATTGGAATTATTAGTATTTGGTAAGCGATAGTGTGGAGATTAAAAAGAAATTAAAAAGTGATGTGAAAAGTGTTTTAGTGGGAATTAAAAATTATAAGTGATAAATGAAATTGTGTAAAAATTAAATAAAGTGATTGTAATAATCTTTGTGTGAAATCTGTTTGTGATAAATTTAATTAATTTTGTTTTATTCACAATTCAGTAATTCGAACCTTGATTGACAAGGCAAAAACATAACAATATTAACAATCCAAAATTATATGTACATGTAAACTATTTTGATTTAACAATTAGATTTCACGAAATTGACACAATAAAATAAATAGATATATTAAACAAAGCATAATACTGTAATAATACAATAATAACTTTTTTTTTTTTTTTGGTAAAGAGTGGGTGTTTTGTCTCATAGAGCACTGCGACCATTGAAGCCTATTGTGCATCCCTAGATGTTCCTACGTGAAATATAGGTCTATATCCTTGATAAACGCCGCTACCTGATGCGTATCCAGTGGGTCGGCGTTAGGCCACTGGATTATGTATGCATTGAGGAACTTGAATCTTTTTTGGATGAGAGCATTGCATGTGAATAGTAGGTGTTCCGATGTCTCCTTACTGCAGTCACAGAATCTGCACTGGTCTGTAAGGGACTTTCCTATTTTATGTCGATGGCCGTTAAAAGGACCGTGTCCTGCTAAAAACCAGGTAAGGGATGTTAGGGATTGACGGTCCTTCCTCGGTGCCTCTCCCAGACGTGTAATATTATAACTAAATAATTTCTTGGCCTGTCATATCCCAACGGAGGACTCCAAGAGTATTTTCCAACAGTTATGCTCCCAGTCCCTTATACTATCTACCAAATGGGTTTTGGAAAATGCAATACTAGGACTGGGACCAAGGAAATTTTGGCTTGCTCCTATTTTTGCACATCGCTCTGCTGCCTCATTTTCTCTAATGGTGGAGTGGCCAGGAAATCACAAAAGGGTGACTTTGTTTACTTTACCCAGTTCTAATAAATAACAGTAGCAGCTTCGGATCAATTTCGAGTTGAACACAGAAGCTCATAAGGCTAGCAGAGCTGTCTGGCTGTTCGAGATTATGTATTTCTCGGTCTTCTTAAATTTCTTTTTGAGACATTGAAGCACACATATCTTAATAGCAAGGGTCTCTGCCTGAAAAACTGTCAAGGTGCTACCCAGTGGTATGCATAAGTATGCATAGGTTAAGCCCGACTATTCCTGCACCGGTACCCGCCCTGTTTTTAACCCATTCGTATACCATACAGAAGCATGGCGGGGGAAGGAGAAGATCTTATTCTCTACCAGTGCCCTATCCGGCAAACTAATAGTAAAATTCCTCGGACAATCTATTGTCCTTAACATCAAATCCGATAGTTTGATCAATTCCTCTTTAAAGTTTAAGTTATGTAGGATGCAGTTGTGTGCTGGCCCTATAGTTTTAATTTAAACAATAATTTTTAGGCTCAGACCTCTTGAGCCGGCTTCTTTTTTAATGTGTATGGGTGCAGTGGTAATAGCCCCAGTATTCTTTCAAGGCCAGCTGTTGGACTAGTCCTCATTACTCCAGTTGCACTCACATAAGTTTACCTCTGAATCTTGTCCGGTATTCTCCGTGCACCAGTCTGCTCCTTCTTTGGCCACCACACAAACGCCGCATAAATAATTATTACGACCCGGTAAGGCCTAACCAACATTTGTGAGCTCAGTCCCCAAGTTTTGCCAATCATTCCTTGGCAGGGGAAGTAGGCCTTTTGCGCCTTGTTTGTGATATGATTTAAGTGCGGATTCCATGTCAATTTCTGATCAAGTACGACACCCATATATTTAACCTCCGTTGACAATTGAAAAGTTACCCCCTCCCCCAGGGTTATCGGCGGGAGGACAGTTTCCGTCCGGTTAGTAAATAGAGTCTAAATTATATAATAAGAGAGAGAGAACACCTCCCTGGGGGCAACCCTTGTTGACCGCTATGGTAATGGTTTTGTCTCTAAAAGAGGCCGTATTCCTCCTATATTTTAGCATGTTTATAATCCACCTTACGGTGTAGGGGTCTACACCTCTTGTTAGTGATTGTTCCTGAATTACCTCGAAAATAGTTTTATCAAAAGCTCCCTGGATATTAATAAAGGAGCATAGTAATAATTCTTTATTCCGAAGCGTATCTTCGATTTCCGATGACAGCTCGTGTAGAGCCGTTTCTCTTGATTTCCCTGCTGGGTATCTTTGGAGATTATTGGATCTGATACAAAGTCCCTGAATTTTCTCCATGGTTTTCTTAAAAAATGGTGTGAGCAATTTGGAACATATTCCAAGCTGTAGCTGGCTCTGAATAGTATAGTAAGCTAAGGCAGCAAAGTCTGCAGGCTTAGTTGTAAAAATGCGGTTTATATGCAGTCCCCTCATAGCCTATCCGTTCCGGCATAAAAAACTACCTCGAAAACTCGTGAGCCCCCCTTTGGAACCAGATACAGATGTACGCTACTTGCGTTGGATTCTTCCTGATCCCTCGGTACTACACAATCTGGGAAGTGACTTCTCACTAGAAATTCCAGAGTTTCCTCCCTGGTTGTGGTTGTATCTCCACTTGGTTTCCTAACAGATCCCAAGCGATTCTTGTGCTCCAAGGAGAGTGCTTTCTGTCGACACGCCATTGGTAGTTTCTAGACTTCTTACAGAAGTCTCTTCAGCTTAGTCTTTTGCTTGCCTAAGAACTATGTTGTACTCGGTAAGTGAATTCTGATAGGTATTCCAATCGTTCGTCCTCTTAGCCCTATTAAATCGTTTACGGACATTCCGTCTCATGTTTGCCAAGTTTTGGTTCCATCAAGCAACATCTCTTTTGACTCAAATACGCACCAGGGCTGAGCTTGAGTTGTTGGCATTATTTATTGGTTCTGTAACGTCATTAGCGACTCTGACGAGGTCTTCGATAGAGTTTATCGTGGTCTGTAGACCAGCTAAGTTATCCAAAAGTCTGTCGTTATAGACTGGCTAGTTGGTGCGTTTTGGTATCCTTACCATCAACTTTTGTCTCGAATGGATATTGATATCCAACCTGATGTACATATGATCTGAGAGGGATGCTTCCTTGGACACATACCAGTCGAGAATTGCAACTAAGGTACCCATGTCTGACAGGGTAAGAACCAGTACCTTTCTCCTAACCGCATTCATAAAGGTCGCATCACTCCTTTTATTGTTAACTGCTAAGTTGTTACTAAGACAGAATTCAAAATGTTGGTCACCTCTTAAATTGGTATTGCTGGTTCCCCAGACTACGTGGTGTGCATTAGTGTCGCAACCAATGACGAATTTTTGGTTATGAATCGTGCAATAACACACGGAGCTTTGTATCAATTCTGGAGGGGGGTCATTTTCATTCCCGGGAAAGAATGCAGAGGCGATGTTAGTCACCCTGCAGCCTCCTGTTGGTAAGGGCATTTCTATTAAAACAGCCGCTTTTGAGCGAGAATTGCTGTCCTCGGCCTATCTGCAGTCGTATCGTGGACTAGCTTGCCTGTATTGGCTGCAAAACCTTTAATTTCCCATTATTGGTCCAAGGCTCCTGTATGAGCGCTATATCCCAGTCCTTCATCATAAAAAGACGGTTTAGGTTGTTTGTAGCCGTGTTCGATCGAGTAGATTATTCTGCACGAATCTCAGATTCGTTATTGTTGCAGGTTTGGTGTTTATCACCATGATGTGTATTTTTTTATTTTTTATTATGTCTTAGGCTCCGGAGAGCCTTGTTTGCTTGGTTGTTGTTACTCGGCTGTCCCCGGCCGGTTTGGCCGGTCTCCCTCTTCCGGAGGTGCCAGGTCTCCTAGCCTCCCCCATCCCAGTGACCCCACCACCGCGGCTCGCGTTCTTAGCCAAAGTTAACTTAGGCGTGCCATGCAGATTTTGCTCCGCCACTCTCCCCTTCACTGTATCCACTGCCCTCCCCCCTTCTTTAGGCGGAAGTGTACATAGCCAAATAACTTATTGACTCTGTAGTTGGAGCCCTTGAGTATCTCCGCCGTTTTAGGTATAAAGCCAATCAAACACCAAAATTTTAATTTTCCTTATGTTGTCTCTTATAGATTAGAGTTAGTTTGGAAATGTAGCATGTAGTTTATGCTTGGATTGCTTTTGAAAAAATATTCTTCGTATTTTGTTATTACATTAATTTATTGATTTCAGCTAAAATTGTTATTATGTAAGTAAAATGGAAACGACATCTTTTGATCTCGAAGACACATTTGATTATGTTATAACGAGTCAAGTGTAAGTATGAACGTACTTTATACACAAACATAGCAGTACGTATGTTGACAAAAAAACGTTATTTTGTTGTTCCCTAAAGGCAATATTATCAAGAAAAGTTCAAACAAGAAAACATTTTGCAACGACATACAGAAAAAGAAGCAAAAATCTAAAAAGCTTAATCAATCGGAAAATTAATTGGTTTTTTACAAGATACATCAAATATATTGAGATATAATTAATTATAATTGGATGTAACATACGACTTATTATTTATCTTTGACAAATATCTTGCGTCTACATTCAAATTAGCATTCCCCTTATATTTAACAATGAATAGCTTGTTGCGCTAATTCGCTACATATAAATCAAAGACACAAATCTGTGTACACCATTAAGAACATAATTCGTACGACATTATAATCAAATTATTTTAAAATCAGCAGCAACAAATTTTTTTTTGTTCATTCAAACAAATATACAAAGCAGCGCACAAAACCTATTAGGGACATTTGTGATAAATTGGCAGTAATAAAGCAAAAAAAAAATTATCATTGAAACCATATGGTAACATTGCAAAATATATAAAACGAATTTATGACATAGTTTTGAAACAAAAAAAAAATAAAATTTGGTATAAGCTACTACTGTACAATCGATATACATTATAAACACCCACCAACATAATACAGGGCCAAATATTGTATGTATTACTAATATTCGGGTCTGGGTTAGTTTCCTTTTTTTGTTCGTGTTGTTGTATATAAACGGTGGTTCACCCACCCCTCCATAGTAAACCTAACAACAAATAAATAAAAATTCAAGACAACGAATATTTTCGAATTTTTTTTTTGGCTTTGTAAATTTTGAAAAAAAATGTTTATAAAAAACAACACACACACAACTGAAAAATGGTAGGAATCTTTTGCCAAGAACGTTAATGCCAAGAACCTTAAAATAAAATTGGAAAATGATGATAGTTTGGCGTGTCAAACTATAATAAAATTATATAGAAAATCTAGATCAACAGCAGAAGAAACAGAAACTCATGTATGGTTGTTCTTGTTTAGTTGCTTGTAGATTCTCAAGTTTTTTTGTTTTGTTTTGTGTTATGTGTACAAATGTCATGTAGACAGTTCACTGCATTCGACGTAATTATCTTTTGTATTCAATAAATTGTCTAAGCGATAATGGTTTTGTATTTTGGTGTTGCTTTTTTTTACTTATTGTTGAAACCTTTATGATATGTATCGATATTCGAATATTATTATGGTTACGGGTATAATGAATAGGGTAGACCATAAATAAAATAAATGATTGGTTTATTGAACAACTCAGTAACTACAATAAAAATATAAATATAATGGGCTGAAACCACATGATGTAGTCAGAACTTCGGTCTGGATTAATTCAACACTCGCACATTAGTCCCGAAATGAATCTCTTAAGTTAAACTTTAGCTAAGCCTTCAACTCAATATATGTATGTACAAATCAACCTTCATCTCAATCGCAACATAATTCTAACCGCAATCATTACATTAACCACCAACCAAACCCTCAAATCAAATTTAAAATTAACCCTTAACATAACTCCAAAACAACTCCTAAATAATTCCTCAACCGAACAACTCACTTAACCCCAATGCAGGCTAACTAAACCCTAACTCAATTTAGCTCGAAGAAAATCTCAATCCTCTGCTCAACTCATACCATCATACCAACATACCATTATACCATCAGTCAATGAGATATTAACATTAACCTTCCTTAAGTCTTAAACAATATTTCTGTAAAATTCGGTTCAAATCGTTCAATGCGTATGTATGCATTTGTTTAAATAACATACGTATATACTGTACATATATTATATAAACAATCACATTTAAATACAGTTAAACCTCATTTTAATAGACACTAAATTTAGCGGAATCCTCACTTCAAAGGACAAATTTTTATGTTCCATGTAACTGCAGTTTTCCAATGAAAACCTCCCTTAGATAAGCTGACACTTTATTAGAGCGGACACGGACAGATATTTCTTCGACGAGTTAGGTTTTACTAGTACAATTCAAAGTGAAACTTAACCACTTTAATTCGTTCCTTTAACACTTCAAATTGAACCTTTAACATTTGAAATTGAACTTCCTAAATTTCAAACTGAACCTTTAGTAAATTATTTAGCCAATTTGGGTGGAACTTGGCAATTTCTTTGGCCGGCTTTAGTGAAATTTGATATCCATGGTTGAAATGCGATTGTTAAATGATTTTTGGATAAAATTCTAGAACATGGGCAAAAAAAAAAAATAAATAAATGAATTTTAATATGCGCGTTGGGAATAGAATTCTAAATTAATATTTATATCAAAAACTCAGTTTAGAACAAAATTTCCGTCACGCGTGTTGCGTTTTTATTTTTCATTTCATCATAATTAGTTAAAAAATAGCCAAGTTCCATCTTACTTTGGCATATTCCAGAGCTTTATCCAAAAATAATTTTAGAATCCCATTTCCATCACCCATATCAAATTTCATCATAATCGGTTAAGAAATAGCCAAAGTTCCATCCTCATTGACCATTTTCCAGAACTTCATCTACAAATCATTTTAGAATCCCAATCCAACGTACATGTCAAATTTCATCATAATCAATTAAAAAATAGCAAAGTTTTAAAATCGGATAAGATATGGAATCCCAATAAAAATTAAAAAAAAAAAAAAATCTCAAATCATCAGTTTAACGGACAACGTTTTGGCCCCGTCGATTTCCGTTGTCAGCTTTATATATATATATATATATTATATATATATATATATATATATAATATATATATATATATATATATATATATATATATATATATATATATTCAATATATATATATATATATATATATATATATATATATATATTCAATATATATATATATATATAGTATATATATATATATATATATATATATATATATATATATATATATATATATATATATATATATATAGTATATATATATATATATATATATATATATATATATATATATATATATATATATATATATATATATATATATATATATATATAT